>CAWZYM010000380.1:572500-585000 GCA_963966185.1 Rhabditoides inermis | reverse complement strand
CTGGTCGGCTGTCGTGGCTGTCAGACGGAACTCGCGCCAGCGACGCGTGCGCTCCTCAAAGTCGGTCGCATATTGATTGTCAGTCTGTCAGGATAACTCCGCATCCGGACTGATAGAGTCTCATTCTAATTGATAGAGTAGTGATTTATAGACACATGTGGTTGTGTACCGGGCTACATATAGCTGGATCTGACCTGTTGATGTCCACTGGGCGTCTGTTTGAGGTACGCTACGCGACAAGTGACACACATCAGGTACCTGCAAAATGCGAGATGTGCAGGAGGCTAAACGATCTGTTAATGTATGAACGACCAATGGTAAGGTCATCATTTGTAAGATCCTTTTTTACTTATTTTTTTTCAAATAAATTTTTCTTGTATGGAATAACACGTCAATTATCGTCATTTCTTTCGCCGCCTATTAGCCAAACAGTGAAACGTATCCGTCGTACGGAAACGAAATGTGACAAAACCTCTGGTGAGTGGCTGTATGCATGTTGATGACTCACCAGCTGCTGCCTCCCCTGCCGCCGTCGCCGCAGTTGCCCACCCATCCGGTCGTGAACCGACCCGCAGAGTTGTAGCCGTACCTAGATGACTTTCATTCGACAACAAACACATGGAAGAAAGAAGGAGAAAACGAGAGATAAATATACATTAAAGGTACATAGATAGCGAGAGAGATAGTGATAGATATGAAGAAAGAAAGAAAGAAACAGAGA
This sequence comes from Rhabditoides inermis, assembly GCA_963966185.1. Taxonomy (NCBI): domain Eukaryota; kingdom Metazoa; phylum Nematoda; class Chromadorea; order Rhabditida; family Rhabditidae; genus Rhabditoides; species Rhabditoides inermis. The sequence goes on along the minus strand of CAWZYM010000380.1, from coordinate 584,279 downwards.
AAGAGAGAGAGTGAGTGAGAGAGAAATAGAGAGCGAGAGATAGAGATAAAGAGAGAGAGAGGGAGAGTGGGCGCACCCCCTGCTGTCCTTGCCGCATCCGGGGTGCCCTGCTCGCATGTGTTGTGTGATGGCCCCCCTCGGTCTCTCCTCACATAACTCGCACTGCACTGCCTGCGAGGAGCACGCCTGCTGCGACGGCGAGCTCTGACGAGGGTTTGTTTGTACACTTGTTTGTTTACTTGTTTGTTTACTTGTTTGTGTGTTTACTCATTATGTTTCAACAAGTCGAAAAGGCTTTATGTCATTCAATTTGTCAACTGAAATACCAAAGGGTCAAGATTTCTTGTAGCAATAATGTTCTTCTTTGAAAAGACTTGTTTGTTCGTTAACTTGTTTGTATACCTTCTCTTCCCTTTCGCGGCGCACAGCCGGCGGGGATGGCATGATGAGGTGCTGTTCCGTCGCCGTCTCCACAGCCACACACACCTCGCGCCATAGCCTGGAATGGAATATCGATTGGTTGGTTGTATTGATTGATGTCCTCACTTGACGAGTGGCTGTAGTGGCTGGGGCGGCTGTGGCGGGACAACGGCGGGAGAGAGGGCGGACGCCTGCCATAACTGCAAACTTGTTATCAGTAACACACAACGGCTACAGCTGTGCCTCTATTGGTGCCATCAGTACCACTGGTTCCAGTGTTTGGAAATTGACACGAATCAGCAAACTGTAACTCACCCCTTGCAGATGCTGATGAAAGTGCAGGTAGCTGGCCGCCGCCATCGCGTCCTCAAACACACAAATCAATATCGATCGATAACTCAATCAATGTACCTTGACAAGATGCTCGTGCCATAGCAGAGCGGCGAACACGCACCGACAGCTGTCGACGACTGAGGGGCGGAGAGCGCGGGAAGAGGAGGCGGGGCTACAAGGGGCGGGGTGATCGGACAACTGTCTAGAATTCATTCAGTTTGCTGCTGATCTGTCAACGTACTATTACGGTACCCAAATGTCAGTACACACAACCTCTGAAAGAATAGTGCAGTGGTGAGAAACTGACAGTGATTCAGAGCGTTGCATACAGTACATGGTCTACTCATACTGGCTAGTGTGTGGTTCATGTACTGACCGCGCCCTGGCTATCCTCGCCTCCCCCTCCTCGTCGTTCCCATTGTCGCCACGCAACTGAGAGTGCACCGAAGAACGACCCATCGTGTCCTGCAAAAGAGAGAAGTAAACAAAGAAAAAACCTATAAAGTAGTAATCAAGCAACCCTCACTTCTGCGAGTATGTATCGGTGTGAGTGGGCGAGTCGGATCCACACTCCCTGCCTGTTCTGCAGCCAGCCATCTGTCGCCAGCTCGCGACTGCAAGGGCGAGCATCAATATAGCCACAAAATATTTGTATTTTGCTCGACATCAGAACACCAGTATTCAAGTGTGGTCATAGAGTCTTTTTGGTAGATCGTTTAAAACCTCTTTGAATTACAGCGTTTGGGTCGCGTATCAAATTTCAAAGGCGCTAATAAGTGACAGATACCCATCTCAAGAAACCCTTGTGTGGTGACTGACCGTCCCTCGAGTATCTCTCCGTGGATGACTGCGTCGAGGGCGGGGCGACTGAACAGCTCCACACGGTCGCCGTCAGACAGAACGTACATCTACAAGGGAAGGAGGTTCTCTCTCTCTCTCTCTCTCTCTCTCTCTCTCTCTCTCTCTGTCCCTCTCTCTCTGTCCCTCTCTCTCTAACTCCCTCTCACTCTCTCTCTCCCTCTCTCTTTCTCTCTCTCTCTCTCCTTTTCCCTACCTCTTCCGTCTCCACCAGCACACTCTGTGTGCAGCTGTTCTCGAATGCGCGTTGTCGCACTGTGTTCGAGTTTGTCGACGCGGGATTCGAACCGCCTTCCTGAAGACGCTCCATTTATTGACTGACCGATGGACATCATATCGAATGCATGACTGGGAATGTAATAAAGAGATACACTATAAATGATTCCAGAAAGCTTTTGATGAGTTAGGTTTTGAGAACGCACATCTGTCTCCTCTGCCTCGCCAATGTCGACTAGCTTCCTCTTGAGATGTCGGTGGTACTGCAGGCACCATCCCTGGCACGCCGACTGCGAGTCGCCGTGCAGGGCAGTCGTCTCGTCGGTCAGACGCAGCCAGCTACAAACATACATGTAAACAACAACACAATATGTATATTGTCATATATGTTCTATTCTCTATCATGTTTTGCGATTCTAAAGAAACATTCGTTTTGATTTGAAATGTTTTATTATTATGCTCTGTTATGAACATATATTTTACAAAAATACGCACCGTCCATCTGCGTTCTCAATTGTCTCTAGCCAAGAGAGGGCGGCGCCACGGGGGAGGAGTCCGACGGCGGGGGCGGACAGAGACGGAGAGGAGCGGATGCGGAGGGCGGAGTAGGATGAGTAGGGGGAGAGGGTGGAGAGGCGGGCACTGGAAAGAGGGAGGTGAGTGAAAGAGGGAGAGAGAGAGGGAGAGAGAGAAACTGACCGTGACAACTGCGCCACCCTGTGTCGCCGCTTGCCTTCTGGAGCAACGTCCTCCGCGTTTTCCGAAACCTACATGATATAATTTAGATTAAACTGTGTTTTCAATGACTGTCTGTATTTTGAAACGTATTCTGAATAATTATAGTGTGTGACTCACCTCGACCGAGTAGCTCTGCCCTATCTGGAACCCGTCCACCCTGCACTCTATTCGGAATGCCCCCGCCTGCCGAGGCACCCAGTCGCCAGTGAAACTGCAACACATTGTACTTTCACCACGAATCAAATGGAACTTTCTGAGTTTGTCCAGTATCGAACTTATTATCTTGTTGAAATGTAAATTGTTTAGAATTCTGACAAATTATTAGACTGCCACAATTGTGAAGCATAATAGTTTGTTCTTTCCACTCACGTGCTGGCATCCTTGGCTGACATCTTGACAGTGTCCTTGAGAACTGCGTCGCGGTAGAAGCCGAGGCGGAGCTGCAGGAGAACCGTTTCTACTATCTCTCTCTCTCTCTCTCTCTCTCTCTCTCTCTCTCGCTCTCCCTCGACTTCCCTCTCTCTTCCCCTCCCCCTCCCCCCTCTCTCCATCTCTCTCTCCTCCCTCCCACTTCCTCATAGCTGTATCCCTGGTACGCGTTCATCATCCCCACCGACATGTACCGCGCCTTGTTCATGTACACTGGCTGGTACGGGTTCTGCAACAAATATCGATTTAATTAATTGTCTATTAATGAATCGATTGGATATTTATGTTATTATCAATGTTTTATGCAATGATAAATTAATTGATAAGGTTTACCTGTTGTATGAGGTGCAGGCTGGGCAGTGTGCAGGACTGGAACTGGCTTGCCAGTCTGCTGTCGGTGGGAGATGCTCCCGGTGTGCCCCCAGAAGGAGCCCCACTCACAGGGGTGAGACCAGCCATACCGCCCATTCGGACCTAAACAGAGTTACTATCACTTTATTTAATTCAGAGAGATAGTGCAGTAGACTATTTTGCGTGCAGTTCGAGTACGATGCTCTCTGTGACACTCCAGATCACCGCGCATGAATCATGGATAAATCACGAATTTTCTCAGAACTCTGATTTCTCAAAACCCTGAATTTTCTTCCCACTGACCGTGATCTCGACGTTCATGTCTGCACACTGGGCGCTCCTTGCGTGCTGGTCCCTGACGAGCAGTCGGATGGTGGTCCGCCGTCCGACACACAGCTCATCCGACAACTGCAGCTGGCACTGCGACGGGTCCACCTGGACAGGATAGATATATTGCCAGAATCAGAGAGTTTACTCTTGGCCACGCGCCCAGTCTCCGCAGCGCGGGCCGACTTTCAGCACGCGTCTCTGACTGTGAGAAGCGAGAGAGGAATGCAATTTTTTGGCAACTTCAAGTTGAACAGGTGTTGTGTTTCAAGCCCGCAATACTGACAATGGGTCCTGTGGGCAGCCATCTCGCGAGTCCGCCGGCCATAGAGGAACACGAGGCGGCCATGAACTCGCGAAGGAAACGCAGCTCTGAAACAACAACACTCATTTCTTCGTCACCTTTCATTGTTTCCCAAACGAAAATTTGGAAGCATTGGATTGGAAATGTGTGTTTCTAGTGTTCGGTCACTGACCGGGTGTGACGGGTGGCGGTGGAATGTCCCTGGTGAGTAGCTCCCCGAGTGTGGGTGGATGGGAGAGTGCGACTCCCTTCCTGAGAAGGGCGCCGTGCTTGTCGAGCAGCTCCCGCGTCTCCTCCTCAGCCATTCGGATATCCGCCACAGCGGCGGGGTCGGACGGCAGCTGGAAGGCGTGTTTGATTCATTTACAGTAAACTATAGACAAGTACAACACAAATAATATGTTTATATTGTGAAATAGCGCACCTGCACGAGTAGTCTGCAGGCGGCGGCGCTGATCCACACCAGTTCCTGTTCGAGTGCGGCGCAGGGGGCGGCGTCTGAGGGAGGGGAAGGGTAGCCGGTCAGCGTGCAGCGGAAACCGTACAGCTGAAAACACCAATCAGACAATCAGACAATCATCAACACACTCCATCTTCATCACATCAACAATTAATTAATTTTCCTGACAAGTTATAACCTAAAACATCGTTTTTGTGGGAGAATTTTCGATAACTTCAAAACATTGAGCTCACCTGTTCGTCCGCTGCCCCGTCGACTGCCGGTCCGGTCTCGAGCTGCAGCCAGAGGGAGTTGCCTGGGAGGAGCAACTCGTGCGACGGCCAACCAGAACAACCCGAGAACCTGAGAGAATGATATGAGCCAGACAGAAAAAAAATACCCTCCATTCTCCCCTCACTTTGCGACTGGCACGTAGCACTGTCTGTCGACTCCGCAGTACACCCACAGAGTGTCGTCTGCACTCGCCGTCTGACACGCCGCGTCGAATCGAAGAGAGATGAACGAGATCGACGGATGGAAGCCAGCCACCTAAATGCATTTGCTATCGTTTTTTAGTAGGGCGTTGATATTTGCGATTCCCGATTGATTTTATTGGGTTTGAGATAACCGCACAGTTGACTGGTTGATTGCACGTTTGTATATTAGACATGAATGGAATATCATAACAAATTAGTTAGTTGTCACTGACCACTGAGTGGACGTAGTTGCTCTTGTATGGGTGGGGAGATTCGGCGACAGTCTGCACCAGCGAGGGAGACGAGATCGAGCAAGACCTGGGTTGATCAATAGAATCGATAGCTAATCAAGATGTCAAGTTGAAAGATAACATGAAGGTACTTCGGTTGAAGATACATACTTGAGGGCTTCCGCCCACGCACCCACCTGCTTGCCTCTCCGCTCGCCTCCCTACTCTTGCTCGTACCATTCACGGACGACACCATCGGAAGCAGCTGGTCCAGGGTAGACACCACCTAGAGAGCAAGCAAATCTCTCTCTCTTCTCTTCTCTTCTCTCTCTCTCTCTCTCTCTCTCTCTCTCTCTCTCTCTCTCTCTATCGGTCTTTTCTTGATATTTCACCAGCATGTGGTTATTTCGCGATATGAAATCACAACATTAATACATTTCACCGTTCAATTAAGTTATACTCATGGTGAAACGTATGGAGAACACACGAATTTGGACTTTTTAAATATGAATGGAAGCTAAAAGAACTAATAAATTTCTCTCTCTCTCTCTCTCTCGGTCTTTTCGTAAACATATTTGATTAATACATTTCACCATTCGATTAAAATCTGCTCAAGGTGAAATGAAACGCATAGAGAACACACAACTATGTATGGTTTTGTTCAATATAAACTGAAGCTATACGAATGTTTGACGAACTTCAATACTTGATAGGGTTGATAAAGTTCCAGTTGCACTGTAAACATCACCCACCTCGAGTGCCTTGTCGGGCCGTCGTTCGATGAACATCATCACGTGACCGGCGATCGACGAGACTAGTTTCCTGACAAGGCGGTTACCGGTAAGTAGGAGTCAAAGCATTCATGTTATGATCTGGATAAAATCGCTGGTAGAGAGTCTGACCGCACTCTGACATGCAAGTGCCGCAAGCTCGAACTTCCTGTAGTTGTCTTTCTCTGTATCCCACTGGCGCGTAACGGATTGCAATAGTACTAAATGATTGCCCCACCTCGCCTGGGCAACTCCCTCGTCGTTTGCCAGACAGTCGCTGATCTTCGATGCCAACATACGCAGCAGGGTCAGCAGGTAAGAGGCAGTCTGCAGCCGATGAGTTTACTCATGCACTGTTTTGTTGCACAGTGTTTTTTTTTCTCTCACAAATTATTATAGTGTAAACGGTGTAAACTGTAATATACCTAAATCCAAATAAAACAAAACCTCTAAAGAAACAAATGTACCTGTTCCTGGTCTCCCTCCTCGGCCGTTTCTCCCTCGTCGACCGAGTAGAGGAAGTGCGGCAGCTGACCCCGAGACACGCCAGTGCCGTTCTCTGAACAACAGTGACAAACCAGTCAAGATTCTATTAAAAATCTTCTCGTCGCAGTCTTTCTTCGAGTGATTTACAATATGTAACCGTCACTAGGAAAGTGTCAGCCGTTTTCGTTTTCAGCTTTCCCCATTCCGTACATACCGGACAGCTGGCAGCTGGTGACGAGCAGTCTGTGTCCGGAGTGTAGTCTGAGGGAGGCGTGTCCGTTCTCCCCGCCGAACGTGCGCTCCCGACTGCCCGGCTGGTTCACACGCACCGCGTACCTCAATGGTGGATAAACGATAATTCCATCAAACAAACAAACAAATAATAAATAAACAAGCAAACAACAACAAGTCCTAACCTCCTTCCCGGCCGCATTCTGACAGCCCGCGTGAATCGCAGCTGCCCGATGTCGGATGGATCGATGACAGAGTGGGAGGAGCGGTCGAGCAACTGAAAAGACGAAAATGCAGGAGTACCGGGTATTTGTTTATGATATTAGTACCGGGTTTGTTTTAAGTTGTGTGATTGAATATGTGCCCACCTCCCAGTCGCTGCCTCCTGCCCTCTCTGCGTACACCTCGCATACGAAATGCTGCGGGCCCGGCGAGTCCGAGAGGTACACGCACACACCCTACAAAACAGATAGTTATGTTCATCTCCCTCTCAATCTCGCTCCATCTTCATTCCCCCACTTCCACGCTACTGGTATACATCTACAGAAATCGACAGTGTTCTTTCACCGTATTTTACAATGTCTCTATTTCACCCTCTTCCTCTTGATGTGAGAATCTCTTGCACACGCTGAGTCTGGTCTCCATTCGAACATGAGCATGATCTACACCCACCTGCAGGAGTACACCGGGCGCGTCCACGCTCACAGCCACGGCGTCCGAAGCACCAGTCGACATGTCCCAGCCGGCAACCGAACCGCGTCGACGGAAGCTGGAGAGGGACATCTCTCTCTATCTCTATCTTACACAAACTAATTATACAACTTTAAAGTAATCGTGACAAGTGGAATAGACGTGTGCTCACCGACTGGCCGTCCTGCATATCTTCTCCCCCAGTTGCCTCTTGGGGGTGACCAGTTCCCGTACGATCTGTGCCAGGAGGGACCTCGCGAGGGAGGGCAGCGACAGCGAGGAGTGCGCCTGTGCAACAATCACAATCACAATCAGAATATTTATCTCGAATCAAGTAGCACATTACAAGTATGTAAATTACGGTATGCAAGTTGAGATGCTAACTAGACTGTTAAGAAATGCAGAAATGCTGTGAAAGAGGAATTGGCTATGCTTTCAACAATTGGCTGATAAGAACTTGTTGAAACGTAGTGCAATAAAGTTTTCAAACACACACCACGGGCCAACAATGGCTGATGGGAAATTGAAACAATAGCAATTAAAAACACTCACCATGGTTTCAACAGTGGGTTGTCCGAAGGCGACGTCGAAGAGTAGCCGACAGATGTTGTGGAAGGAAGCGAGCTGAGAGATGCGGGCAGAATCCAGAGGATGCTGCAAGGAACAACCTCATCTCAAAGACTGTAAGGTTTTGTCAACAGTCTGTAAACTTTTACTGTTAAAATTTTTCCATCCTAGTTGTTCCAGATAATAATTAAAAAGATGAAACGTTGCTTTCCTCACCTTGGCTTGCAGGGCGTCGAAGGTGCGGGGATAGGGCTCGGTTCGCGGGCGGCCAGTCGACACAATCAGAGAGAGCACCTAGGAAGACAGGACAGTGTAAACGAATGAGAGAATTTCTACAATGAAATGAATGTCGCGTCTATGTGGTGACACCACACATTCCAACTCTTTCTTTTCACGCATACCAAACATTTGATTGCGGTAATGAATGAAACAGTATGTTGAGAAAGGCATAGAGAGAAAGGAAAAGAGAAGAGTGACAAAGAGACAAAGAGAGAGGGAGAGGGAGAGAGAGAGGCGTACCTGATCAGCCTGGGCGAGTGTGTGTAGTGTGGCGAGGAGGGTCCAGTCTCGGGCGGGGGTCGACATGTGGAGGGAGAGACGAGCCAGCACCAGACAGCGAGAGCCCAGCAGCACTCTGCACAGGGAGATCTCTCTCTCTCTCTCTCTTTTTATCTCTCTCTCTCTGTCTCTCTTTCTCTCTCTCCATTCAGTCATTCTATTCCATTAATCTTTTTTTAATATTCTGATACAGAGCCCCGCTCGATACCTGCCTACATGGTTGTTATACTATTTTGTTTTATCTCACCTCCCCGCCTCCGCGTGTAGGAAAACGGATTCGTCGAGCAGTAGCGGTTGGCACGGGTCCTGCAACTTGTACTCTCTCTCTCTCTTCTCTCTCTCTCTCTCTCTCTCCCTCCCTAACTCTCTCCCTCCTTCTCTCTCCCTCTCTCCTTCCCCTCTCTCTCCCCCCTCTCTCTCCCCCATCTCTACCTGCGTGTCAGCCATCTCATCCGCCAGTCCATATAGCTGATCCAGAATGTCCCGTAGGCTCACCATACAGTCGGCGATCTGAACAATATCATCACTACATCATTCCAAATTACAGTAAGATAGTTAGAATCGAAGGGAGAGAGAGAGAGAAGCGGTTTTTCCTGGTCGCAGGTTTACCTCCTTATTCGGCTCCTCAACGCCTTGTTGTTTCGTGTACAGCAGAGGGATGTGCCAGCTGCAAATATGGAATAACAGGAACAGTATTCCACACTTCCACACTATATCTCCAGCAAGATCGCAGTCTACTCACCGTAGCATTCTCATTGCAATGATGGCAACGAGAGATGCCCTCTCGCGCTGCCAAGCAGCCACCTCACTGCGACCAGGCTCGAACGATCTGCATACGGTACAGAATGAAAGTGAAAAATGCGATACATTCGGTCTGGTGGGAGGAACCAAAACAGAATCCGAATGTGTACTGTTCCGACAGTTCTCACGCCAGGCACTCATCAGAAATGACCACGCTTGAGTTAGCACAAACACATAAGACACTGTACCACACAATCCTGCTATTATGAAGAGGCAAACGTGGTAGGACCACCAACCTCTCAACGGCCCATCGGAGTATGATGAGCAGCTGTGGAATGAGGTGGGATGTGGGATAGAGGAGTCGGGGGGAGCGCAGCAGACGGAGCTCCTCACTGTAAACAAATCATTGCGAAAGTATTACATGTGATACTTTTCGCAGCGAACATAAATGTGATCGCATACTTATCTTACTAATTTCTGGTTTATAAGAATACGTATTCATAATAAAGAGCTGAAAAATGACCTGCCAGCGCCGACGCCCTCCTCTTGTGGAGACTCGTCGCGTTCCACCTGAAGTATAGTGGATCAGGTATAGTGGATGTTCGCGAAGAAAATATAAAAAGGTAAGAAGAGAACAGAGAACAGAGACATACGTTGCGGCCAAGGTGTATTCGTACCCCTCACAATAGGTGTTCTATTTTGAATCCTCACAATCCATTTTTACCACAGCTCAATTTTAGTTTTTAGGTTTTTCGAAGGGGTAAAAGTATTCTGAAGAGTCAAAATATATATTATGAGAGGTACGAATCGACTCTGACTCTGACCACGAGATTCAGAGATGCAGACAGAGACAGGTGGCCATACGTGGAAGTGGAGCTCCGGCAGCTGCCCCACCGACACGTCCGTCCCGTTGTTCGACACAGCAGAGGCGCGGAACTCGAATGTCACCTGCGAATACGGCACTTTCTACTTTGTGAAATTGTAAAACAGTTATAAATACATTTCAACACCTATAAGATGGTGAAAACACACTATAATTACTGTAGTTCATTAACACCGTACCTCGTCCACCTTGACACTACTCCGCCCGCCCGCACCGCAGTCGGATGAGGGACCACTGTAATAAAATAATGTTTAAAAAAACGAACATTTTTGAAAATACTTACCTGATCTTTGCACTGAGCACGTGCCACACTCCGGCACGAATGGTGATCGGGCGGCCGAGTAGGAGGGCAGCGGCCTGGAGGGGGAGAACTCTCTCTCTCTCTCTCTCTCTCTCTCTCTCTCTTTCTTTCTCTCGCTCTCCATCTCTCTTTTTCCATATCACGCAGAGCTATAGATGGAGAATAGACAATTTTTATGTAAAAAATGTAGAGGAAGAGAGCTTTTTCTCACGTTCCTCAGTGAAATATGTTTTGATGCTCACCTCCCTTGCGGCGCACTCGTATAGTGTCTCGTCCGTCTCTGCCAGCAGCTCTGCGTACAACTCGTCCCCATCTCCTCCCACCACTCGGAACAGCTTCAGCCTGCAGGGAAATCAATAAATCAATATGTCAATGACGATTGAAATAGTACGTTGATTGGAAAAGGCGATTCATCATTATGTTAATAACCCAGCAATTTACAAATGAACATATGTTTTGTATAGATTGGTCGTTGATAGAAACTATCGTTTCGAAAGTTTCTTTTTGATAGGTTATCCGAATTGAACTTTGCAGAAAGCAGCTGAGAGAAAATCGCAAGACTCACTTTGCACTATATTCTCCCCTGCCTCCGTACAGTCCCACTCCCAGTAGTCGAATGTCCCTGCAATAATAACATGAAGGTGAGATTGAAACTGTAAAAATGAAAGCTACTAAAACCACAAAAAAACTGCCGTATTGATATACACTGCTCTCCTTCAAGCGATAACTCACTCTCTACTGTATTGTCGGAACTGGTGTGTGATAAGAAGCAAATGCGTGGGTTTTTGAAATAATTATATATTTTTGTATATAATTTTCACCTATCGCATCGGAACTGTATCGCCTCCACAGAGTGAGCCGAGTAGCCCCAACCACCGCCGTGACCCTGCAATATTAAAATATCGAAATCCTCTCTATATCTCTCTCCCTATGGTTTTTTATACTCAAATGTGGTGTTAACATAATTAGGGTAATGGTATTTTCCGATGCATCAAGCACGTACTTCGAATCTGGCGACGGTCTGGTACTGTTGTTCACTGGGCAGGGTGCGGGAATCTGTCATGGCCGGAGGAGTAGTCGCCAGCAGGTCCTGCAATCACAAGTTCTCTCCTTCCTTTCGTTTCCTTTTAGAATTGTAGATCGAACTACTACATCTCACTCAACTCGTAATGAAATGAAACGTAAGATGAAAACGTAATTCTTGGAAATGAAACGTACCTTCTCTCCTCCATGTCCCCTCGCAATTGCAGTCAGACCATAGCAGACAGAGAGCAGCGATATCGCTGTGCCGTGCGGGGACAGTCTACATTATCGATTGATTGATTGATCGATATTATCGATTGATTGTATCACCTTGTCTCTCCGGTCGGAAGCAGTAGTTCGGTAGTGGCGAGGAGCGAGAGAGGGGAGGATGGGTCGGAGAGGGAGGGA
>CAWZYM010000380.1:480000-567500 GCA_963966185.1 Rhabditoides inermis | reverse complement strand
ATCAGTTGATTGTTATACGTTTTAGACAAGCCATAAACAAGAGAGAGCGTATGTCACCTAATTCGACTCATTATTCCTTATCCTAGCAACAACAATAACGACGACGACTCACATCGGTGAGCCGGTAGCGTTTCTTTGAAGCCGCGTCGGAAGAGGGGACAAAGGAGTCGGTGAGAGGAGTGACCTGGAGAGGGAATATCTCTCTCTCTCTCTTTCTCTCTCATCTCTCTCTCTCTATCCCTCTCTCTCTCTCCCTCACTCTCTATTCCTCCCTCCCCCTCTCTCTCTCTCTCTCTCTCTCTCTCTCTCTCTCTCTCACCGTCAGTGTACTGTTCCCATCGACTGCTGCTTGATAGAATGTCTGCCCGTCCGAGAATATAGCAGTGTTCCCGCACTCTGTTGGCAGCAGGATCTCACCGATCTCACTGCAAATACATCGATATTATATAGATCAATAACAATCGATACTAGATTACATTGGGAAGTGGGAAGGGGCAGAGAGAGAGAGAGAGAGAGAGAGAGAGAGAGAGAGAGAGAGAGAGAGAGAGAGTGGTCGAAGGAAGAGAGAGAGAGAGAGAGAGAGAGAGAGAGAGAGAGAGAGAGGAGTGCACCGACCGCAGCGTGTCCGTGTCGAGTACCCACACCCGAGACGACTGTCCCCTTCTCAGGTACAACGATGAGTTGCAGAAGAAAAGGGCGCAGTTGCGACTGAAAACGTGTTGTTTTATGTCCCATTATCGATATACACATTCAATGAGAAATCAAACCAATACTAAAAAAAACAAATATCAGTGACTCAAAGAATACGTTTCGTATTTTGTTCATATTGCGTTATCGACATACGGAATGAAAATTGTTTAGTAGATGAAAAAAGTGATCAACCAATAAAAATGAACATCTAGAAGTGTATGAAAGACTGAACGATCCACCTGGCCCGTATCATCGTGTTGCTGGCATACAGCCGGCCGCTGACCGTCTCTCCCAGACCCGTGCCCAGCTTGTACGCACCGAAATGATTCAGCAGGTAGACGAACGCACCTGCACCAATTAGACTCTCTCTCTCTCTCTCTCTCTCTCTCTCTCTCCTTTCCATGCCTTTTTTTCCACATACTCAGTGCTCTATCAAACCAAACAAGAATAGATACTCCTGGTTTTCTCACATCTAATCGGGTAGGAAAGGGTCAAATTGTGTGAAAACGACTCATAATGTTGAGATAGAGAAAAGGTATGGATAGAAAATAGTAATAGAAGTGAAAAGAAAATGGATGGCACGTACCATCACTGGCGATGGCTCCCCACAGTCTCCTCTCTCCGTCGTCCGGACTATCCGGGGAGGAGTCGGAGGGAAGGCGGGAACAGTCGAGAGAACACAGACGGCGGTGCGAGGGCAGCGGAAGCAGACAGAAGTCGGCGCTGGAACGGATCTCTCTCTCTCTCTCTCTCTCTCTCTCTCTCTCTCCCTTCACCCCACCTCTTCCCCTCCGCCCCCTCGTGGTATACCCTCCTCTGCACGATGGTCGCCACCCGATGGAGATTCTCCGGCATCTGTACGAGTGTGGGCGAGGAGGACGACGTCTGAAGTGGAAATGAGTTTGGGTATTTTTTTAGTGACCCTTTGATTTTTCAAAAATAACGGTAACGTCCTTTGTTTGAAATCAAATGAAATTTTTTTCTCTCACATTTCTTGCGGTCAACAGTACTATTAGATGAATGTTGACAAAAAGCTGTGACAAAAGTTCTTTCTGTTGTTGACGAACCGAGTGGTGTGGCTCTTCTGTGAGGAAGACTGCCGCTGTCTCGAGCAGTCTGTCCGGCTGGCCGCAGCCTATCGACAGGGCGGACAGACAGGAGGAGGAGAGCGAGCAGATCGGAGAAGGGCCTGAGAGAGCATCATGCATCAGTCAATTCCAAGTTATCATGAACAACGTAACCTATCCGTCATGTACCAGCGGCAAAACCAACTGTACGGAAAATAAATGGGGAAGAGAAGAAAAAGGAGAGAGAGAGAGGGAGAGAGAGGGAGAGAGAGAGGGAGGGAGAGAGAGAGAGAGAGACATACCCTCTTTCCGCAGTGCCCGCAGCTGCTGCACCATTTCATCCACGGCTGGCCGGCCCTCCTACAAAACGTTTTCAAAACATTTTTTTTTGCTTGATTGCAACATGTAAAACACTAGTATTCGAATATGTAATGTAAAAAAAGTTTACGAATAAAAATAAAACAGTCTACTCACGGCCAAGAGGGCCTCTGGTGGGAGAGCCTCGAGCATCTGTCGGAGAGACAGAAGGGCCTGCTCGCACAGGGAAGGGTCCTGGAAAGAGAGGGGGTTATGGTTATCTCTCTCTCTCTTTCTCTCTCCATACTCCCACCTTCTTGTTCAGCTTCCACAGCACTGAGAACATGCACTTTAGGCCCATCGACACGAGTTGCGAGCCGGAAGGAGCGGCCTAGGTGTACGGTAAGAGGGATACGGTAAGGACAAACGGTATATGGTATTGTGTACAGTACCTCCTCCCTCTCTCGCTCTCTCCGCGTGCGCTCGTCGGCTGCCGGCCATTCGGGCGGCGACTCGGTGGAGAGGTGGTGAGAGTACCTGAGATTCCTTGCTCACATATCGCAAGTAGTAAACAATAGTTTAGTAGTAACCCACTGTATGCATATAGCCCTTGCAATGGCTGCGACGGCGAAGGGACTCGGGGCGGCTGCGAGTGAGAGTGCGGGAAGAAGGGAGAGGGGAGTGGGAGAGGAAGAGGGGGAGGCGGCTGCAACGGGGAGATACAATACAATAGGTCAGTTTTGATAACATCGACACAATCAGATGTTTTGTGCATTAAGTTTGCATCAATTTCCATTTCGTCGCCTGTCGTTACTGTGTGTTTTATCACATTCGTTGATGCGTTTCGTGGCCTGAGCCATCTTAAGTTCAATGCAGCTCTTAGTGACATGATATACTTACCGTTTCCCTCTGCACCGGCACTGGGGAGTTGCATGAGATGGCCTCCGGGAGGGAGACGGGCAGAGTGGCGGAGCAGACGGGAGAGGGACGAGGAGGGACAGGGGCGGGTCGGGGAGGACAGCGACGACCTGCGGGGGAGACTCTCCTTGTCACATGCTTACTCTTTCCCCCACGTTTTTTTTCTCGACCCATCGGATTTCTTCGCTTTACATGTGGAGGAGATTGACAGACGAGAGAGAGAGAGAGAGGGGAGAGAGAGAGAGAGGGGAGAGAGAGCGAGAGAGAGAAAGAGAGAGAGATAGAGAAGGGGATGCTTACCTGCAGGACGGCGTCGCACTGGGATCGTCCTCATCCCGCGCCAGTGGTCGAAGGAAGTAGCTCATCTCTCACTATAAAAACCCGAATTTGATAACCTAATATTTCACGTGAACGGAGTTTGAATGTCCACATTGTCGTTTCAATGATGTATGTCAATATAGCAAAATCGAATTCTGATTGTTTGCATTCTCTCACCGTTGTGTGATGCGGGCTAGCGTCGGCTGGCTGTATTAGAAATCATGAATGGTCACCGCCACTGCAATGTATTATAGTGTAAACAAATGAGAAGACGCCTCTCCGGCGACGTTCTATGAATATGGAATGCCCTCGAAAGAAATCGATCTCGACGAGGGAGAGAGGGAAAGAAGTGCCGAAAAAAGGGGAAGGCGAGAGGGAAATGGAAGAGGAGGGCGCTGGACACACTGGCCACCGATGATTGCACCATGATAACGCGGCAGATTTAAAGATGAAAGACACAAACGTATGCGCCTCACTATCGAGGGTCGGTGATAGAACAACGCGCATGCGACAAATGCGACAGAGGCGACAAATCCAAACGAACCCCACGCTACCTCTCTCACCATGCGAGTGAGAGAGTGGCGAGAGAGTGTAGGTGGCGAGGAGGGCGCGAGGGGGCGAAGGGAAATCGATACACGCACGCCAGCCGGTTCTCTCACTATTAGGGAAAAACGCGGGGGCGCGCACTGGCACTGACCATCTGGCAATTGGCTTGACCCATGACCTCTTCGACAGAGGGAGAAGAGAGGCAGAGACAGAGACAGGATAGATTATGCTAATCTTGGCGTGTTTATGCGGACAGTGACACTGGCAGGGGGACATAATAATATGAAATGGAACAGTGAGAGGAGAGAGAGAGAGAGAGAGAGACTGTTCGTGCGAGAGTCGTAAATTCAATGCCCACATGTGTGGTGTCGCGTGCACTTATCGTCAGTGTTTCCACACGGATGCTCAAAACAACCAACAGTATTTGCGGCTGGAGACTGCAGCCTTATACTTACTTATGGTCTCACGAGTTTTCGAGTGCAACTTGTAAGTACGTGACAGTATTTTCATATTTCAAATAAATGCATGTATTTTATTTCGCATTTTATTTCGACCTGGAATCTGACAATAAACAACAGCTACGCACAGTCTAGACTTCTGTTTTTTTTGTATACTATTACTATTCTTTTTTCATATTAAATCCTAACAGTTTTTTTAAAGTCACCTGATCTTGTTGATTTCTCTAAATCTGGTCTCCGAAGAGTCCGGGGTCCGAGGTCAGACAGAAAAAAAACGTTTAAAAACGTTAGAAACGTTTATAAAATAATTCAGTTACTTACGAAAATAGTCCCGTATATTTTTCAGAATGAAATGAATGACGTCACAATGATGTGATATTCACAATAACTAAATTTCTCAAACTTACGTTTCGCAGTGGAGCTATGTACTTACATAGTTGTGTGGTGTAAAGGTCATCATTATCAAGATCTTTGCCTCACTTCACACGGACAGACAGAGACTTTCTCCCCTCTCCTGCTCACCAACTCACCATATATGATGTACAAGGCTTCTCCAATGATGAGACTCTACACCGAGATAGGGAACATTGCAACGATCAGGGACAGACATCTGCAAAAGAGATGAGATAAGACATTGAAATACGCGTAGAAAAGGAAAAATTGAAACAGTCATATGCAGCCTTAACATAAATACATATTATAAAATACGGTATCAAGTATACTACAACTACAATCTTATTTGGGGAAAAATCTCCTTTCTCATCCTTCTTTTTTAGTGATAAAACTCCATACATGAAAGAAGGCGCTGATTTATGCAGAATGAAAAAAATAGCCATAGGAAAATAAAATGGGAATTCTTTTTGGTATCGCGTTTTTGATCTGGGAGGACGCTGAGACAATAAACGTTCGAAGTTCGATCGAGATAAGGGGACAGTGGAACGCGCGGGATGGGAACAAGTGATCGAGAGATGAAGGACGCTGCCGGTTGAAGAACAGCATAGGCAAAAAAGGTGACGTATTAAACACACTCATAATATTTTGTTCAAAATCCACGCACGTTAAAGTTTTCACCGAAAATTGTTGTCTGCTTTCGAACCTTATAGTTTGCAATAAAAAAGAGTAATAGCAATATTGATATACAATTTACTGACACAAGTAAATGAAACACACATGGACACATGGTATACACACGATTAAAACTATTGTGAACGGTTATACTCAAACACAATACAACAACCCGAATGAGCGAAAAAACACGCAAAATACCGAGCAAATGAATATACACGACTACGGCCTCACTCTCTCTCTCTCTCTCTCTCTCTCTCTCTCTCTCTCCCTCTCTCCCTCTCTCTCGCCTCTCTACCTCCCTTTCTCATACTTCCTCCCCTCCCTCCTCGCCACCTTCTCGATTGCGGTCTTCTCCGATATTCCGAGTGACTCGCATTGCTGGATGATGGAGAGAAGGAACGACTTGTACTGAGCGGAAGAGATCAGTCTGAAAACGATAAGGTCAAACTACTGGAATTACGGTAGGGTTACAAAAGATTTCAAAAAAGTGCACCTCCTATCGAAGAGCCGGCGCGCCGTCGGCTTGGCGATGTCGGAGACGCGTTTCTGAAAAAAAGGGTGATCTCTCTCTCTCCCACTCTCTCTCTTCCCCTCTTTCTCTTCCCCCCTCTCTCTCTCTCGCCTTACCTGCACCTCTCTCTTGGTCTTCCTCCCTCCTCCTCCGTTCGGACTTCCAAAGGGAGAGAAGCAGGGTGTGCAGGGTGTGCCGAGCACCGAACTAGAGAGACCAGAGACGCAAGAGTCGGAGCGAATCTCAACATAAAGTTTACAAATAACACTTTACAAATAATTTTTCAACAACTTGTGTGATATGAAAATTTAAAAAATATATATATAATTAACGTACACTGCATAATACACGAACCGTACCTTGTTGCTCTCCGCTTCCCTGTCGCTTCTCCTCCTCCTCTCGCCGCTTCCTCCTCCTTCTGCCTCCGTCACACGCGCGCGTAGATGAGCAATCGTGGTCTGCAAAGTACAGTATGAGCTACCTACAAGAACAAGCTACCCATCAGTTATACAGTAACCCAGTTCCTACAGTACTCGTTACCTTGTCCCTCTCCTCGCGCTTCTGTGCCTCCACTCGCAGATCCGAGTGTTCCTTGTAGAGGGTGGAGAACTTGAGGGAGAGAGCAGAGAACTCGGCCTGCAAAACAGTGCACCTCACAAGTGGTGAGACCGAATACTGTGCAGTTTTCGGGGGACCATATGATACTGTGGTATCAACAATGGGGTACGTTGTGGTACCTTTGTGGCGGCCTCGGCCCGCTGACTGCGCTTCAGCTCCGACTTGAGACGAGCGATTTCGGAATCCTGCAAGGGGATATTGGTTATTACTCTCCTCCTCTCACGTGAACCAGTTAATATTGGTTATTTCTCTCCTCCTCTCACGTGAACCAGTTATACCTTTTCTGTGATCTTAGATTCGAGACGGTTGCGCTCCCTTTCCGCACATCCGCGGGACACATTCTGAAAAAGATAGCACGTTGAGATAACACACTATCTCAAAATCACGCGCGCCCCGTCTTCTACGCTATTAGCTCGCCACGCTTTTGGCCTATGTAGTATAGTGGTTAGTACTCCACGTTGTGGCCGTGGCGACACAGGTTCGATTCCTGTCATAGGCAATTCTTTTTGCCTGCCTCGAATAGTGATGAGTGTCAAGTGTGAAATGCATTATAGCATTATAAACGTTGATATTACTACCGTACCAGTAATTTGAAATGTATTTAATTAAAAAAGACCCACCCGAGTTTCCTGTAAGGGCCGAAGCGACTTGAATAGCGGCTTGATGTCCACCGGATTGTGAGATACCGGCTCTTCCTTCACAACTGGCATGCTGAATGTTATTTTGTTAAAAAAACACACACAAAAAGATGAGTGACGAGAGAAAGAAAGTGAAAGCAGTAAGCGCGCGAATGCAAGCGATCTGTGGACGTGCGGGGAACAAAACAAATCGATTGCGCGAAAACAAGTGAGAAAGATGCCGCATCAATGTGCGCAGTGAGAGGCGGAGGAAATGACCAATGCTGGAGAGATCGATAACAGTCGTCACTTGCGAATCGAGAGTTGCAAATGCCATATGCAATATGCAATGTCATGTGCCACATGCAAATGCCGTGCATGTGGCACATCCGACGAACCCAAGACCAAAACCCGGATCACTGAGTTGAACTTGCGAACATTGCCCAAATCTCCAACAATCAACAACACGTTTGGATAATAATCACTGAATTTATTCCAGAATTGACACGAGTAGTCCCTATTGTTTGTTGTTTGGCGGTGTTGGTCCTCTAGTCGAGTGGTCCGCTTACTGGGGAGCGGGAGAGGCGGGGGCGGGAGCAGCGTTGCCCATGTACAAGTCAATACGGTGCACCAGAGGGTCCACGAAAGAGACGTACAGCTTCTGAGCGCCCAGAGTCTGCGGAAGGTAGAGGTACAGCAGGAAGATGGACTGAAAGCAACAACGTCAATCGATAATCAATCGATAATCAATCGATAATCAATCGATAATCAATCGATAATCACTCAAGAACCACCTTGAGGAGGTAGTAGAAGGGGAACCAGCTCATGATTCCCTCGGCGAAGAAGTCCATGCAAGCGAACACTCCAAACACAGTCCAGTACGTCAGCCACTGAGTATCGTCGTCCTTGCGATCAGTGCGGATAGCCTGCAAGGATACGGTACATGATAATACGATTATAGGGTACGGTAAACTACAGTACCTTGACGGAAGCATAGGCGGGGTAGGCGAATCCGATCATGTTACAGAGGAGCTGGGCAGCCGATCCGAGAATGAGGTAGAGAGCGACGATGGCTCCGCCCACAGAAGCCATCTGCTCCCTCTTCACTCCAGTCTGCTTCTCCACCTCTCCGAGCTTCGCATCCACCAACGGACCATGCGACGCGTACAGGTACATCAGAGCGCCCGCCTATATGGTACGGTAATCACGGGGTGGGTACGGTAGGTACAGTACCTTGATGCCGTCGATTGCGGAGGAGGAGGAGGAGGGGGCGGCCTCCTGTTGCTGGGAAGGCGACTGGGCGGTAACGAATGAAGCCATTGTAGGGAGGACGAGTAGAGAAGGAGTGGCTACCCAGTCCGATCGAACCCCTTTTGTACCACCCAGCACCCATGCAAAGTGAAACGATAATGGGACAATCATTTGCGTTACTAATTTATGATAATTAAGATGCAAATATGCGAGCCTTAACGGAGTGCACGTGCGGCGTGCGCATAAATGCTGGGTTCTCTGAGAGTTCTTGAATGAAACGGGATGTTCTTTTGTAAATGGCCTTTTTCAGTACGATGGTGTTGTTAAATTACGTTAAAATATTTTATTATCAAAGTACATATTGAAAGGATGGCATGTGAAAGTCATATCAGTGTCCATATCCATAGGAAGGCTGTCCGTAGTAGGAAGTCTTGGGCTTGAACTGACAATCAATCAATCAATCAATCGTTTATCCGGAATCGTTTTATCTGAATATGACAACACAATCATAATGATTTGGAGCATACAGTAGTAGTTACCATACTTGAACCACGAAAATCGGGATTGATTCGAAGGAATAGCAAGGCTTTCCGAAGTGTTCGGGGGTATTTGGGAGAAGTCCGCAGGCAATTTCGAAGTGTCTCGAAGGCATTTGGGAGTGTTTCGAAGAGACTGACCGCTACTCACCTCTTTTCAGTCGGACGAAGTGGTGGCGCCGGTGCTGAAGTGGCTGGAAGTTCTCATCGACGCGGACGGAGTGTCGGTGGACTCTCAGCTCACCACTCCCGAGGCAAGCCGTCTCATTTGAACCTTCGCTCCACTGGCACACTCTCACCACTTCCGGATTGTGCTTGTCATATACAACAAGCTCATGCTTTGGGGAGCTAACGAGCTGCGCGCGGTGAGAGAAAGACAGGGAGAGAGAAAGAGAGAGAGAGAGAGAGAGAGAGAGAGAGAGAGAGAGAGAGAGAGAGACTTCGCTGCAGGTTGTCGCCGAGTATGGATTGAGGGAGACGAAGACGGTGCTCTGCTGGCTGGCAGTCACTGGACGCTTCGAGATTCCTGCCGCCAGGTAAACTCTCTTGTGCTAGAACGTCTTCTTTCTCCATGACAGCTTTGAGAGGAGGGTACTTCTGAATCGTAAAAAAAGTTGTTAAAAAACGATTATGTTAAATTATGTTAACCTTCGCTAATATAGCCAGCTCGTCCGGAGTTGCACGTTTCGAAAATATAATAGTGATAGCCGTTGGTAGGATGGAAACAGCATACATGACAACAATGAATCTTGTGACATTTTTGCCAGGTTGACCGTTGTTTTTCTTTATTTTGCACAGTGCCTGAATTGGTAACTCAAAATTTTCTCAACTTTTTTAACCTACGACAAAACGATAGAAATAGAGTGTTACGATAGAGCAACCGACACCTTCACATAAAACTATGCCGACCGCCTGAAAATAAACGAGGAACATTCGAAATATAGCTACCCCAGCAAAAACGCACAACTAGTTGCTCGAGTTTGTGGTGAAACCAGATGTTGAGTGGACCGGCCGAGTAGCCATAAGGGAGTGGAAAGATAAAACAGGGTACGGTGAGAGTGCCAATGAAGACATCGAGGGTCATTGTCCAGAACAACATATATCAAATATGCGGTTATGATTTATGATTCGACACTCACCATGTTCGTCAACACGTGCCACTTGTATGTCATCATAGACTTGTCTGATTTTGTTGCAATGACGTATAGAGAGAAGAGTGAGAGTGGAATGGTGAGACAGGAGGAGACATGACAGAAGGAGACCAGTCGAGAATGCGCCTCGAATGAGAAAGCCGTCCATTTTAGCATTGACATTGCGTCCAATCAGAACATGAACCTATATTATACATATAATGAACTTAAGTAGAAATTAATGAAATCGAGAAATTGAAATCGAGAAAAATGAAATCGAGAAATTCAGTTGTGATTGAATTGTGACAGAATTTGTTCACTTGTCATCAGGGATTAATTGCACGGGTGGAAATGTAAGTTTGGGAAATACACGTTCTCACTCACATTCAAATGAAAAAGTATGGCATTCAATTATTATTATTATCCTCTCAAAACAATTGTGCGTTGTGTTTTGGAATGAAACGATTTTGTTTTTACTTCTGTTGTTACGATTCGCGATTCGCATTGGTTGCAAGAGTCACAAACCAACACAAATGTGAATAACCAAAAAAAGAAAAAAAAAACACGCAATCATTACTGTGTAATGAGAAAAAAACGCCATTACGCGCATATAAAAGCGTATCTCAAATTTATGTTTCATCCGCAGCAATTAATTATATTTCAAACTGGTGTTGGTACTTTCTTGTGATTTTAGGTAGCCATGTTACAACCTTTATTCCTTCTGTTGTACGCATTGGTGATAATCATATACAACGTCAACGCTTTCAATTCTTATCAAATTACAAAGGATACTTCTCAATCTAATAAAGCCTCAACAACTAGCTCAATCCGCTACAAAAGAAGTGGAATACATCCTGATATGACACATTGGCTCGGTGAAACCGTCTATTACTATTTCGACCCATCGTAAGTAAGTCGGATCAATAAGTACTATCAGCTATCTAGGTTTCAGGAAAAGAAGGACGACTTGCGTTTGCGGAAGCTGTCAAATTCTGGCAGCAAAACACTTGCATAAACTTTGCGTACAACGCAACCGCCGAGCAGCGCATACGTGTGTACGCGGGACAGGAAAGGGTGGCGTGTGTGTACCACAGGGATGACGACGACCAAGATGGAAAGTACGCGGTGAGTGAGTACGCTCATGGATATGTGTTATCAGCCTTCGTAGATTGGTTACTTAGGCAAGAGAGAAGTCTCCACTGTCGAAACGTGCCCCGTCCTTCACACGCATGTCTCTTATTGCGTACGCGGTTCCCTCCCCGCACTCCTCCTCAGCCACCTCCAGGCACCGGGGGGCGGGTGTCATGCTAGACTTCGGATTCCTATCAAATGCCAAGTTCCCAACTTTTACGAGACATTTTCCATAACATTTCATATTATCTTTCAACTCCATACTATACCTACACGTCAGTTTTGTGTGGCGCAGTTATCTTGACTGTAATAAATTATTATTATTATTATTATTATTATATCGATCATATACATCCAGCTGTCTATAATAGTTATCAATATAATGACTATGGCTATGGATGATAGATATCTATAAGATGGAGCGCTGGTCAGGTGTCTCTGGGTGACGGCTGCGAGTCGTTCGGGACGGCCGTGCACGAGTTGGGCCACGCTCTGGGGGACTGATGCACACCCATCATCGACCCGACCGCCACCGATACGTCACAGTGTTCCCCGAAAACGCCGTACGTTACCGTTACAGTCATCTCAAGCTGCCTTGCGCAGCCAAATAATTTTCACATAGTTTGAAGTGATATGTTATGCGTCCATCTCCAAAATTTCACACTTTAACCGGTAAGCGTATACGTATAATTTAGGGCAAAGATTACGAAGCTCAATATGACAAGCTATCTAAGAAAGATATAAAACCGTTAGGAGTCTCCTACGAACCAGGCAGTGTAATGCAATATTCACCACAAAAGTTCGTGCTGTTTCAGCAATTCATATTGATCGTAATTGCAGTATATCTAAACCGACTGTGCTAGCGAAGAACGATTGGTTTGACTATACTCTTGG
The DNA here is from genome assembly GCA_963966185.1 of Rhabditoides inermis. Lineage (NCBI taxonomy): Eukaryota > Metazoa > Nematoda > Chromadorea > Rhabditida > Rhabditidae > Rhabditoides > Rhabditoides inermis. The sequence continues at coordinate 555,450 of CAWZYM010000380.1, read as the reverse complement.
AACGGAGGAGCCGGCTCTCTATGATGTACTCATGCTAAACAGATACTATAAATTCGACCGTAGGTAATACATACACTGAAAGACGCGCATTCGCTTCACATGTGATCCACGCTGTTCGTATTTTGAGTTCGTATTTTGAGCTGCAAGCGAGATAGATCAAAAACTATCGCTCAAGCGCAAGTGATTTCACGTTCAGCTAATTGTGAGTCTGATCACAGTGATTTTTGTGTCCATCGTGTGCTTTTGACGGCCGAGGTTTGAAAAAAATGTTTAGAACTTTCCAGGATTCATGGATTCATCGTTCAAGAAACACTGGAAATAATAATAGTAATTATACCTGTATTTCAATTCCTCCGGCGACGGTAGTCTATCCGTGAACTCTACCGGGTAATCGGGCAGGTCCTGCAATTGATGAGGCGCAATGACGTCAGAGATTCCGACCACATCACATTGTTATGATTACGTGACCATATGACGTGCATACTACCTACATACCTACCTACATTATCCAGCAGCATCTCACCGAAGACATCCTTCATTAGGCGCGCCATCACCTGGATTATTAGAGTTTATTTCTTGTTACATTGTTACAAATAACGGACAGATGCTCTATTGAGAATCACTGACAAGTGAAACATGAAAGGGCAAACAAAACAGATACATTACTTCTGAAAAGCCATTTTGGTGTTATACGAACTGTTTTTTTTTTAAATTTTGTTGGGTATTGATTAGGCCATATGCTCAGTATGTCAGTCAGGGTCAATGGAAGCCAATTCACTCTCATTGTATCGCGCGGGCTGTATTACGGTAGGAAAAGGAAAGGTGGGCGGGGTTTGAAAAAAACGTCCAATACGCATTCGTACTGAAAAGGGAGGAGTTTTGGGACCATTTAAAAAGACAAATTCACGTATAAATGAAGTTTAGTCGGTTTCCCAATAATTTTAACCTAAGAACTGAAAAATTGAGCCCGAAATCACACTTGAAACGCGTGTTGAAATAAAAATTTGAGGTTCGCGCCAAACGGTCTCGCCGCGAAATGGGGGCGGAGCTTATATTCGAAACGGCCCCCCGCCGCGAGTCACAATTCAGGGCCATCGGCCATCTTGTTTTTTTTTCAATCGATATTTTCTATATTTTACTTTAAACAGCTGATAGACGGGGACGATCACAGCTGATTTTGCCCTTTTTTCGTGTGTTACGTTGATTACAACTGGTTTAAAGCGGTTTTGATGTATCATGTGTCATCACAATTATACGTCGAGGCTATTGTATTTATTTGTGTATTCCGCATGACATTGTATTTCTGTATTTGGAAATTACTTTACTTGTGTGTATTATCAACTGTTTTATTGTTGTATACTCGCTGACTTCAGATGAGCGGCTCCCGCCCGTGTCGTACAGCTAGCGTCGCCTGGCACGCACTCTCCACGCAGACGTGTAGGAGAACGAGGTGAGTAGCGAGTCATATTTGTTCATATGTTTATTGTTGTTGTTTACTTGTTGTCTTCAGGCGGGCGTCCCTTCCGCGTTCCCTCCGTTCTCGCGGCGTCTCTCCACGTAGACGTGTAGGAGAACGAGGTGAGTAGCGAGTCATATTTGTTCATATGTTTATTGTTGTTGTTTACTTGTTGTCTTCAGGCGAGCGTCCCTTCCGCGTTCCCTCCGTTCTCGCGGCGTCTCTCCACGCAGACGTGAAGTAAACGAGGTGAGTAGCGAGTCATATTTGTGCATATGTTTATTGTTGTTGTTTACTTGTTGTCTTCAGGCGAGCGTCTCTTCCGCGTTCCCTCCGTTCTCGCGGCGTCTCTCCACGCAGACGTGAAGGAAACGAGGTGAGTAGCGAGTCATATTTCTTTATTATCATTTTTATTCCTTTGTGTTGTTTTGCGCGGGCGTCGATCTTAGATTACTTTTTTATCTGACAGTAGAAGTGAGGCGATACAATAGTCAACATTCCTATTAGGTTTACCGGTGAACAAACATAGACTGCGCCCACTGATCAGCCCTCGTCAAGTTCGAAGGAGCAGAGAAGATACGGTGGGTTTTGCGAAAGCATATGTTACACTCATAACATTTCATCTAAATCAATCAATAGTTATTTTTAAGTGTTATCATATCAGATATGGTTCATTGTTGCAAACATGTGATTGGGCAGTGATAGACAACATAACCATATCACGTATACATAACCATATCACGAAACTAACTTGTTTTTCAGTTCTAGCGAGCGGAGCGTAACTGGAGTGCGGAACGAGTACGACGTGTCCCATGCAGCGACTGCGCACGTCTCCACGAACTGCAGGAAAAGTGGAATAAGTAGGGAACAATGGGGATATTGGGTTTTCGTATTTGTCAGATTTTCGTATTGCAAAAATGGAGTGTTGTGTCGTTCGTGTGTGTGTTACATCTTACATGACATGTATGTATCATGACAATAAATAATTTAACCTTCTGTTCCGTGCAGAGATTTTTTAATTCCTGCAGAAGAGTCAAGCATTTGGTTCTTTTTCCCTTTTCGAACAGCGTAGCGGAGAAAGGGGTGTATGCGCTCTCCATCTCTTTGCAACAGTAGTGTTCAGCTACTGCCGCATGCGGCACAAGTACGCACCCTCCACATTCACACCACTCCGTATTCTCAGTCCGCGCATCGAGCAGTTCATATCCCAGTACGGGATTGAACCTATGGTTGACTTCAATAGAACATGATGACTATAATCAATAATGTGCGTGTGGGGATCGCGTATTCTGATCATTGTTGTGTGGAAGGAGAAATGACGTTGATATGCAAAAGAGCGCGTGATACTGCCCACGCTGCTTATGACTATCGTAACGGTGACTACAATGCTATTATCCAAGATCTCTCTTTGGTGAATTGGTCAGCTGAGTTGTCAGACTCTGATATAAATTCCCGTTATTCCCGATTCTGTGACATTATAAAAGACGCAATACGCTACCGTATACCTCAAATACAAGTCAACCGTGATCACTCTCCAAAATTCCCAAAATGGCTAGAAAAACTTCAAAATAGAGTAAGACGGTTGCACCATCGGCAGAAAACTTCCAGTAGCATACAGGATCGAGAGCGTTATAAGTGCTTACTGAAAGAGTATCGTCGAAGTATCAGACAATGCATACAAGAACGAGAAGCACACATCCTGAACAGTTCCTCTCCTGCGCGCTACTGGCAATATGTAAAATCGAAGTTAGCACCGGTTGACCCCATTCCGGATCTAACTGATAGTAGTGGTAGAGTAGTCTCAGACGATCGAGAAAGAGCCACTCTATTCAATGAGTTCTTTGGCTCGGTCTTCTCGAGAGATAATAACGAGCCATTCCATTTACAAGACCATCCTGGTGCCCACTCGATAGCAGACGTAGATTTCAGTCCCCATTGTGTTTACGAATACCTGAAAAGAACTAAAAGAAAAATATCCTGTGGACCAGATGAGATCCCCTCTATTATTTTACAAGCCCTCGCTGTTGTCATCGCAGAACCTCTATCGATAATTTTCTCACAGTGTTTTCATGAGGGTGTTATTCCATCAATATGGCGTAAGGGTATAGTTGTCCCGGTCTTCAAAAGTGGTGATAAAACACAATGCACTAACTATCGACCTATTACGTTGACCTGTTGCGCAAGCCGGGTGTTTGAGAGAATGCTATGCTATAACATTCGATGTCATTTGTGGAAGTACAACATAATAAATCCACAGCAGCATGGTTTTCTCGATGGTAGAGGCACAACAAGTCAAATGGTTGAATATGTAGGATATTTAGTTGAACATTTGGATAAAAAAATACCGGTAGACACGATTTATCTAGATATTAAAAAGGCGTTTGATTCAGTTGTTCATAGAAGATTAAATGAGGTATGCAGGTCATATAAGATTGATGGAAAAACTCTCCGGTGGTTAAACCTGTTTCTATCCGACCGCACTCAGTCGGTAAGGGTGGGCACAGGACTATCAGATTGGATTCCAGTTCTTAGTGGTGTACCACAAGGTAGTGTTGTTGGACCTCTACTTTTCTTGATCTATGTAAATGGAATCGGCTCCGTTATCAAATATAGCAAATACTTCTTGTACGCGGATGACATGAAACTGTCAATTCCACAAAACATTCCCAATTTTAAGGTTTTACTCGAAACTGACTTGGTAAATGTACATCAATGGCTTGGTGAGCGCCAACTCTTACTATCGGCTGCTAAATCCAGAGTTATTCATTTTGGAAAACGTGCCATGAAGTCTGTATATATGTGTGATGGCTCCGTAATAGCCTGCACTGACTCAATCAAAGATCTTGGTATTTATCTCACAACCGATCTCAGTCCAAGCGAGCATATCAGAAAAATCATTCAGAAAACATCTTCCCGAATCGGTGTATTACGAATGGCCTTCCAACGGAATGAGTCGTTGTTTTTAAACTTCTATAAATATAAAATACGACCAGTTCTCGAGTACGGTAGTGAGGTGCTTCTTGCACTTAACGTAACTCAAACTAACGAATTAGAAGCTGTGCAAAGATCCTTCACTAGAATGCTTGCCCCGAAACTGTCATATCATTTTCGACTGAAACAATTGGAGCTTGACACACTGTGGACTCGCAGAACTTTGTCAGATTTGCGCCTTGTTCATAGCTATCTGTATGGTTTCGTAAACGCTCCCAATCCCTTCATGCTTGCAAATTCAAGATCATCATCATTGCGTTCGAATGGCTTGAAATTACAGAGTATCTCCAAGACCACCCTTAGCCAGAGTTTTATCACACATCGAGTAGTGAAATACTGGAATCTCTTAGATTCAAATACAGTATGCCAATTTAAAAAGACGGACTTCAGAGTACGACTAATGTCTTTTTTCACAAATAACTTCTCTCGTTTTACTGTAGATGACCCCACCCGTATATAAATTGATTGCTCTCAGGCGACTAGGTAGCCCGAGTTTGATTCCTTTCTGTTCTGGACGGTTGAAGTAGTTTCTGTGTCTGTGTTTGAGATGACAACCCATTCTATGCGCTCGTATGGGTGCCAATGGGCTCTGTCACAGTCATCACTTTGTCCCTACTCACGGGTCTGACCGTTAGTTTGTTGGATGCTGTGTGTTGTGATTTTGTGATTTCTGATTATGAATAAATACATTATTATTATTATTATTATAAACGTACAGCATAAATGAAACATACCTCTGCTTCTTGTTGATGATCGCGTTCATTTCATCTGTGGTGGGGATGTTGTTGTTGGAGGCGTGCGCGTTGAACTGTTGGCGGCTCATGTACTGATCGTACACCAAGTTTTTGGCAAATACGCCGGCCACAGCTGACCAGTCAACCTCCTCCATTGCCAATGTTCTCCATTCCCACTCTATGTCCTCCCCATTACAAAACAAGAAACGAGAGTTTGACCCTCTTATAGAATAAAAAATATGTTGACCCATCGCACTCCATGCGTGCGCGGGGCCAAAATAAACATGCGGGCATGCAGGGTTCACTTTTAAACGTCCAGATTCAAAAGCGGCAATCGAACGGAGTGTATCGTAATATAATCTTGTATCTTTAACAAGAAAACAATTAGAGTTTTGAAACATCGTTTGAAAGAGCAGGTTTGTTTTGAAATTTTAGTCAGCTGCGAAGAGATTTTATGCATGTGCTTTTGTTGAGTTAGATCAAAACCAAACCACTCCTCTTTACTCGTGTACTTTTCGAAAGAGAATTTTTGTTATGTGTAATAATTTATTTTATTGAAATCATATACACAAATGAAAAAAAATGACATTGGAAGTGCGAAATAGTGTCTCTGCGATGAAAAGTTCTGACAAAAATGGTAGAAAACACAAAATATAAATATGTATGGTGTGTTTCAAACTGCTACCTGTAGAACGATACAATAACTATGTCAGTTTTCGTGAAGAACTTGGAATCACAGTGATCTTTTCTTATTAGAAATAAGAGTATATTACATACTCTAACAGTAAGTACCATAGCTACATAAAACGGGTGAAGAAAGTACATATCTACTTTTTGAGTAGTTTCTTGAATACATCATCGAGTTGTTTTCCAGTGTCTTCTGTGTCTATCATACATGTCTTGTATATGTAAGAGCCGAAATGGTTCGATAGACGATCCTGAAAACACAAATCCTACACTTTCTTTCAGCGCTCAGAACATCATTGCGGCAAAGTATTGAAATTATGACATTTGACAAATATAAAAACTACTGAACTGATTTAGACAGTACTTCATTATTTCATACCTTGACTATTTTTTCGATGTAGTTTAGCGCGTCGTTGAAAGATGATCCTGAATTATACCTTCAAATTAAACCATTGTAAATACACGTTTTCTAATATAAAATACCTTCGTAGTCGGATCGATACTGTTTCAAATCGATAACGCTGATCTTCTCTTTGAATACATCGATCTAAAATGAAAACATTGAGAATTAATATAAGGGTTCAATGATGAAATATATTGTTAACGCATAGAGTATACATGATAACCAGGTCACCGTACCTCATTCAAAAATACAAACAGCGGGGTGTTTTTGAATTTCGGTTCGTTGACGATTCGTTCTAGAAGAGACAGGGAGTCGTCGAGACGATTCTGATAATACAATTAGTTGAAATAGTCAAAATTTGTAAAGAAAGTGACTTTCTGAAATGATATAAAATATAATTGTTATCAAAATATTTTGAATATCTTTGCTAGCATCAAAAGTACATTGTTCACGTACTTGCAGTAGTACTAGTATTACTTACCGTTTCTCCGTCCTCCACCATTACTTGATCATATTCGGAGACGGCGAGACAGAAGAGACTGCATGCATCGAATCAATAACAATCAATAACAGCAATACCCACATCGCATCGATTCCATCGTACATCGTCGCCCATTTCCTTCGATCGATCTTCTGACCCCCGATATCGAACAATCTGCAAGTGCTGATTTTGCCGTCTTGTTTTCCTTGCTATGATATTAAGGTGTGTAAATATCTTTTTTTTTACTTTCAAAACACAACTCGTTTCGATGTCTCGAATAGAATTTCGAGAAAAAACCCGAAAGGTTTGAATTTTTGAGAAAAAAAATACTCAAAGTGTCGCATCGCAACATGACTGTAAACTAATTAAATGTACACATGTTTCTCATAACTGAAATTTCTAAATACCCAAATTTTCCCGAAAATGGAAGTATCGAAGTGGTTTGATTGAGGGGATTAAGGGCGCAGTGCATGTATAAAAAAAGAAAAAGAAAAAGACGCTACTTACTGGAAGCTGCGTTTATTACTGGTGAATATGACGTTTTGGACTCCTATCGTGGGCACATAAGACATGATGAGGTCTTTGGGAGAAGGGTGGAAGTCGAGGGCATTGATAGAGGACAGGTTGTCCAGGAAACTGCAACACGATAAATACAGATCGATATTTCCATGAGTTAGAAAATGAACTAATTTCAATAGTTGTGGGCAGACGTGAATTTCGCATTCGGCATTGAAGGCTGGGATATTCGAATATAGGAATCTTGTGAAACGTATGGATCATGAAATGAATAAAGAATTAAAAACTAGATTTTAGTGGACACTATGTACTATGAAACTGATTGCAATAGAGTGTGTCACTCACTACTTGGTGCTGTCGTTGAGGTTGATCTCGCTCCTCTTCTTGTACAACTCCTGAATAGCCGCATCCTGCCAGCAAGAGACGATCGCCTGGAAAAAAAGAATGCACCGCTTTCAATTTGATAAAATCGGCGTACGTGTAATGTGTTTGAACTTTTGACATAACTTTTGAATGTTGAATGTCGTATGTGTGGTGTGATACAGAAGCTAAAAAAAACAGCTCTGCCCACTTTCTCGACTTCGGGTGTGAAACGGCCGAAGTGGTCGTCGTCCAACTCGAAGATGCGTGCTACGTGCTCCTAAAAAAGGTGTCAGACAACCCTGACTTTCTACCGCTTTCTTCCGATCTCACCAGCACCACCCTTGTTCTGCGAGCATCTCACTGTACTGTTCCTTGTTCGAGAACACTCGCCTGATTGTCCGGGCTGAGTTGCACTCCGCACTTGGTCGCATAGTTGATGAGCTGCCGGATCGACTCCACTATGTTGTGGTAGATGAACGACCTCAATCGACAGGTATTATGAGCCGTCAGGTCTGTGACGTCATCAAGTCTAGTTCCTGTACTTTTATTGATGAATACTATGTAAGAAGCAGCTAACGAATAAAAAAACCGCCCGTTTCTCGCCAGTTGAAGCCCCGACCCACAAAGTTCACTCACTTTCTGTGAAACAACTCGGCGTCATTGAAGTTTTGCTTGTAGAGAATTCTGAAGGAAAAATGCATTAGGGTTCTCTTAAACTTGGTAACATGATATGAAGGAAAACGAACCGTATTTGCTCGAGCAACGTGGTTTTGCCAGATTCGGCAGCGCCTGAAAGAAACGCTCAACAACCATGATTATTTCTATTAGAATATATACATATCACATTTCCCATGCATTTCTCCAAAATGTGACAGATGATAGTTTTTTGACTCGCAAAACATCTGCGAAACATTACATTAATTTGGTCACAAATGACGTGAACGGTATTTCGCAGTAAGGAAACGTATTGATTTGACACAGTGACACAGATACAAAAGTGCGTACAATCTCCCCTCTCTCGCCTCACCCAACAACAACAATCTGCTGGTGGAGTAGTTGTTGTCCTCATCCACCTCCGGTCTCGCAGATGGCGCCGGCTGAATCGATCGAGTCGAGTATTGAACTATCGATTAATAGTCTAACCTACATACCACATATCACAAGCACATAACTTTCACTCTTTCACATTCACAGAGTGTGTCACACGCGAATGTGGAATGCCAGTGAAAGCGGTGATATTTGTAATTTGATGTCTAGGCGATCAAAAAGCAGCGAGAAAACAAGTGCGGCATGCACTGAGAAGAGAGGTGCGGTGAAAACAGACAGAGAACGGAGAACACGAAAGTAACAGTGACGTGAAAGAGAAGAAGTGTGGGGAAAATATGTAAAAAAAGAAGGTACATTGTGTGTGAATTAGAAAGAAAGAGAGAGAGAGAGAGAGAGAGAGAGAGAGAGAGAGAGAGGGGAAACGCACGCTGGGGGCCTTGGGTGGCGCGGGCAGCTTCTCCTCTGCTTTCTTCTCCTGCGGGGCTGGCGCGGGCGACGCTCCCACTGAGTTCTACACGAAGCAAAAGTGACAGTTGAAACGGTACAACACGTTGCGGTTATTCACTATTGGTGAAACTTCCAGTTACTACTTACTTAACTATATTTACAGGATTTTCTAGTTTCTCTCCCAGTGCCAGTGTAAAATTGAATTTTCCAGTAACGTGTCATATGCATAGGATAGGATCAATAGCACTAGGGACCACAACGTGAGTTGCAGAGAGCCCGGCGAAATCATGTAACATTTTCTCACTGGACACATGATGTGCTCTAATTAGCATAGAGTGATTCGCCATTTCGCGCTGGTTCTAACGGTATATTTTTTATGCGATCATGTACCCTGTAAAGTAGTGAGAATCGGTAAAAAGTGATACGATGACGTCATATTTCTTTGATCTAGCCGCCATCGCTCAAAGTGAGTAATGAAAAATGCTAACATAAAAGACGTATTTCATCGAGTACTTATCGATTACAGTCAAACAAAACCTAGTGATACTATTATAAACGTATATGTTCATTATTTAACTATCGATGACGTCATCAGTGCTTTGATCTAGCCGCCTTCTGTCGCACTTTCCCTATGTGAGCGCGCGCTCTGAGGCGCTGCGCCGTGCGGAACTAGAGCGCAATGTGAACGATGAACCCTACGAGCATTATATATTTTTGAAATCAGCTTAAATGGACCACATTTATGAACTCATTGCTATACCATATCCAAATATTTGAAAATCTCATTGTGGTCCCTACAATAGCACAATTGGTGCAGGATTGCGCGCTACCAATGAATTCATTCGGTACGCAGAGCTCATCAATTATGCTTAAAAAAGACTTATTAGAATAGTTATAAAAAAGGCTAATTGTAGTTGTAGTTTCAGACGTACAGTATATTCACACTCGGAACACACAAACAAGATCAGCATTGGCACACACATTCACAGTGCATGAATACAAGTATACACACCTAGGATGGGTTCCGGCTTCAAAATCTTACTCACTCTACAATAAGTACACGTACAGTATGACCCACCTTACCGCCCGATCCACACACGTTTCCCATGTCTGTAGAAGAGTGAAGGCACTATAGGAGACGGGGCATACCTCCTGTTCACATTGAGAGACGACTGGGAGGGGGGATGAGACGCCGGGAGGATTGGACTCTCCCACCACTAGAATGTAGATTGAGAGAGAGAAAGAGAGAAAAATAGAGAGAGAGAGACAGAGATGGTCTACAACATGACGCGATAGCCATTACAAGCCCATAAAAGTTCTATACCAACAATTATTCATAACGCGATATCGCCATGGAAATACAATGGCGGAGAAATGTGCCAAAGAGAGGTGGGCATTCTGACTCTCTCTCTCTCTCTCTCTCTCTCTCTCTCTCTCTCTCCCAAGGAATGTATGTATACAATATCTAGCGTTTCCAAGGCAATGCCGGAGTCTTTTCGCACACCACTGTCGTTCGATACCACTCTCTCACACTCGAATAATATGTACAATCTAATGTTATTGTTATAACACCAGCAAATCGTGTTCACTTATATCTCTGTACCATTTTTCTAACCCGCTTAAGTTCGAGTGCCTGTAAGGTAACAAAGCAATTTATTTCTTGTTGCACGATATTTTCACACGTTTCGGATAACAAGAACCATGTCAGGATGAGATACGGACACCATTGATGTGGTAAGATGGTGTTACCGTAATCTGTTGATGGGAGAAAGGAAGATGAGACGGGTTTCCATGGAGATTTATATCAACTTGTGAGAGCAGCAGGTACAAGAACAAAACGCTTCAATTTCATGAAACAAAAGTTCACTCAACGATGAACCAACGTTTGGGCCTATTACAATTACACTATTAAACTACCAAAACAAGACATTTCGAAATTCCATAAAGCAACTGTCATTTTGTCCGATCTAGACCCGAAATGCCTTTCTATCTATATTCGAAAAGACAAAATTTTATCCATAATGCCTTCTAACAACTACTGAAACTACTGAATACAATACAACTTCGAATGTGATGTCTGTACGTAAGATATTAGGATTGTAGTTTCGCTTGTGCGCCAATTAAAAACAGAATGTAATCAAAACACGCATCTTTTTCTTTTTTGTATAAGGTACATTGTATAGAATATGTATAAAATATATAATGTACATTGTCTCGTCGCCACTATTCACAAACCACGACTTCACCTCGAACTACTGTTCAATTTCAGTTCAACTACTTCTGGCTAAATTCAACTATTTAGTTTCAAGTCCGATAATTTTTTTTCGGTACAAGTGATGATCACCCCTAAAAAGCTTTAATACATGAATAGGTTTCTTCGACAAAACTTCAACAATTGTCATGTTTCAAATGTCTCTGCTAGTCGATGCATTATAATCCAATCGCCCTCACTTTCTCTTCTTCTCTTTCTTCGAGACTCGATCTCACAAAAAAACGCTTGCCACATTCAAACCGCTATAATACACAGACTACTCGCTGCAACAATGCACCCGGAACCGGTACGACGCGTCTCTCTTTCTCTCTCTCTCTCTCTCTCTCTCTCTCTCTCTCTTTCTTGCTTTCTTTTCTCTCTCTCTCTCTCTCTCTCTCTCTCTCTCTCTTCCTTCCTTTCTTTCTTTCTTTCTTTCTTTCTTTCTTTCTTTTCTCTCTCTCTCTCTATTCTCGATTCTCGATTCTCACTCTCTGCCACCTATAAATATCCTCCTCTCCCCCTTCTCTCGCACCTCATTCCACAATGCGTACCCTCCTCTTCTCCTCTGCTCTTCTCGCTACCGTCGCAGCCAGTGAGTACAGTAACTTACTTTTTCATTCACAGTAACCCAGTACCAGTACCATATCCTTTTCAGATCTTTACGGTGGTGGTTATGGCTACGGTCAACTGGGTGGATACGGTGATTATGGATACGGTAGCGGGTATGGTAATGGATTCGGAAAGAAACACGGAGACAACTACTCGCATGAAACCAAGTCAGTTGTTTTCTGGAGATATCACATATCACAACCGTACAGACTGAATTGCTTTGCGTTTATAGGTACGGTTCGTCCAAGGGCAGTGAATACGGTAGTGAGAAGCACGGAGATTACGGTAGCTACGACCACGGAAAGAAGAGCGACTATCAGGGAGGTTACAACAAGGGATACGGAGCGGGGAAGGTATGGTACTCTAGAACAAATCACAAATTAGTCAATCTCGTCAAACGTTTTTCTTGCTCAAAACATTAATCTAGGAGTACGGAGCTGGCTATGGCTACGGTAGCCAGTCTGGTCCCGCCTACTATGGTCCCGCCCCCGCCTACTCTGCCTACCAGCCTTTCTACCAGCCCAACTATGGATACGAGCCCAAGACTTCCTACTACGGACAGCCTTCCTATGGATATGGACACTGATATGACTTTCACATGCCATCCTTTCAATATGTACTTTGATAATAAAATATTTTAACGTAATTTAACAACACCATCGTACTGAAAAAGGCCATTTACAAAAGAACATCCCGTTTCATTCAAGAACTCTCAGAGAACCCAGCATTTATGCGCACGCCGCACGTGCACTCCGTTAAGGCTCGCATATTTGCATCTTAATTATCATAAATTAGTAACGCAAATGATTGTCCCATTATCGTTTCACTTTGCATGGGTGCTGGGTGGTACAAAAGGGGTTCGATCGGACTGGGTAGCCACTCCTTCTCTACTCGTCCTCCCTACAATGGCTTCATTCGTTACCGCCCAGTCGCCTTCCCAGCAACAGGAGGCCGCCCCCTCCTCCTCCTCCTCCGCAATCGACGGCATCAAGGTACTGTACCTACCGTACCCACCCCGTGATTACCGTACCATATAGGCGGGCGCTCTGATGTACCTGTACGCGTCGCATGGTCCGTTGGTGGATGCGAAGCTCGGAGAGGTGGAGAAGCAGACTGGAGTGAAGAGGGAGCAGATGGCTTCTGTGGGCGGAGCCATCGTCGCTCTCTACCTCATTCTCGGATCGGCTGCCCAGCTCCTCTGTAACATGATCGGATTCGCCTACCCCGCCTATGCTTCCGTCAAGGTACTGTAGTTTACCGTACCTTATAATCGTATTATCATGTACCGTATCCTTGCAGGCTATCCGCACTGACCGCAAGGACGACGATACTCAGTGGCTGACGTACTGGACTGTGTTTGGAGTGTTCGCTTGCATGGACTTCTTCGCCGAGGGAATCATGAGCTGGTTCCCCTTCTACTACCTCCTCAAGGTGGTTCTTGAGTGATTATCGATTGATTATCGATTGATTATCGATTGATTATATTGACGTTGTTGCTTTCAGTCCATCTTCCTGCTGTACCTCTACCTTCCGCAGACTCTGGGCGCTCAGAAGCTGTACGTCTCTTTCGTGGACCCTCTGGTGCACCGTATTGACTTGTACATGGGCAACGCTGCTCCCGCCCCCGCCTCTCCCGCTCCCCAGTAAGCGGACCACTCGACTAGAGGACCAACACCGCCAAACAACAAACAATAGGGACTACTCGTGTCAATTCTGGAATAAATTAAGTGATTATTATCCAAACATGTTGATGATTGTTGGACTCACTCAACTTTCCACAACCAATTCTACAACCAGTCACATTTCCTGTTGTTCCAGTCTGCTCTGGATCCTCTTGCTTAAAGGCACAGTGGCGCTTAGTTTTTGACTTGATTTCATTGCTTGACTCAGGAAAACACGAAACAATAAAAGAAAACGCGAAAAAACGGCATTTCCGCGTTACCTCCTCGCTTACCAACATGTGCACGTGCGAAGCTTGGTGAAGGGAGTTCGAACTTCGCGCCAAAACGCTTATCCGAAAATTGAGCGTTGTGCTTGTGCGCATCTCGTCGATATGATATTCACAGCACATGTCATTGTAGTGTTGGGGAAACGCTCACGGTTCACGAACCAAGCTACCCCGTTTCGATTCCCGCTACGTGCAACCAGTTTTGCCAAGTTCTCATAAGGGAGGTTCTAAGATGAAATTTGACCCAAGTTATGGGTCAAAGAAGGGTGAAGTTTCCATTTTGCCCTAAGTTTCTCGCTGCTGAACTGGGGGTCTCGTTTTGAAACTGAGCCCAAACTTTGACCATACTTTACCCACGCCTGAAACTTTGCCCAAGAGCCAAGAGAGTACGGGGCGCTGAAGAGAATTAGACGAAAAGGGTAGGGGTGGGTAAAGTTTCGCACAAAATGCATCTTAGAACCTCCCTAAGGTCCCTAAGTGAATTTCGATCAACCTTGGTAGCGCTAAACGCCCCTGTGACTTTAATGCGCTCAGAGAGGAGGAAGGCTCTCTGTGTGTCACCACGGCCACAACGAGGACTACTAACCACTAAGTATACTACATTTATGCCGAAAGCGTTGCGAGATAAAGACGTAGAAGACGGGGCGCGCGTGATTTTTAGCGAACATTACACGTCTATTTCAAAGTTCAATAGCTGAGCGGATTGGCAAGCTCATTTAGCCCAAAAATCCACCATAGATTGCATTTACTTCGATTTTCAAAAAGCTTTGGATAAAGTAAGCCATACTAAACTCCTTTACAAGTTGGACAAATTCGGAATTGTGCAGAATAGTCCAGTTTATAACTGGATTCGGGCATTCCTATCTAACAGAGTGGCCTACGTACGCATAAACGAATCCCTCTCTAGCCCTTTTGATGTAACTAGTGGAGTTCCACAAGGATCAGTCCTTGGGCCTCTTCCCTTTCTGATTTTCATTGACGACATAGTAAAGTGTATGGAGGAAGGCACCAGTTGCAACATGTTTGCAGATGATTTGAAAGCATACTCTAGTGATCAGAACTCTCTTCAAAAAACAATAAATAACGTGGCTGAGTGGTCTCATAAATGGCAACTCCCACTAGCTGAAAATAAACTTCAAGCTATAAGTATAAGAAATAAAAATACTCCCAGACATAACAGTATCAAAGGTCAGCTAATAGAAAACGTTTCCACAGTTCGAGACTTGGGAATCAACATTGATTCTGATCTCAAATTCTCAGGTCACATTGAAACCATAACGAAATCCACTACTGCTAAAGTCAATTAGGATCGGCGCGAAGCGCCGATCGTTTGGGTCCTATCCAGCGGCGCGCAGAACCGCTCGGCCCAGAGGGCCGCCAAAATCGCTTGTAAATCATTAAAATAATAATTGTTTCAGAGTTATATCAAGATCTTGTTTCTAAATCGTCCGTTGAACAACTATAAACAAAAATAAAACATGAAACAATAGTTTAATACCCAAAAATATGTTCGCTGGTTAGGTCTGCACGTCTGTCAGTTGTGCTGCTGTTCGCTGATTCGCTGAAAGGCCCGCTCACTAGCCCCGCCCCCGCGCGCTCATTGGTTCGTGATGCGGAATGTGTGCGGGAGAGCGCGATAATGTGCTCACTGTTTGTGATTTGCGTCGTCGTTCACGCGCGTTGTTTTGTTGTTGTTGTATTTGTGGTTTAAAATACATTTTGAAAAAAAAAGAAAATTTCTTCGAAATTCAACAAAAGGACATTCATTCTCTTCTGAAAAGTACAAGCGTTAAGTAGATCTGTTTGGGTTAATCTCAATTCAACAAAAGCACATGCATAAAACTATTATTTCTACACTAAACAATAAACACAAACCTGTTCTTTCAGAACGATCATAAAAACATTGACAATCAAATGCCAATATGAATATACTATTGCACACACACATTCTATCACTCACATTCTATTAACCCGTTTATTAAATGAGTCATCTATGAAAAAGCTATTGTATTTGTATACATTCAATAATAATGAAAACAACATTGTAAATTTAACGATTGTTCCATAGCTGTTTATTGATTTTCACAATGCTTTCATAAGAAATAAGAAAATATATTGTATAGCCCCTATTAATAAATTATCGATAAAGTATACGTTTCTACATATCGTTTGAGAGAGCAGGTTTGTGTTTATTGTTTAGTGTCGAAATAATAGTTTTATGCATGTGCTTTTGTTGAATTGAGATTAACCCAAACAGATCTACTTTACGCTTGTACTTTTCAGAAGAGAATCACATCTTGCGTGCATTTTCCAGTACAGACACATCATTATATGTGAAATTATTCAAGACTTATATTCGCCCTTGTCTTGAATACAGTACAGAAATATTTAATCAGCCAAGTAATAGCAGTCTGACAAAACGCTTAGAGACACCATTGCGGTATTTCACAAAGGAGGTTTTCAAAAGATGTAATCCATCTTTACCTATACCATCATATCCAGATCGTCTTGCACTCATGGGTTTGCAGTCATTATATGAAC
The DNA here is from genome assembly GCA_963966185.1 of Rhabditoides inermis. Classification (NCBI taxonomy): domain Eukaryota; kingdom Metazoa; phylum Nematoda; class Chromadorea; order Rhabditida; family Rhabditidae; genus Rhabditoides; species Rhabditoides inermis. The sequence goes on along the minus strand of CAWZYM010000380.1, from coordinate 538,976 downwards.
GTAGGCAACATAACGATTTAGTAACCTTGTACAAAATCCTTACAAACCGATTACATTTAGATCAAAACCATATTCCAGCCATTCATCACTCGAGATACAACACTAGATCTCACGAAAAACAAATTGCGATTCCTAGAAATAAGTATAAAGATGAAAAGTTTTTTTAATCGTGTAGTTAAACCGTGGAACAACCTTCCGTTCAATCTTGACAACGTATATTCAATTTCCGATGAAAATTTCCGAGAAAACTATTGTCGAATTGTGACGTATTAATGTTTGGTCAACTCCCCTACTTTTTGTAGACTTATTTTATCTTTGTCGTGTAATATGTTGATGTTGATGTTATTAACCTATCATTTTTGTACGTTTTTTATGTAAGTAACGTGAGGGCCCCCCAATAAGTAGCTGACCACTTGCACTGGTCAGCCTAGGGTTAGCCTTGTTTATCCACATATTTTTTCATGCTTGCCTTTTATCGTTATCACTTCTCCCTTGCCGTGGAAATAAACACTTCAATATAAGTGTGCAGATGCAGGTTATCGAGGAAATCCGAACGAATCTCCGGAAAGGGAATATCACATTGATATGAGGTATGTAGAGGAAAACATATCACACACACACACACACAGAGAGAGAGAGAGAGAGAGAGAGAGAGAGAGAGAGACAGAATCGCGACAGAACATTTACTTACTAGTTCGAAAATCTCTGAGAATACGGGTTTCGCTTTCATAATATCTCGATCAAACACATGATATGACTATATAACGAGCATCCCAGATTCAAGATTGGTCAAACGCGAAATTAGGTGAAAAAACAGCTAGCCACTTTTTCTTTCAGTTCGTGTGTTGTGATTTGTGATCTCACTCAACTTCGCCGTTCCTATATTTTTTGCTGCCTAAACCAGCATCTGTTTTCATATATGGAATTTTATATAAATTCAAAGGTTCGTCATGTTTTCTTTAATACTTCCCTTTCTTACACTCTTTAATTTCCTTGTCCTGTCCCAATATTTTGTTTTTTCTCTCTCTCTCTCTTTCTCTATGTCTCTCTTTCTCCCTTTCTCTCACATATGATCTAAGTCTCACACGAATCGTTAGTCTCACACGAATCGTTCCGCTCGTAGTTTATAGATACCGTGTCCATGAGCTATCTCAACAGTCAAGTCGTGCATTTCCCCATGGCTCTACGTCGAAACAGTGGTGTACACTGCAAGGTGTGAGGTGGGGTTTAAATGGTTATGGGTAACAATCACCCACTTCATTTCAGCAGTGTGCAGCAAACGATCCCATCGAAACTCCCGGAGCGAAAATACTAAACCGATGACTAGGAGGAGTTGGCGGTATGTAGAGAGGGGGGGGGGGAACATATCAGAGCGTGTGAGAGAGGGAGGGGGGAGAGAGAGAGATATTTTCAGGGTGATACTAATGGGACGTTGACTCGGAATGGACACACCACCGCGTAACCAATCCAGCACCAGTCGATTCATGAGTAGTATCTTTTTTAAATGTAATTCACGCATATATAAAGACAATTTATGTATTTATGTATTTTATTTATGAGTAAAGTTAGGGTTTGGAGATATACATAATGCTATTTCGTTCCTGCAGTGACCGCCTAGACAAATACTAATCACGTTATTGAAACGAAAAGAACAACATTCTGGTTCAGTTATTCGCTCTGTATTTCAAATTTACAATCCCTTTATACTTTTATCACTATACTACATATGTGTTCAACTGTTATCAACAACTTCGTACGATCACTATATCATAAACAATGTATGTAAATGATTTTTCTAATTACACAGAAATATGGTTAGTTCACTTTGACAACCACTGATAGATCGTGAACAAGTGTTATGTTTACAATGACCAATGTTTACAAGCAATGGTTAATAGAAGTAGAATAGCGGATAAGATGAGAGCTTTGTGTAGCCAGGAAGTGGGGGAGAGGGCGGGCTGGAATGCGTGGATGAGCCAAGCGGCGGCGAAGACGAGACACAGCTGACAGACGAGTACTGTAGACGAAGACCGCTTCTGCGCGTGCTCCAACTCAAACAGGAAAACCAATCAGACAATTGCTGGCTCCACTCACCTTCTGCACATAATCATTGAGCTTCTTGAAGTAGTTTGCTTGACACTGTTCCACGTCTTCTTTCTCTTTTGCCAACTGCCGCTCCGCCCTTTCTCGCGCCTCTCTTTCCGCGTCCCTTTCCGCGAGGGCGCGCTCAAGTTGCGCGTGTTCCCTCTCGCGTGCGCGTCGTGAGGCTCTCAGTTCGTCCGACACTCGTGAGAGTTCAGAGCAGAGTTCAGAGACGTTGTTTTCGGGGCAACTATAAATCTGAATTCAAAAGTACATTTTGTGAAATAAGAAACGTACGCTAATCTGATCGGGTGAAAGAGCGCTTCTTTCACATCCAGTTCGACTTTCATTGGCTCAGAGCGGACCCTTTCTGAAGAAAAAACACATGTTCAGTTCTTTCATAAATTATTTTTGTGCTATTTCTCTTATCTGTTTCATTTTTTTGATCAATCATTAATCATTTATCCAGAACAAGTGTCTTGACTGTACAACAATCAATTAGGTCCTAACGAATTCACTCATTATTTATTTCTATAGTTAATCCTACGTGGTTTCATCTGCTCATAATACAGCAAAAGCATGTCGAAGCTGCGATCTGTCGCTGCCTCGGTGGGAATGACGCGACACTATAATGTAGGTAACTATGAAAAAATCGAAAAAATTAAACTCACCATTGGACAGCCCTCATGTACATCTAGCCATTCAGATATGCAGCCAGTACAGAAGCGATGGAGACAGGGGAGGAGACTGAAAAGGGAATATCTCTCACTCTCACTCTCTCCTTCTCTCTCTCTCTCTCTCTCTCTCTCTCTCTCCAGCGACAATTTTGTCGGACCCTATTTGTCATCACTCACATCTTCGGTCGGTAAAGAGTGTCCATACAAATGGTGCAGATGAAAATATCGTCATCTAGTTGAGAAAAAAAGGGCTAAAATATTTTTGTTTTGTTCTTAAATTTTCTACGCGCACCTCCGTTTCTTCCTCGGACGACGTTGATCGTATCAACTCGAAACCGGCAACAGTACTCATTATGAATCAAATCTGAAATCTCATATTTAGTTTCATATACAAATTACAATTTGTTTAAAAATAAATGCAAGATTGAAAGTGTATTTGTGCGATAATTGATGATTGACGGAAAAGAAAAATGCTTATCCGTTATCGCGTTACCCAAAAATTTAGAAAAATGGAGTGTTTCGAGTTCGCGAATAGGTAATGAGTGGATACACCGACTGGCTCTTGTAGTTTTATGTTTCTGTCAGGAATGCTCACTTAGCTCTAAATTCATATCGTGTTGTACTGACGACATCTCAAATCGTCAATGAACTACATATTGCACTTCGGATATAGAGACATTGTACAAACGATTACCACTGTGTGAAAGGCACTACGGGAACATGAGCGTGCGGTAAACAAATTCTAAATTACAAATGAATGCGTTCGGAATAATACACATACTTTGCCAGAAGTGAGTGCAACAAATCACTGTGGTTCGCTACAGCCAGCAGCGCTCTCTCCTGCCACTCGACATCTCTCGCTCCTCATCGCAATTATTGATTGGCTGACCCCGCAGAAAGTGTTTGCATTGCAAGGTAGGCGCGATTGCCAATCATCTCATGTTCTCCATGATTCGTAATGTGTGTGGTCCCTATTTGACCACAACTCACGCATATTTCGTCTTCATGTATCTTAAGAACGTATTGCATACTTCAATCGATGTTTTCCACTGATATCGCAGTATGAATTCAACTATGATTTGAAAAAAGATAGGTTCGTAATTTTATTCTAATTAATATTTGGCAGTATTCACGTATACATATCCTCTTGCAGCATATTAACACCAGATCACACTGAATCAATGGCACCAGATGCGCCCATACTATGAGTGAGTTTCTCTTCCTGCTTATATACTGAAACATACTTTCTTTCAGCAAGTTCGGTGTCTTCATGTGTTTGTTAGATATCATACACAACAGCTACATATGATGGATATTCGTGATCTATATTTGACTACAACACGCGCATAATCGTGTACTATTTGCGTTTTAAAACATGAATAAAACAACAAGAAAAAGTTGCTGTCTGATTTAATTAAGGTGAGTGATCTAACACTTATTAAAGAAGAACTCCGAGGAATATGTCACTCGGGTGGACGATATTTTTTTTCGTTCTGAGCAATTTTTGGCGGGAAATGTCTGTGAGCGAGAGAGGGTAGCGGTCGCGAGTGGGAGCTGACATTTCATTGCATTCCATTAAGTAGCGGACAGACTCAAAACCTAGGGTCAGAAACAGCCTCAGATTTGTATCTGAGTGTCAGAAACAGGTTCAGATTTTGGGTCATATTTGCCTCAGATTTTGCCTCAGATTGTTTCACCAGCCTCAGAAATAGGGTCAGATTGTTGCTTCGCGCCGAAAGAGGCCAAATCTCGATTTGTCCCACTGCGAAATTGGACATGGTAACGAGCATTTTGCCAGTCAGCACACCGTCCAGGTTCAGAAAAGCGCGTCAAGGATGAGCGGCCCAGAAAGCAGCCATACCCTCAGATTCGCTGCGAGACCAATCTCAAATTCGCCACCTTTTGGCGGCAAGCAACAATCTGACCCTTTTTCTGAGGCTGGGGAGACAATCTGAGGCAAAATCTGAAGCAAAATCTGACCCACTTTCCGACCCTCAGATACAAATCTGAGGTGTTTCTGAGGCAAAATCTAGGCCTAGATTTGAGTTTGTCTTCCGCTTTACAGAACTCAATTGTGTCTCCCCAGCCTCAGAAAAAGGGTCAGATTGTTGCTTGCCGCCAAAAGGTGGCGAATTTGAGATTGGTCTCGCAGCGAATCTGAGGGTATGGCTGCTTTCTGTGCCGCCCATCCTTGGCGCGCTTTTCTGAACCTGGACGGTGTGCTGACTGGCAAAATGCCCGTTACCATGTCCCCAATTTCGCAGTGGGACAAATCGAGATTTGGCCTCTTTCGGCGGAAAGCAACAATCTGACCCTATTTCTGAGGCTGGTGAAACAATCTGAGGCGAAATCTGAGGCAAATATGACCCAAAATCTGAACCTGTTTCTGACACTCAGATACAAATCTGAGGCTGTTTCTGACCCTAGGATTTGAGTCTGTCCGCTACTTTATAGAACATATAGGTCGTCTTCCTTCTCATATTCAATCATTCAAAAACAAAAGAAACGATAAACAATGTAATTCAACATAACACCCAACTCACAGCAAACAATGTTTTATTGTTCATCATGACCATCCAACCATTTTGTCGATCTTCTGTCCGGGTCCGTTCTTGCACACATAGATCCTCGAGGTTGTAGCCAAGGAGATCTGTAAATGAAGTTACCAGAATAAACAATACCTATATGTACGTCCACCGACGCTTCCTCGATCCCGACCGCCGGGGCCTGGCGCCGCGTCTCCGCGTCGGAGTCACTTTAGCGTGAACCATCTACAACACTGCATCTCTTATATATACAACATACACACGATACTAACCTTTTTGTGCTTGATGGGATGATCGGGAGGGAACGCGCCTCGCCCTCGCCCACACCCGCGCCGTCGATGCGCAACGCAGTCAACGCAACATGCTGTCCGAGTCGCATGACCTAGACGATATATTGTGTGACCATATATAAACAATCTAATAGATCAAGTAGGGTAAAACAAATGCGAAAAGAGAAAACCCCAAAAAAAATCATTTTCGAAAATAGTTGAAAACTGCGACAAATCGCGTTGAAAACTGCGACAAATTGCACATTGGCACCACGGAACACGCATGCTCGGAATACGATTACAACACAAAACAATAACAACAATTCATATAAAACAACAATGAACAGCAAAACAGCTGGCTCTGATTCGGGACTAACATTTAAAAAAATATATATATCTATGAATTCCGGAAGAACAAAGGGCTGATTGAAAAGAAAGGGGCTTTTTTGAATTGAAGGGGCTGGGCAGAAATAAAGGGCAAAAATCAAAGGGGCTTAAAACATTCAATGCGGCTATATGCGGCTAATGCGGCTTATCTGCAAACATTCAATACACTGAACGTTTAATCCACGACGGTATGGTGTGGCGTTGCAGCCATGCTCATCCCCGGAACAAGGTATCCGTGCGGGAAAAGAGCATGTTCGAAGGGCATCACTCTCATCCGGCAATGGTTAGCGCTTTGTATGAATGTATGAAATCATCAATAAAACATCAATTAAACGATTTCCAGACACTTAACATCATGCTGCAATGGACACTTTCTCCGCTCATGAATTCAGACGAATATCTAACGTTGTACTCCGTTTCCAATCACGTTATAAAACACGCATTGGAGACGATCAGGTATGTGAACTAGTGTTGTGACAACAGACCGCTTCGTTCTGCTATTGTCGTTTTTCTCTCACTCATATGCAGTTTCGAGTCGTACTATTCCCAAAGTGGATAGTGAGTGATAGTGAGAAGAGTGAGAGTGAGAGTGAGAGTGAGAGTGAGAGTGAGAGTGAGAGTGAGAGTGAGAGTGAGAGTGAGAGTGAGAGTGAGAGTGAGAGTGAGAGTGAGAGTGAGAGTGAGAGTGAGAGTGAGAGTGAGAGTGAGAGTGAGAGTGAGAGTAAAAAGTATGTAATTTGAGCGGAAAATTTTCGCTATCAGCTGTGTGGATAAATTAGGGTTAGCATTAGGGCGACATGTTTCACTCTAACTATCGAACCTAATATAACAACTACAAAAAATCTATTTCAGAAACAACGTATTACGACTACGATATGGGTATTTAGAATGATAGAAAGCTGATTGTTGCACAAAGACTGATCATACATGTTTTATCAATGCATACCATTCACTTTATAAACAGTTTGTGCGTTACATTGTGGAAGTATTGTGTTTTCAAACTATATATAAACGTGTTCTATTGCTTGCAGCAACGGTTTTTCATAGATACTTTACAAAACAACTGTTTTTTTTTGTATCTGGCAATCTGACTTGAAATGTCTATTAATTGATGCAATTTTTTTAAATTTCACCACAAGTGAGGAGTGATGACAGAGCGTAGTGAAAACAGAGAACAGTTGTATGGAAGCATAACTCAAGAAGTTTGTTTTGAAATTGATTGTGATCATTATTGTCCATTTATATGACAACGAGATGTTTTATGTTTTATGTTTGATTTTTGAGCACTATCTCATATTGTAGTCGTAGCAAAACCTCACAAACTACGCAAAACTACTATCATCTGCCGGAATAACGGAAAACAGCTGATTGCGTGATATCTGGAGATAAGAGAATTGCGCGGGCTTTGTGTGAGTCGAAGGTTGCACATTGGCTGATACCTGTGATAACGTGAGATGAAGCGCGGCAAGGAAAATAATTTGAAGAGATGAAGAGAGACCCAAGTTTGTACTAAAGAGATTAAAAAGTGCCGTTGAACTAGTGGTCACGTAAGGGCGCGGTCGCCTTTCTTTCTCTCCCTCTCTCTCTCTCGCTCTTTCTAACCTTGGAAACCTGGAAATGTGCATACACATTGTGAGTGATAAGGCTTTGATAAGGGATTGTGCAGACTCGCGCTGAGCCAGCCAGTCTCTCGCACACTCTCTTTGTAAATAGCCTCTTTGTTATTCCCATATTCGGTCTACAATGTTCGGCGGGGTTCCAAGACGACTCGCCATTGTCACATTCGTGCATTCCACACTCTGTGAGTTTAGGAATCGCTTTGCGATGTGTGTGAATCACTAATACTACGTGCAGTGATTTTCTGAAAGACAATTTTTTTTATTTTTCAACTCAAAACATCATGAGATAGTCTGAGAACAAACGAGCAAACGAGTGGTAAAGAAGGGAGAGAGAATTAGAGAGAGATAGAGCGAATGAGAAAGAGAGGTTGCTTTCTTCAGCCACATTCGGCGACATGAACTGCATCCTTCTGAACATGCTGGGCCCTTCCCTCCGGCAGTTCTTCAACCAGTCACTCATCGCCAACTGGGGACCTCGCACCGACGATGAGTGAGCATCTGCTTTTCACGCTTCACGTTCTTCCTACTGATGATAAGTGCAACAACACTTTTAAAAAAGTTCGATGATGTTGTAAGGCGAATTGGGAGACATTTCTCGAGGCATTTCGGGAATAAATAGATATATGACCGCTAGCAATCTCTATCGATCGCGATTGCAGATTCGAGTCGATCTTCGCTGCGACTGCCTCGCTCCTCTTTGTTGGAATTCTCGTGGGATTCCTCACCGTGGGATACTGTATGGAGAGGTTCGGACGCAGACAGACCGCCGTCACGCTGAGGTGAGCTATACTATACAATAAAACACATGATAACTATAATTATTGTCATATCAGTTGTGTGTAAGGTACACATGAGTAGTGTGCTATTGTGTTGTGATCGTCAACATTCGATGCTCCTGACTCCTGACGCATTACGTTTAGCGATTCTGTTCACTCTCTATGAACTACTCTCTCCTCTTTTTTTGAGTTTCTCATCGTTTGTTCACTTGTTTACTTCAGAGCCTGTCTCGGCATCGCAGTCTCTATGCTGATGATTGGTGCTAAGATGCTGAATCGGTGAGATTTCGCGATAGGATTGGTGGCTCAATTCAAAAGGTCAGATGACAGAAGTCGAAATCCTGTGATCCAAATTCATCCCGTCTATGTTCTCTCTCATACGCTTTATTGATTAGGTGACATGGTTAGATTGAAATATTGATTATTGACATTGCGAGAAAAGACGGGTACAAGTAATGAGATGAGCTGTGCCTAACATAATTGTTTTCATTCACGTGCCCTGTATAAACGTCTAGGAGCAGTCTGCAAGACTAGTGCAAATATACTTTGCAGCCTGCGCCAAAATAGACAAGTGTAAGGTGATAAAATGGTCATAACACCGCGAAACGCTCACAACAGCAAGTGCTGCTGAATTTCAAAAAGTTTTATCACTACTATTAAAACTGTTAACAGCACTCATAGCTATGCAACATAATAGCCGATAAGCAGGTTAAAGTGTGAGAGGAAAAAAAGAGACTTTCGCGGTTAATTCTCCATGCCCAACTTTCTGCCATATTGGGGCGTTAGGCGATAGGCAGTTTCAGATTTGAAAATAGCGAAGAATTGTGTTAAAGAAAAAAAGCAAATGTGTTAGAATCATATGATTTTTTAACAATAGTTCGAAAATACACATGAAAACACCTTTAAAAAGGTTTTGGTTTAGATTCGAGCTGTACGTTGTGGGTCATTTTCTGGCTGGAGTGGCGAATGCATACAAGATAGTACTGATCATATACATGGCAGAGTGCGCACCCGATCAGTATAGAGGTAAGAGTAGGAGAGAGAGAGAGAGAGAGAGAGAGAGAGAGAGAGAGAGAGAGAGAGAGAGAGAGAGAGAGAGAGAGAGAGAGGGGGAGGGGGGGGGGGGGAGAGAGAGAGAGAGAGGAGAGGGGGGAACAAAGGGCGTTTCAGGTCTGGTCTCGGTGGCCCTCAACACGGGAGCTATAGTCATGCTGACTGCCATCATACCACTCACCCTGCCAAATGGTGAGAGAGAGAAAATGAATGAATTACGAACATAGAAATCGGGAAAATGAAATGATAAAGAAAAAAGATAAGTAGAGAGAAGGTAGGGGATAATGAGGGAAGAGAAACAGGAGAGAAAGAGAGAGAGAGAGAGAGTGAGAGAGAGAGAGAGAGTGAGAGAAAAGTGAGAGAGAGAGAGAGAGAGAGATAGTACATAGCTTTCAGTTCTCGGCACAGCCGATCTGTGGCCTGTGCTTCCCGCCTTCTCTGGAGTAATGGCTATACTCCATCTCATCATTGGAAGCCAGTTCCCACAGAGCCCCAAACAGCTATACATTCAGGTGGCTGTCTCTCTCTATCCCTTTATCTCTCCATCTCTCTTTCCATGCTCCATCTCTCTCACACACTATCTCCATATCTCCCTCACTCTCACTCTCACTCCGCCTCTCTCTCTCTCTCTCTCCCCACCTTCTCTCTCTCTCTCTCTCTCTCTCTCTCTCTCTTTCTCTCCTTCCCCACACTCTCCTATTCCATTCAGTACCATGACACCCTCGCTGCTTCCGATGCGGTCGAGTTCTACCACGGCAGCAAGTGTGACTTGAGTGAGTATCGAATATTCCAATATTGACAATCTATAACTTAACTTTGACTCAATTTTTTATATTTATTTAAGTTTCAAAATGTCATTTTAATGTGTCATTATGTTACATTAAGTCAATTTATTTGTATAAAATCGTTTCAGACGAGATCCAAGAAGAATTCGAGCGGGAGAGACTGCAGGAGAACCATCAGGCGGGCATCATAGAGATCCTCAAGCATCACACATTCCGGTCAGGCTCTCTCTCTCTCTCTCTCTCTCTCTCTCTCTCTCTCTCTCTCTCTCTCTCTCTCTCTACCTCTCTCCCTTCCTTTCTTTCTTTTTTCTACCTTCCCTTTCTCCTCTCCGTCCCTCTCTCTCGCTCACTCACTCACTCACTCACTCACTCACTCACTCACTCACTCACTCACTCACTCACTCACTCACTCACTCACTCACTCACTCACTCACTCACTCACTCACTCACTCACTCACTCACTCACTCACTCACTCACTCACTCACTCACTCACTCACTCACTCACTCACTCACTCACTCACTCACTCACTCACTCACTCACTCACTCACTCACTCACTCACTCACTCACTCACTCACTCACTCACTCACTCACTCACTCACTCACTCACTCACTCACTCACTCACTCACTCACTCACTCACTCACTCACTCACTCACTCACTCACTCACTCACTCACTCACTCACTCACTCACTCACTCACTCACTCACTCACTCACTCACTCACTCACTCACTCACTCACTCACTCACTCACTCACTCACTCACTCACTCACTCACTCACTCACTCACTCACTCACTCACTCACTCACTCACTCACTCACTCACTCACTCACTCACTCACTCACTCACTCACTCACTCACTCACTCACTCACTCACTCACTCACTCACTCTCCGTAGATCATCTGGAGCGTTGTCACTCCTTAGCCTGCGAGCATCGTGTGAACCACTTCTGATCACTTGACGCGTTCTTGTGCCATGTCCATAACAGCGTCCATCGACTGCCCGTTGTGTTCCAAGCTCATCTCTACTCACTTCTTCCCTCTTCCAGATACGCCCTGTTCATAGTGTTGCTGTGTGCATTCGTGCCCGTTCTGTCAGCAATCAACGTCAAGAGTCAGTACCTCACCACCATACTAGGCGGGTTGGGAATGGCACCGGCTGAGGTGGGAGAGAGAGAGGGAGATAGAGAGGGAGGGAGAGAAACAGATTAGATGCCGCTGGGTTCAATACAAATATCTCTTCGTTGTAAGTCATTGAGGAAAGATGTTGACCGCACGTTTACCTATCACCAGTTTCACGAACTACCATGTTCGAAGCTCTGCTCGGGTTTGTTTTGTAAATCGGAGGGTTTGAAGATACTGAACGCTACCTTACCTACAACCGGAAACGTACGCGACGTTTCCAGGTCGATGATCTGCTCGTTTTGCAGGTGACGTGGGCCCTGCTGGTCATCTCCCTCCTCACACTCCCATTCGGATTCCTCGCGCCGTGGATCATAGAGTGCAGTGGTGAGTTGATACTGGGTATTGTTATACATTGAGAAAAAGGATACTATAATATGACATCGGAATCAAGAGAGAGAAATAATGAGTGAAAGAAGGGGGAGAGAATGAGAGAGAGAGAGAGAGAGAGTCTCAGGCCGCCGCCCCCTCTTCATCTCGGTCGCTCTTCTGTGTGCAGTCGAGTGGGCGGGATTCGGACTCGGTCACTTTGTCAGTGGAGGCGGAAAGGTGTGGTTCTCTATGGAAACACATTTATCACCAGTTCTCACGAACTATCATGTTCGAAGCTCTGCCGAGATGGCATGATCTATGTCCGTTTGTGAACATATTAGAGTCGAATAGTCTAAACACGATTGATATGTCTCAATTTAGATTCAAAATGAAACTTCTTCCTTATAATTGCTGTGAAACGTATTCTATCGATTCCAGTCACCACTCGGCTGGATGATAACTTGCTGTGGGGCACTTATCGGGCAGGTAGGAGAGAGAGGGAGGGAGGGAGAGAAGAAGATAGATAGAGAGAGGGGAGATAGATAGATAGATAGATAAAGAGGGTGAGATGGAGAAAGACAGTAGCGTTCCTCCCAGATCGCCTCGAACCTGGGTCTTCTCGTGCTCGCTCCAATCATGACAAGTGAGCTGTGCCCCCACAACACTAGAGCCGCCATTGCGCAAGTGAGTGATATGTGTTTGTAGTTTGTTTATCTGCGTTTTTTTTATTGTTTATTGATGCTCTGTTCTGACTTACGTAATGTAAATGTTTCAGTTCTAGGAACCACAACGTGAGATGCAGAGAGTGAGGCGAAATCATGTAACATTTTCTCACTGGATGCATGATGTGCTCTAATTAGCATAGAACGATTCGCCCTTTCGCGCTGATTCCAACGGTATTTCATTTATGGGATCATGTACCCTGTAAAGTAGTGAAAATCGATAAAGAGTGATATGATGACGTCATATTTCTTTGATCTAGCCGCCATTGCCCAAAATGAATAATGAAAAATGATGTCATAAGAGACGTAATTCCTCAAGTATTGATCGATTACAATCACACAACGCGCAGCGCTATCATTATCAACGATTAAATTCATAATTTAACTAATGATGACGTCATCAGTGCTTTGATCTAGCCGCCCTCTGTTGCACTTTCCCTATGTAAGCGCGCGATCAGGTGCGCGAGCACCGCGCGGAATTAGAGCGCAATGTGAATGATGAACCCTATGAACATTATATATTTTTGAAATCACCTTGATACGTACTACATTGATGAATTATTTGCTATACCATATGTCCACATCTGAAAATCTCATTGTGGTCCCTATTTCAGTTCACTCAACTTCTGCCCATCTTTCTATGTTCAGTGGAGGTATTCGTGTTTCCGTCGCTGCTTGTCAAGTTGGGAGCGTTTATCTATGCGAGTAAGTGGATTTCTCTTTCTCTCTTTTTCCTGTGTCTCTTTCTATATTGATCCTCATAGTCCTCGGCCTACTGTGTCTCGGACTAGCTGCTCTACTCTGGTTGCAACTCCCGGAGACACAAGGGCTCTCCGTGAGTATGAGAGAGAGAGCGAGAAAGAGAGAAAGAGAGAGAGAGACCCTCTTTCTCAGGTGGACCAGATCGTGCGTCGTCTGTCGCACTGTCGCAGCCGGGCCGCGACCACGCAGTCCCTCATCCGCCCCAACTACGGCACGGTCGAAGACCTGTCCGACGACCAACACAGCAGCTACCACGAGATATAGAAGCGAGAGTAGAGTGTATAATAAAAATATATATATACGATATACGACAGAGGCGAGGCGGTCGTTGGTTTTGCTAAATGGCATACATCGAGTATGATTTTTTTTTAGGTTTGTTGTTTTTACATGCTTTCGTTGCGGAATTCTTGCATGATCACAATGATACAATTATATAACACAACATCAAAATCAAACCAGTTCAAATGTTTATTCAAAACCGCAAATTGCAAAACGAGTTCTGAGACAGTGGAAGGGTAGAGTTATCATTATCCTGACATTGACATGAATGGGAGTGGTGGGAGTGTGGGTTGTATGCGAGGCGGGGCGGCAGGGAGGCCGAGTGTGCGGAGGAGAGCAGAGCGGATGAGGGAAGACATGGCGAGGAGGAACAACGGCTGACAGAAACCCACCAGGTCCGTCGTGATCGGCATTCCGTACTGTGCAAATAGATAGTCTCTCTCTCTCTTTCTCTCTCACCCTCTCTCCCCCCTCTCTTTCTTTCTCTCTTTCTAACTTTTTCTCTCCTTCTTTCTATCTCCTTTCATAAATTCTAGTGACATGGGATATGAAATCGGTCCGTTATCACACCGTTATCAGGTATTTAACTACCGTAGTAATCTGCTTGCGAATCGAAACTGTGTAGAGTTCATTAAATATCTTTGAGATAACTGGGCACCCGAAACTCTCGTAAAAAGAAACTCACGCCCATAATATCACCGAGTAGTTCCCAGTTCCATCCGGTAGCGTGAGTGATGGTAGAAAAAGTGATAAGCAGCTGAATAAATCACTTCCATTCTCTCTCTCACTCCTAGGTAAGTTACCACAATACTCGCAGTCAGCAGACTGTTTCCAAAAGATATCATCGCCAAGTAGGTCAACCGCATCTCCATATTAGCAGCGACGGAGGACGCTGAAAAGTGAACAGCAGAATACATGTTTACGAAACCCAATTTTGAGATTTTCGACTTTACAGTGAGTCAAAACGCAGATCAAACACGTTGTTTCGAAGGCGTTATGACTACTTCATACGACTGTGAACTGCGACTGACAGGTGGTGACGTAGCGTCGACGGGATGCGAGTCTGAGCACAGTGGCCGTGTTGAGACAGAGGGAGAGGAGGAGCATGACAAATAGGTAGACGGTACCGTGGATCATGTAGTTGTAGGTGTGCGACAGATTCTGCAGTGACTGTCTGATTTTTTCACGCTCCCTATCTCCCTCTCTCCTTCTAGGGACCACAACGCAAGATGTAGAGAGTGAGGCGAAATCATGTAACATATTCTCACTGGACGCATGATGTGCTCTAATTAGCATAGAACGATTCGCCCTTTCGCGCTGATTCCAACGATATTTTATTTATGGGATCATGTACCCTGTAAAGTAGTAAAAATCGATAAAGAGTGATATGATGACGTCATTTTTCTCTGATCTAGCCGCCATTGCCCAAAAAGAGTAATGAAAAATGATGTCATAAGAGACGTATTTCATCAAGTACTGATCGATTACAATCAAACAAAGCGTATTGCTACTATTATAAACGAATATATTCATAATTTAACTATCGATGACGGCATAAGTATTTGATCTAGCCGCCCTCTGTCGCACTTTCCCTATGTGAGCGCGCGCTCGGGTGCGCGCGCCGCGCGGAATTTGAGCGCAATGTGAACGATGAACCCTATGAACATTATATATTTTTGAAATCAGCTTGAAATGAACTACATTATTGAACTATTTGCTTTACCATATCCAAACATCTGAAAATGTCATTGTGGTACCTACTCTCCTTCTATCCTTCTCTTCCTCCCAACCCACCGAAGTGGTCATCATAAGAAACTGATCCGTGACGGGTTTATAGCAGAGATAAGAAGACGCGTTCCTATTGTGTGCATTTAGATTTCTTGGAAAATTGAATGATAAAAAAGTGTAGAACAACGCGAAAACGAGATGAGGCGTGAGACTCACCATGTTCCATGCTCGCTGTCATACAGCAAAAAGTATGTGAATGGAAAGGGGATAAGGATTGTATACGCAAGCGCGGGCCAAATGAATCTCGACCAGAACTGGAAACCATTTTTGAACCAAACAGTGATGAGAGAGAGAGAGAGAGAGAGAGAGAGAGAGAGAGAGAGAGCAGCGAATGACTACATTAGCCACCACCATCATCAACCGGATGATCAGATATGAAGTTGGTACACGAACCTTTTCGTGCAGTAAAGGCAGCCACACTTGAGTGAATCGATTCGTAGCGAATAGAGCAGTATACGTATACACGTGAAAGCCGATGTGGTAATATATTAGGTGAACCCATGTCAACATCTGGGAAAAAACATTACTGTCAACATTGCAATTTGCAAAAGTACAGGCCAGTGATAGTCTTCTCGATGCATTTGAACCTCAAAAACTTCATAAAGACAGCTGTTTCTGCCGACTTGCTGAGGAATTTTGATTTCGATAAATTGTACGAAGTAGAAGACAATGTTCTGAAATGCGGTTAAAATCTTTCACACATGCGTTTCATACTTACGCAAACGGTCGTGAAAATTAAAAGACGACGGAAAGAAGTTGACAGTATGGTAGGATGCACAATCAGCATCAACGTTGTTAGTATTGCAACAATCACAATGGGAATTTCCAGAAGATTCAAAATAACCACTACTACGAGCTGAAAACATTTTTATATTATAAATGAGAATACATGTAACTTACTGAAAGCCAAGCCATATTGAGAAATGCTGATGTTTTTTGATTAACTCATTCGAGCACTCAACTCACATTGCGTGACTGTGGAACCAGAGAATACAAATATGCATAGAGAACGAGCGAACATAGAATACACTTCTATTGCCATAACGTGTCAAAATATTTCGCGCTCACCAGTTCAAACAAGTAAAAATCAAAGCAAGAATTACGACGTCGGAATATGTTGGACGGAGAAGGAACAGACTAACAAGTGCATAATTTGTGAATCTTTATTTCGGATACTCCACAATAACTTTGTTTTATGAGTATGAATACAACTTGCTTGCATCTTCGTGTCTGCACAGCCCCCTCCCCTCACTCTATCGTGGGCACAGTGAGGTACTTGTTCTCCTCCGAGTCATTCGACTCGTGCGCCGGCCCCCGGCGACCACTCCCACGCCCATCCAGCAGTCCGTCACCACTGAAAAAGTGGTTCAACGTTTAGTTTTACATTGTTATTTGTTTGTGATGCTAGTACTAGTATAGAGACGGGCACGTGTTTTACGAAAGTCATCACTGAGAGTCGGAAGTACCTTCACTGTATAGAGCGCATAGAATTAGGAAGAAAATATTTAAACACAAATACACCCCTCACGCGACACATTTCCCATTGCGAGGCATGTCGCCAGCCACCCAGTCTTTTCTGCCCACGCGCCCGTCCCTATACTAGTCACTACATAGCGTCTGAAGAAAAGTAAAACTGTTGTTTTATGAAAGACAGTTTGTGCATTGTTTCCACCTGTGCTTTGGGGTGCTAGGCGGGGAGGCTACATTGTGGAGGCTCGGCTGCCTGGCCTTCCACTCGTGCACACGGTTCACTGCCTCGATGAACGACAGAGACTTGCCCATGCCCTGCAACTCTTCCTAATACGTATTACGTATGGTATTCTGTCCTGTGCATTCTGAACAACTCGCACCATGCTGATGATGCCGATCCATCCGTGGGGGTCGAGTCTCTGCAGTGGACGGCGCACGTGGCGACAGTAGATGAACTCGCAGCCAAGCACGATCAGAGAGAAGATCTGACACATAATGCGAATGAACATGAAATATCGAGCGATCACGAAAATAAGCGCACAAACTTTGCACGCCATATTTGAAATAAGTTCTGTCCTGGAGAATCAGTGTAACTTGAAATCAGTGTGGCTGTATGTTTGATGACTCACGATTCCGCCAGCGAGTAGAAAGAATGCACTCATGAAGTTTTCTATTCCGAGGGGCGCCGAGTGTGTCTGGCTGTGCGAGTCCGGAGAACACGCCCCAGTCAGCCAGAAGTTCTGCAGACGCTCCAGGTCGCCTGATAGGTTGTATGTATCGTATTGTAATGTACATAATTGGTGTTCGTAACATCAGTCAAGAGAAACGTGTTCTGTTTAAACTGGTGTTCGGCCTATTATCTAATGCAACTGTTCTTTCTAGCATTATTGTGTCTCACCATTCTGCTGGTACTGTAGCATGAGCTGGTTGACTCTCTGTGTATGGGGCGAGTTCTTGGGAAATCCGATACCGTACCCCGTCATCACCGACCACTTGCCAACCTAGAAACACCCATGTAGTTAAACTGAGGAAGTGGTTGTCATGGCGATGAAACAAAGTAATGTATTTAAATCCGCTCTCACTCTTTAATCTATCATCTATGTACATGCAGAATACATATATAGTTTCAGTATGAGAAGAGGTAGGAGGAAATACATAAACATAATACCGTACCATCATGAGTTCACAGTTGGCGTCCTTGCCCGCCCAGTAGTCCAGCACCACAGCGTCGTAGACAAACGCGTCCAGTTGTCTGCAAGGATGACTAGACTTTCGGTCAAAGGGGGTTCATAGTTAGCTTCCCGACAGATCCACAAGCTCGTTATGACTTTTGTTCTCTCCGTGATTGCATGTTTGAGCATCTATGGAAAGTTATTGCGAGAGTTTGAGGCGCGATAGAATCGAGTTTTTCTCTACTTGTTAGCTACGAACCCCCTATCTGTATCATATGAAACTATATGAGTTGTCCGGTGACTCACTCGTTCCTCACTGCCTCCACCCCCGCCGACACGTTGGTCACGAAGAACTTGTTGCGGGAGACGTACTGGTTCATGCTGTGCCAGTTTCTAAAGGTATGATCATTTTCGAAACAGGAAACACGATTTCGAAACACAATGTAAACACAAGTTTAGTCCCGTGTGGAAGTCGTTTTGGAAAAGTCTGACCATTACTGAAACGGCTATCGAGTGAAACGTTTTATCGAATCACGTCACCTCTTCATGGTCTCGTGCGTGTTTCCACCATCCACTGTTCCGAAGCGAAACGGCGGCTTGTGGTCTTCGGGATGCAGAATCTGGAGAGACATATCATTTTTTCTGTCGACTCTTTCTTTGTGCTCTTCTTATTTGTTCTTCTGTTCTCTTTGCTTTGTATTTTTTTTGTGCTTGTGACTCACAAGTGGATCGTGTATGCCAGTCAGGTCGTAGTACTGTACTCGTGTGATCATGAACGCTGCAAGGTTGGCTGTGTAGACGGCGAGGAAGGTGAGTCCGAACGCCGCCCACACGAGGGCCATCAGACGGGCCACAGTCGAACGGGGCACGTCTGCAGACAAGGGGTGAAATAGCCAATAGAGGATCTACCATAGGAAAGACGAAACGCTTGTACAGTCGTCGCTTGGCTGATTTCGCCAATTCAGTGGGCGAAACTTTGTCTGTCTGTCTGTCCGTCTTGCTTTCTTTTATCGATTTATAAAATGTCATCAGTCGGAAAATAAGTCTTGGATGGTATTACTACATTACTATTACCGGTGGTGACGGAGGCAGAAAAGAGCGTCGCCCACACCAGCCAGTACGAGCGGCACAGCGAGAACTTGTGGTCTGCAATCAATAGTTCTTTTGAATGTAGATGACAGACTCAACTGTTGCTGGCAAAAGACCCAAAAACGGCCTGTGCACTAAAAATGATCAAAAATACAATACAATCATTCTCACCAGGCGGCGGATACTTTGTCATGTTGAATGAGTAGGGCGAGAGCCATTCGAAGAGGAAAATGGACAGCGCGGCGCCCTGTGAGAAGGGGTGGGGGGATAGGGATGGTAGATGTACCTGTATCGAGACGAACAGGATGATGCACCACGTAGAGTACTCGAACGGCTCTGAAAATTTATTGACTCGAAAGAAAAGATAATCATCAGAATCAGTCGGTTAGAGTACTGTAAATCTGTATGCGAATTGAATCGAAGTGCCATCGCTCTGGCGCAGCCAAACTTCTAGTAAAAAAGGAAAGGACACATCTGCTAGGACGCGTCAAACAGAACCGGCACTCACTCACCCAGGAACGCGGTGGGACTGAGCACCCCGCTGCGGATCTTCACGATAATAGCTATGCCGGTCTCGAGAAACGGAATCGAGAAGTCGATATCCTGAGTGGTCTCGAGATCAATCGGATTGTTCTTTCCGCTCACTTTTGCCCTCTCGGAGTTGAGCTTGAGTGACGTGACGCACATGTCTGCCTTGTTGTTGATCAAGTCGGCGATCAGACCGTTCCACCCTTTCTCCTAAAACACACAAAATACTAAAATGATACGGAAGTACTACATACAGTGTGTTCTCCATGGTTCGGATGCGACTCACCGACTTGAGTCCCCACTTCTCGTCGCGCACTTTGTACAGCGTGTATGTGAATCCAATATCCGTTGCCAGCTTATTGAGCAGGTCCACGCAGTAGCCACTACAGCATTTGACCAGCGTGCGGTTGCTGCAACAAACATTTAGAGGTTCCGTCTTTGCGATCAGGCGTAGCTTTTAGTCTGTTCTGGACTAGTGTGAGTGTTTGAGTGCAGTCTTGACAGAAAGGCTGTTTGATATGCGGTGTGTGAATGTGATGCCATCTGCTCACCGCCTCCTTCCCTCTGCATCCGTCCACTCCTCGTCTCCCCAGTCACAGATGCTGCCCTGGCTGCCGGGACACAGTCCAGTGTCCGGATCCACGTCCGATACTGTGATGAACGGCGGCTCGTGCAGCGTCACCACCTGAACGGTTCACGAATCACAATAAACAATAATGATCCTGGTCTCCGAATTCAATGTGAGAATAGGTTTCATGTGTTGATGTTCGTGATTCGTTCCGTTGCGGTGGTTGCGATGGTTCACACATGACAATGTTGCGTGAGTATGTAGTTGATAAACGCAAATGATTGAAACAGAATGTGTGAGTGCATATGTACTTACATACATACGTGTGCCTGGTTGCCAAAATCGTACACGAAATATAATGGATTTCGTATATAATGATTTTTATCATAGAGCCATCAACCGCAGTAGCGGCTAAATTCACATTTACAATATGGCGCCATTTGACTTTTTGACAACTTGCGTGTCTGATACGTTCCGTGAATTAGAGAGGGTCTAATCGCTTTCGCCCCGCCCCCTCTGTGTGTGAGTGAGAGAGAGAGAGATAGGCGAATAGCGGGTGCGCGTCGGTATCCTCGCAGCGAATCGCGAACGTGTATGAAAATGTAATTTTGTGAAACAAAACTTAAGAAAAGGACAGATATTATCTTTCAAAAGTACTTCCAAGTAAAAGTAGTTGGTTTGTACTGATGTCTCAGTTGAGCAAAAGGACTGACATGTTTTCAATGGAGACATGTGCAAACAGGCTCTCAGCATTATTCGACGTGTTATGTTACAACAGAAGTTGTGCTTTTAGATAATAACTGCATAACTTCGTAAACGCGTTCATTATAATATGACCGCTTTGCACTGGTATGAGAGAGAGCCTGTTGGCACATGTCTCCATTGAAAACATGTCAGTCCTTTTGCTCAACTGAGACAACAGTACAAACCAACTACTTTTACTTGGAAGTACTTTTGAAAGATAATATTCTATTTAGGTTAGGTCGAATGTGTAATGACTAATCAAATACACGAATGATACATACAACAACATACACAACTTTCTTCTCAAGTATTTGTGGATTACCGCAAGGGAGATTATACCGCAATGTGTCATGACCTCGCAGCTGTTGACTGGGTTTCAATTTTCTCAATTTGTTCTGATATAGACGAAAGGTACAATAAATTCATCCAACACATTCAAAATTCAATAGATTTACGTGTCCCAAAACGAACAGTCTCAAGCGCGAAGAAATTTCCCAAGTGGTTACAAAAAAAGAAACTTCATATTCGGAACTTGTATGATATTCAAAAACGAACTCGGGATCCAAGACATATAGACGCTTATAAAAATGCTACGAAACAATACAAAAAAGACGTGCGTTGCTATTTTATAGAACGAGAGCGCAACATTCTCAGAACTGCTTCACCAACGGGTTATTGGAACTACATCAAAAATAAAACGTCGGAAAAATCTGATATTCCCAACATTTCGGATGGTTCTCGTTCAGTTTCTGATGATTTTGAAAGAGCGCAACTTTTCAATAAGCAATTTTCAGATGTTTTCACTCGCGATAACAATGCCGAATTCTCAGTTACAGACAGAACAAGGGCAAAGTTGCTCGATTTTGACTTGGAACCCGACAGAGTTTATGAATATCTAAAACGTTTCAAAAGAAAATTATCATGTGGACCGGACGGCATTCCAAGTATTGTACTCCAGTCTTTGGCACTCGTTTTGGCTCTTCCTCTATCTATCTTATTCAAGGAAACCCTAAGTACTGGAAATATGCCACAACTGTGGAAACAATCCATAGTAGTTCCGGTTCACAAAAAGGACAATCCATCATTGGTAACAAATTATCGTCCGATATCTCTTACATGTACGAGCTGTAGGGTGTTTGAGAGGATACTTGTATTTGAAATGCGCACTCACTTATGGGCAAATAATCTCATATCCCCACAACAACATGGTTTTCTCAATGGACGGTCGACCATTACGCAGATGGTTGATTATGTTTCCTATCTAGTAAAAGAGCTCGGAAAAAATAGAATCGTTGACAGCATTTACCTGGATTTAGCAAAAGCTTTTGATACTGTATGTCATCGAAGATTATTGCAAATCTGCGAATCCTACGGGTTCGGTGGTGATCTTTTGCGGTGGTTAACAAATTACTTGATCGGTAGACAACAACGAGTACGGATAAATGATTCGCTGTCTGACTGGCTAGAGGTTCTGTCTGGTGTGCCTCAGGGAAGTGTGGTTGGTCCCCTTTTGTTCCTGCTGTATGTAAATGACATCGGAGATTTTATTAAAAACTGTCATTTTCTGATGTATGCTGATGACCTAAAACTATATCTTTCCTCTGGTACACCAGGTTTCGAAATAAAACTGGAATTAGCCCTACATGTCATCTCGAATTTCTTCAAACATAGGCAGATGACACTTTCAGTTTCCAAGTGCGAATGTATGCATTTCGGAAAACAGAATCCGAAGAAAACCTATACATGCGAAGGGCAGTCTTTACGATCAGTCACTAACATCAGAGACTTAGGTATTCAATTGAACTATGATCTAGACCCCTCAAGTCATTTATCGAAACAAATACGAAAAGCTTCCGCTTTATCAACTCTTGTTCCCAAAACCTTCTCTTATTCTCAAGACCTATTTAAAAACTTCTATATGTACAAAATACGACCCATACTAGAGTATGGTAGTGAAGTGTTATGTCATATGAACATATCATGTTGTAACGATCTTGAAAAAGTGCAACGTAAATTTACAAAGGCAATTTTACCTAAGATGTGCTATGTGGATAGATTACGTGTTCTTGATCTAGAGACATTGTTTTTGAGGAGAATGAAAAACAGTTTGTCACTAGCGCATAGCTACATTCATGGTCACATTAAAGCAGATAATCCTTTCACTGTAGCAAGCACAGCTTCGAGATCATACAGAACACGTTCGAATGGTCTCAAATTACTCACAAACGCAAAAACTACTGTAGAACAATCATTTTTAACATACACAGTCGTTAATGTTTGGAATTCACTTCCAAGTTACGTGGTCTCTGTTCATGAAAAACCCCTATTCCGAAAGAAACTAAATGATTTAATAAACTTCCATAGTAAAAACGGAACAATTTCAACACTACTTTGTATAAATGATACAACCAGGTTCTAGGTAATCCTAACTAAAATATGAAGCTGGATTATTCATTTAGTGAGAAGTGGTGGCAAACGGCATAACCTGGTCCGTTTTCCTCACTCTCCTCTGTCCCATATCGAGTGGCGAGACTTCGTCTTTCCGCATAGATCACGTTTAAATACTGATCTCTGGAAAGCGTAGTTGTACCGGGTCGACGGGGGTCTGTCAACGTCGACAAGAGCTGCTTACACTCTCTTTTCGTCATGTTGTATTTCTCTCTGTGTACCCCCCACATGCACTATGAATAAACATATTATTATATAACAACGATAGAGTGAAACAGTGCAGAGACACATCTCTCCCGGATATCGACCTTCCCACTCAATCTCTCTTTCGCCAGTGAATGTAAAGAAAATTAGTGAATTAGTCGCATTGAGTCTCTCTATTCTATGACTCTATTCGCCTTAGATAATTTAGGCGTTTGTGTGGCACGGAGTTTGTTTCAGTGATTGTTACATGAAAATAATTGAACCAGAGGAATCATAGACTCAGATCTCAGAGGGATGAACATATTTTTGATTGATGCGATCGATTGTATTTATTGATTCATTGATGATACTCTACTTGCCTTTACGTGGAACTTGTCGGGTGTACCGTGTGGGGGGTTGGCGCGTCCGCCCGGCCACTCGATGTCAGCCATACGCAGCTCTCCCGAAATGAACTCACCCACCTACAACAACAAAAGTATGTGCTCACATAATGTCTAGACATAATGCATAATGCGGCTGCCGGGGCGGCTGTCGTACCGTATACGGGAAGTGATACATTAACGTGTTTGCACTTACCTTGTCCCAGTAGAGTGGACCCTTGGGTAGCTTGGTGCGCAGGTTGCTGATCTCGAGCACACTGTTGCGAAGCTTGCCCTGGCTGAAGGGAACGTATATTTACTGTACTACCGCTCCCAGCCCATAATTATTATGAGTAAAGAACTACATAAATGTGAAAGCAGACTTATTATTATAGCAATATTTGACTACTGACAGTCATCATTCGTTCAGATGTGGTCGTCTCACCTGTCGAATGTGAAGAAGAAGCTGTCGTGTCCGTCGCCCGCATGGCCCGGGTTGCCCTTCACGAACGCATTCTTCATCGCCCTAGATGGTTTCAGACCTACTATTCGTCATCAAATCCTATGTACAACGTTATGTTGAATACAGTTATACAGAACTGCGATGGAGCGATATAGAATAGATTTGGCAGCTTGGCTCGTTTGTGTATGAAAATCTGTTTGAAACAAAAAAGACAGTTTGTGCGGATCATTCTCACTTTGCACTCACTCGTACAGTACTGCTCCGTCCTGCCAGAAGAACGTCTCTGCCTCAGCCTCGCAGCTGGCTGTCGATCGGAGGGAGATGGTGGATGTATTGGGAGAGGGGAGGAGGGGGGAGGAGAACGAGCCAGTGGGGGACAGCAGAGAGAGCAGCGCCGTGCCCAGCAACTGTAACGGGTACGTATGTGGGCCTGTTTGTATATTTCTCTATAGAAGATGCATTCTTACAGTACGGCATTTTTGGGCTGTGCAGAACAACTCGAATGTATTTCTCTATTCTCCTGCTTCTCTCAAATGTCGTTATTGTAACCGCAGATTACCACAACTCTATAACAGTTCATTATGCGTTCAGCTGGTGATACATACGTTTTGGAGAATCGATCGAGCTGGATCATATTATTTATCACGTGTTTTTTAGGTATCACGAATCCATAGAGTCAATTGCCGTCATTTCTATCGCCGCGTATTAGCCAGTCAGTGAAACTTACCCGTCGAACGGAAGTTAAAACATATAAAACATATAAAGAGAGAGAGAGAGGTGCGATCCTTCGGCGCGAGCGTCATCATATGTGGCAGCACATCGTCCTTTGGCGGGAACATGGCGTTGGAGACGGTGTGGTAGTTGACAGATAGCATACCAGCGGGGAAAGGACGGGACAGGGTCGTCGACGTGCCTGAAGTGAGAGTGTAGACATATATGTGTATATATATATATATATATATATATATATATATGAATCTTAAAGAAGGCCTCCACGGAAATCAACATTAGGGGTCATTATTTACAGAAAATCGTAAATTGAATCTATTTACAAAAGAAATATTTTTTTCCTCGCGAAAATCTGCATAACCAATATTTTTCGGCAGTACGAATACTATTGACCGTCAAACTGGGCGCAAGATTTTGGCATTTTGCCAGTGCCGTACGATTGTCCACGATCAGCTGGGCAGGCGCCATCGCCGAAACCCCCACAAGACAAGTTTGCGCCATTTTGTTGATCGATAGAGTGTTCGGCTAGCACAAGATGAAAGAAGCCGCGCGGGTCACGCACACTCTCCCTCACTGCCGCTGCTTTCCCGCGCTTATCATGCGCTGACCCAGTGATAGAGACACGATAGTGAACAATGAAATTAGCCTCGCCACGAGTACGTGCGCCAGTATGCCACTGGGGCGCGGCATTTTGCGCCGGCTGGCCTGTTCTCCGGAATCCTTCTTTAAGCTCATAATTTTTCTTATCTCTTATTTCACTCGTCGCGTGTGTCAGCGTATCGGTCGCACCCTTTCCTATCCTCAACGCCTAGAGCTGCTCAATCTTCAAACACTCGAATATCGCCTTTTTTGAATGACATCACATATATCCATAAGTTC
Organism: Rhabditoides inermis; assembly: GCA_963966185.1. Lineage (NCBI taxonomy): Eukaryota > Metazoa > Nematoda > Chromadorea > Rhabditida > Rhabditidae > Rhabditoides > Rhabditoides inermis. The sequence continues at coordinate 513,083 of CAWZYM010000380.1, read as the reverse complement.
ATTCACTCTAAAACAATTTTGGATTATTAAGGTCTTTTCACTATTATCCCAACAAAATCCAGAAACTCAAACGAATTCAGAATTGTGCCTTCATTTGATAACAATGGCCAAATAAGCACAATTATTAGTAGAGCTTTTAGTACCTGGAATGCCTTACCTTCTGACGTTGTACATATCCGTGACCACACCTCTTTTAAACAACACCTATCCTCCCTAGAACTAATGACACTGTCTAAAATCCGTCGTAATTGAGCACATCCACGTTTTCCTTTCCTTTTGTATCATATCATGTTATCTATCGTTCATGTTACGTCACCCTTTCACACTTTTTTTTCCTGTTTTGCAATGTATCTGTTTATGTAACACGGCAATAAATAAATATACATAATAATGCACACTGGTTGTTGAGCCTCTCTGGTATATCATACAGTTCTGACAATGAGATGGTGAGGCAAGTAGATCGGTGATAGAGCGAGGAGGGGGGGGGAGAGGGGGCGGAGAGAAAAATATGTTTCCCACGCACCTCTCACACTCTGCGTGCCTATCCACAGGAAGTTGTCGGCCAGTAGGCCTGCCAGCTCCGCGCGCTGCAAAAAAAGTTTTGTTTACTTTTTATTTTACAAATCAACGGTATAATATTGAAATCAAAAACGTTTTTGGTGCTTTCAAGCTTCAGCGAGAGTGTTGTTAGACAAACTAATCCAGGAGAAGCTCTTCCACATTCTGTTCGCTTTGTACATATGTTCATTTATGATAAGTGACGGGATGACGACAGACTGACGTAGACAGGCAGTCTCACCTCGAATATGCTCCTCGCGTGTTGCTCGCTTGCGTACAGCAGAATGATCTTCGCCTGCGACTTCCTGAAGACGAAGTAGTGTTGCCGACTCTCACGTAGAAATTGTCTAATTTAAATGATGCATCACATCTTCCAACTACAATAAAGAACGTTTTTTCATGAGTTTCATGGAAAGTGATGTGTGCGGCGGGTATGTAGTCTCACCTCAACGCTACTAGCTGATCGTCGATGTGCGTCTGATTGGAGGGGTCCATCTCTCCGGAGAACAACACTTCCAGACTAGAAAGAGAAGGGTCCTTATCTTCAAGAAACGGAGGGAAGAGGAGAAAGAGAGCAAGAGAGAGAAAGAGAGAAAGAGAGAGAGAGAGAAAAAAAGAGAAAGAGAGAGAGAGAGAGAACGATACATATATATACCACGCACCCCCGGCCTCTCGCGCCGCGCTCCTCCATCTCTTTGATCTCATCCTGGACTGCCAAGAGGAACTCCTGAGTTTGAAAAATGTCGCTAATGATGCAGTATCATTAGAAATGTAATTGAATGATTATTTCGATTACCTGCGATCCGGCCATCTTCGCAGCCACCACGCCGAACTTGCTCCAGTTGTAGCTGAACACAATATTTTTTTCACCCGTTTCACGCTCGTCTGATGTTCAGTGATCACAATATTATTAGTTGAAAGTATTCGTAGCCGTTTCAACTCGCATGCAGATTTACAATTATTGATCTAAAAACGGCAAGCACAATGATAAGATAATGATGAATGATAGTGGTGAGAATGAAGTGAACGCGTACCGTGTGAGGAGTGCGAACATGGCTCGTATCTGGTGTTCGATGGGAGGAGCGAGCTGCAGGAGACGGTACTCAGACAGATCCTGCAACGCTCTCTCGCAACTATTCCGCGTTCTCTGCTTCAAATAATCTTCCCTTGTTCTTTTCATAACTGATGTCTCTGATCTGTATTATCCGGAGTCTTACTGTGAAATGTTGTGTGATAGATTTTGTAATTATGTTTAAAAAATATTCTTTAATACTTTTTACGAGAATGTAGGAGCGCCATGAAGATTTTTCACCTTGTTGAGAGAGTAGCCGGCACTATCCGCGTTCCAAGCGACCAGCGGGATGCCTGAACATGCAGTAAGTATGAGAGGGGAAAGTGAGAGAGAAAGAGAGAAAGAGAGAGAGAAGAGAGAGAAAGAGAGAGAAGAGAGAGAGAGAAGAAAGAGAGAGAGTGAGAGAGTGAGAAAGAGAGAGAGAGAGAGAGAGAGAGAGAGAGAAAGAGAGAGAGAGAGAGAGAGAAAGAGAGAGAGAGAGAGATGTCTTCCACCGGTGTAGCTGGCAGTGCGCAGGAAGTACTGGCTGGCTGCCGTGGACTCGTCGTACAACTCCGATGCCGTCACGAAGATGATCAGGGCGACCTGCAGAGAGAGAATCCCTCTCTATCTCTCTCTCCCTCTCACTCCGAGGCATAAGACTACATTCTTGTCATTGTTCTCTCTCCTTGAAATGTGCCATCCTCTTTTTGTTATCTATTTTGTATTGATTCGATTTTGTATTGATTCGATAAGTAATCAACTAAAAACGTACAAAATAAAGGATACCGTACCTTTTCGGGTATCATGGTGTCGCACAGACAGTCGAGCACGTCGGAGACGTAGAACATGCCCTAACAAAAACAAGGGACTACTTTCGGAAACCATTGGGTGGTACGCTTACGTACTATACCGCCTTCCCGACGTACTCCTCTCACCTTTGGCAGAATGCAGTCGACCGATGAGAAGGTGTAGCGCGTGGCGAGTCGACGGAGGGAGCTGGACGATTATGATATTGATTTATCGATTGATGAGAGTGAGAGTAAGATCAAAACAAACGATATTAGCGTGGCATCGTTGATTTTCCGGATAACTTCCTTGAACGCTTTGTCGTAGGCTTTCGAGCGGGCGTAGTTCTGTGAATATTCACATTCATGTATTTTGCATTGTTACATATCGAACACACCTGATACACAACCCCGATAGTTACTTGCTCCTTTGTCACATTGACTGGCGGTCTCGTGGTCCGATCCAGTCGGGGTGAGATGTCGATGCACAGAGAGGAGGAGGCAAGGAGAAGGAGAAGGAGAAGGAGCAGGCTGTGCATGGAGAAGGGGATAAAAGATGGAGGAGAACAACCAGTTGGAGCAGCGGAGCAGTGTTGTGGAGAAGTGGAGCAGTAGGGGGAGATGCGCGCAATTGCCTAAATGGGCATCGGCGAAAGGGGGGAAACAAGAGGGTGAGATGATGAGTTCTCCAGGCGAGAGAGGGCAATTGAGGGAGTGAGAGAGGGGGTCGATTACCCAAACGGGGCAATCGGGTCTCATCTACGATTACTTCCTCCGGAAATGTTCCGAGAAGCTTTTATAGGTAAACATTTGAAAACACATATTTGTTGTTCAGGCCTAAATCAGGAAGATCATTTTGTATACTTACTTTTTTTCTGTACTCAAGTGAATGAGGTTGTTTTGAAATCGATATACCGTGATTCTTTTCGAATGTTTCCGAGAATGCCATTAAGAACAGTAATTAATAGTCAGTAATTATTAGTGAGGCTTTATCAATCACATCACATAACATCACACAATACACAATAGAGCCGTTCCCTTCAAGGGCCACTTCCGGGCGCCACCCCGCGTCCATTGTTGTACCCGATTACAGATACCAGATAGCTGTCTACAAGAGGCGAGAGAGTGCGGTGATATGAGAGAGCGCAGACGCGGCAGGCGGTGGATCAGAGCAAACACGAGAGATCTACCCGAGTAGTCGGCTCCCACTAGGGACTCGAGTCAAGTACCCGCGTCTACTATAGATTGCGTGGGCGGGCTTTGTACATTTGTCGATAGTCGTTCAGCACTGAACTTGAGTTTCTTAATGTTTTCAATTCGTGAGCTGGTTGTTAGAGATAGAACGATAATTTGATATGGCACTGTCTGTTTTCTTTTACTTTCACTCAGTCGCGTTTCATTTTATGAAGATGAAAAACTAGAATCACCAATGATCATCATTGTCTCCATAAATCTAATCGCTCTTGATTGCGCGTCTCGTTTCAAGTGTCAATACCGTCCGGCGGCTAGCCTGAACCACTCTTCTTCAAATCTCTCTCTCTCGGCACACAGTGATACTTCCCCCTCTTCTCACCCTCGCCCTCTCGAAAGAAGTGATTCGGCCCCTTCAAAAACGGTAGTGCACCGATTTCCTCTTGGTTTCCGGTCTTCTTTTGTTTTGTGGAATTTAATTCCCTGCTGTCTTTTCGCTGATAGTAGTCACATTTACAGATAAGGTCATTTGTATCTACATACCCTTACATATTTGCAACATTGCTCGATTCATTGTCTCTATTTCATACCGTCAATGTTGCCACTATACCGACTTCGATATATACATTCTCCTACTATTTCATGTATGCCACTTTATCTTATGCATGTACAATGTTTGCTGTGATCGCGCTATGGATATGATCATAAATGATCGCTAAATGTCCAACATAAACATACTATGAAAAAATAATAATGTGTATGTCGTTTTAGATACATAGTATGCGGCTAGTGCCACTGCCCCTCCTCCTCCTCCTCCTGCCCTGTCTCTCCCTCTGTTGCGAACGCGGGCTCACACAGCTCAGACACAGGAGCACCCTGCAGCTCATGAACTGCGTGCCCACACTACAGGTGAGACTGTTACTGGTAATAGGTAATTGTATCGTAGAAATATCAACTCTTAAAAAAGTTGCAATGTTTTGAAGGGTCTTGAATACCGTGATAAGCGTCAGCTCTTTCCTCTTAGTGTGGTAGCCAGCTGACCCACTGATACTTTCAGGGCCATCCAGATCCGTGCATCGTCATGACCGGCGGCAGAATGGCGTGGTGAGAAATGTCATCTGAATCTCACTCACAAGAGAACAATGAAACTCTCCGTTTTATATTTATCTCATCTCCTCTCTCTCTCTCTCTCTCTCTCTCTCTCTCTCTCTCTCTCTTCAGTCACTCTCTCCCAAACATACGAATGCCTTTGAATACTGTCTCCAAGGAGAAAGTGGTGGCACTGCGCGGAATTGAAGCAAAGTGAGAGCAATATCATTTCTCTTTTATACATAATGGGTTTCAAAGTAGGAAACACGTGTTTGCAGGTGTCAGCCAGAGGGCGACTCGCTGTTCGTGTGCTGTGGCACGACCGAACTGCTAGTGGAACTGCTGGCTGGAAAGGGAAAGACGGTGGGTGATAGTGTTCCAACCCATTTCGTAGTTTGCATGAAGAAGACACTAGGCAGAATTGTCAGGGAGGTACTCCCACGCTGTTGATTTGTGCATTAGAAGCGGATATATAACGGTTTTTTTCAGAAGACGGACCTGTCGGGGTCGCCTCCCTCGCAGAGACACAGCGACTCTGATGTGATCGTGCGACGACCAGCCAGCACTATGGACACAAAGCCAGAGTACAAGTGGAACAGTGAGTCGGCATATGGAGTGGATACTGATGCCCTCTTCCACAGTGAAACACTGGTGTGGCCAAATACACAAAAGAATGGATTGTGTGTTAGCAAGCAAAGTTGTTTGCAAAAAGTTATACGAAATTAGCATACTCTATTTGCAGAAGTGGACGTGGCGTACGCGTTGGACCCGCTGGACGCGTACGACAACCGGATAGACATTGAGGGACACAGCCCGTTCGACGGGGCGGCGGTGAGACGGAGACTCTCTCTCTCCCCCTCTCTCTCTCTCCTCTCTTTTCCATCTCTCCCTCTCTATCACTCTCTCCACTAAATAATAATGCGATTCACCCCCAAACACATGGAAGTACACTGAGTCGCGTGAGGTTGCTCGTTCCAGCTTCCGCCGCAGCAGATCCGTCCTCATGTCTTCACTCGCATCCGACCAAGTGCCGGCCACAAATGGGACAAGTGGCCACGCGCCGGACAGGTCTACTATGTCAGTCATCTTAGAACACTAAAAAAATAAGTTAACATTAACGATAAGTTTCGATTGCAGCTGCCTCCCGCGCCTCCTGTGCTCCTCTCACTCCTCTCCCATCCACGCACCAATGCCCTCCCGGATAGCAACGTCAAGAGTACGTATACATATCTATGGAAAATAATCAATAACATTTGCCCCAATTTTAACGAGAGAAAAGTTTTTCGATATACGCTACTCTCGGTCGAATCCAAGAAGGCGGCGCCACCCGCTTTTGCCGCTCTTTGTGGGCAGGAAGGTAGAATCCCGGGTTTTTGAAAAAATAAGGGACAGTTTTGTGTTTTCTGAGGAAATAGGGTACAGTTTGGAAAAATAGGCTACAGTTTGGAAAAATAAGGTACAGTTTGGAAAAATAAGGTACAGTTTGCCAAAATAGGGTACAGTTTACAAAAATAGGGTACAGTTTAAAAATAAGGTACAGTTTGCGAAAACAGGGTACAGTTTCCAAAAATAAGGTACAGTTAAAGGAACAGTGGCGACTTAATTCTGCAACTAGCTCTCTCGAACGCGCATTACCTTTCATGCAAAACATTTGCCGTAGACAGGACTCGAACCGGCGAGGTCTGTGCCACTACGGCGTACACACGCATTGAGCCGCATAGTAAGTGAACGAGCTTCTTTTATCTTGGATTATGTGTTCTATCACCAGTTCTGCAGTATTGAAGAGTTCAACGGAATGGAGGTCGTGGCGGGACCAATTTTGAGTTTGAAAAAAAATGTTGCAACAGCGAGTTGCAACATTTGAAAGCAACGATTAATCGTTGTTCTTTCAAACAAATCGATTGAGTTTTGGGTTAATATGATTCTTTCGATAATTCCGAGTCAAAAATAAGTCGCCAGTGTACCTTTAACGTTACCACGTAAAACATTTCCGCGCGATTTTTCTTATTCTTTTCTTGTTTTGAACTTAAAAAAATTAATTTATTTTACATACGATGCGTTATGGAAAGAATTACAATAGATCACGTGAAATAGCATACATCTTCTTAATCAAACAGGAACTTGATAGGAAATTGACAAGGTGTTAACGAAGTGGCGGAACTGCGATCCCGGTGCAGTACACCTCATCATAACCCATACATAAAACATGGAATTAGAGGGAACGTGTAGGTGGACAAGAAAGTGAACACATCGCGTTTTATGGTGGTTTATGCCTTTTATAGGAGTTTCTAAGAGGGTATTAAACTGTACCTTAGTTTTGGAAACTGTACCCTATTTTTGCAAACTGTACCTTATTTTTAAACTGTACCCTATTTTTTCAAACTGTACCCTATTTTTGCAAACTGTGCCCCATTTTTGCAAACTGTACCTTATTTTTGCAAACTGTCCCTTATTTCGGAAACTGTCCCTTATTTTTTCAAAAACCCGGGATTCTACCTTCCTGCCCTCTTCGTGACTTCCACTGGTTATACGTATAAAATAAAATGCTTCTATCTGTGCTACGGTACAATACGCACCTTATGCATCAATTAGTATAGAAACGAGTTACGATACCGAGTATATGATAACGATCTTTCGCCTAACCGAAAATTGATACTCGATGAAAATGATAAGAGACCTCCACTCTCGTTTGAAATTGAAACCGAGTTTCACCGATTCAACTGACCTGTTTTTGCGCAATAGCACAAATTGTCCGGCAAGCAGTGACTATATAGTTTAGTTCAACCAACGGTCGTGTCATATCTCGCTGATGTTCCACATTTCTACTAAATGATTACGTGTTTGCAGTGCTCATCCCCTCCGTGGTCCTTCTTCAGGATGGCGGCTGTCGGATTCTCGTCAACACTGGCCTACCCAGCATGCGGCAGAGCCTATTGGATCGTGAGTTTTACATTAAACACTTCAAAGTCTCAGATATTTGATTTGTGTTAATCAAAAAAACGTTTTTTTTATTTTCAAGTCGTGTCAAAGGTGGTGGTTATACGTATAAAATAAAATAATTCCACCTGTACTACTGTAGAATACGCACCTCATGCATTGATTAGTGTAACATAGAAACGAGTAACAATAGCGAGTATATGATAGCGAGCTTTGGCCGAACCGAAAATTGATGCTCTATAACCCACCTCCAGTAATAATTGATAACTGTCAATTTTTATCTGCATAAAGCATGCTCGATGTCACGATGCTTTGCGAATGTTACTGTAAGACAAGACATCAAATAAAAAAAGTCTTATTAGAATAAGCAAGTAACGCGCATCGGTTCTGCACAGGATGACGAGAGAAAAATCAGAAAAAAAACCACTCCATGGAACATCATAGAACATATTTTTGGAGTAATTCATGTTTTTCTCCAATCGTAATGACAGGTATCTACATAATTGATAGAACATGCAATACAAAGTCTCCATTATCCTGATTAAAACAGTTCCTTTTTTTGTGAAAGTGAGAGTTTTGTTTTAAGCGGGAAGTGTGGCGACCGAAGATATACGTATCATTCTGAGAAACGGTGGACAATTACAGTTCTTTTGAATACTCGGAGAAGCGTGCGGATCGGTCGTTGACCGAACAGCGGGTGCATGCCCCCGCTCTTCTCTCGCTCTCTCTCTCTCTCTCTCTCTCTCTCTCTCTCTCTCTCTCTCTCTCTTTCTCTCTTTCTCTCTTTCTCTCTTTCTCTCTTTCTCTCTTTCTCTCTTTCTCTCTTTCTCTCTTTCTCTCTTTCTCTCTTTCTCTCTTTCTCTCTTTCTCTCTTTCTCTCTTTCTCTCTTTCTCTCTTTCTCTCTTTCTCTCTTTCTCTCTTTCTCTCTTTCTCTCTTTCTCTCTTTCTCTCTTTCTCTCTTTCTCTCTTTCTCTCTTTCTCTCCCTCTCTCTCATTTTTCCCTCTCTATTCCTCTTTTTCTCTATTTTCGTAGCCGTGTAAACCGCTGCGTTGGACGACTATATTTCTAGGCCAATCATTGACAATTGCGTAGAGTTCAGTGAGATCAAATCAATGTCTCAAAAAAGATATAAACGTGCATCAACTAGGAAGTGTGGTAATTAGGAGGAGTATGAGAAATTTTATTGTATACGTGGGGTGGCTAGCGCAGTGGATGTGCGCGCAGTTATCAAGCGGAAGGTCCCGGGTTCAATCCTCTCGGCGGCCAATGATGTACCGCTACTATCGAGGAAAAGAAGTGAAAATGGAAAAAAATGAAGTTATGATAATGAGGAAAGGCTCTTGTCTTGCAGAGCTTTCTTCTCTGTCCATCTCCCCGTCTTCGATTCGCTTCGTCGTCATCACATCTTCTCACCCGCAGTTCGTCGGAAACCTCAACCTATTCCCAGATGCACAGATACACATCGGTACGTTTTCAAAACCTTTCAAAAATTGTGTGAGAAATGTTCTTTCTGTAATTGTGAAGTAGTGGTCAGTTTCTTCGAAACTCCCTTTGATACTGTGAAACTGACTTCTCATTGTTTTGAATAGTTTCGAAAAGACTGACGCTTTAATTGTTTGACACGACAAGCTCAAGTCACCGTTCACCAAGCTATCCGACTCTGTCTCGGTCACAGTTTTACTGTGAAAGAAAGAAGGAGCCACCGAATCAGCGATTTGTGTGTTTTCCTCCAGGTGGTGTGTACCTGCGTGGAGAGAGTATTCAACCGAGTGACAAGACAGCCTCCACTGATCTATGCTCACCCAACACGTTCACTGTCCGGACGCCTGGTCGGTAGATTTTTCTTTTTCACTTTTTTTCCTGTAGGATTGCGTGTGCTTCCAGAAAACCCATAACGCTAACATTGTACGTATGTGTACAGTGTACATTGTCATTGCACATAGGTCGAATCAGCCTGATAAACTACAACCTCTCTTTCTCCCTATTCTTCTCTACCTCTCACTCTACCCCCTCTCTCTTTCCAGGTCCTTCCCTACACGCTCTCTCTGTGGTGGCTCGCAACGTGCCAGCTATGGGCACCGTCGCCGTTACAGGTACAATGTAGTTATGCAAGAAGATAGTTTGTGGGTCACCGAAACTTTTTATACAATCTCTTTTACTGGATACCCGCGATTCATGAATATCGTTAATTTCGGTAGTTTTGTGTGTTACATTGCAATCGTTTACAATGAGAGTCTTTTTCATTCAGTGGCTGGAAGCAAATGAGCAAAAGCACTGAATTCTCAACTCATCCCTATACAGGCGCCCTGTTCCCGTCGGAACTGTCACTGACACGAGTGGACAGAGAGTGGACGGATGACGCGAGCGCGCTCACTTCCAGTCGAAGGTGAGAGGGACTCACTCTCTCTCTCTCTCTCTCTCTCTCTCTCTCTCTCTCTCCCTCTCTCCCTCTCTCCCTGTCTAACCACTCATTTCAGATCGGTCATCTGCCTGTCTGACTGGGTCTTTCCTGGTCACTCCGGGCCCATTCCAGTCGATGAGAGGATGAGGGAGAAGGCGGGATGTGAGTGAGAGAGGATCTCTCTCTCTCCTCTCTCTCTCTCTCTCTCTCTCTCTCTCTCTTCTCCTCTACTTTTTTCTCTTTCTCTTTTCGCACACTTTTTCACACCACTCTTCTTCTATTTTCTAGTCACAAGTTTTTATTGTTAATTTTTACCTCGCGCTTTCTTTACATTGTCCTTAATATTTTGTATTATTTTCATCGGGTGCTGCTAATAAAGTGAATTTACTCCCTAAATGTTTTGGATACGTACTGTAATTGACAACTTCGCTCGTCTTTCCGTTCACAACACCTTATTTGTCACTTTAACAACCAACTTTATTCAAATTGTTTCAGAAAAGACAACGTATTTGTTATTTGTGTAAAAGGAATGGTGAAAAACGAATGACATACATTTTCGGAGAGAGACTGCATTAAAATAGGTCCAATATGAAAAAGATATGAGGTATGCCGAATGTAACTTTTTTAGACATTTTTTGATAACGTTTTTTTTAAGAAAAGGACAAGGACGGCACTACTCACAAAAACTGGAATATGCATACAAAACGAGACAAATTGTTCCTGTAGTGAGGGGAGTATTACTGATCACATATCTACGGGAGGAAGGAGGACAAGTTGATGACGATCTTGACTGACAGCGGACACGCTCACTCGCAATACTGGTTCTGGTTAAGCTTCTTCTCCTCGGCTGCAGGCGTCTCGCTGTCGACACGAGCAGCGCGGTGGTTGATCGCGCCGGCCGGCGACGCCTTATCTGAAAACAAAGAGAATATAGCATAACGTGTGTTCATGCATGGCCACATTGTCGTTTCAGCGCACCGTTGGCAACCTCGACTGTCTTGTTGTCGGTTGCTGGCGCCGCCTGGTTGTCCTTGATGTCTCGGGTGTCATCAGTAGTCTCGCCTGGTCCGAATCCGGCGACGCGTTTCGCGCGGCGCCAGTCCGGGTCTGAAGTCGGGATTGTGTTATTATGCACGACTTTGGTACAGCCTCGCTACCGATACTTGTTCGACTCACCCGTGACGAGGTTCGTTCCCAGGTTGAAGTCTGCGATGGCGAACGAGCCCTCGTCGTCGAGGTTCGGACGATGGGGCGCAGCTTCGGAGAGAGTCGCCGTCGGAGGAGCGGGCACGGGGCGGATCACTGCCGTGTTCTTGGCCGAGTCAAACGAAAGCAGGAAGTAGTGCTTCGACTTCTCATCGGAGGCCTCCTCAGTGGCTGTGATGTGATCCGTCGCGTCTCTCTTTGCCCACTCCCACTGTGGGATGAGGCGCTCCGCGAGATGCGACAGCGCAACCCGCATCTCTGCCATGACCTCAGACACTTCATCCGAGTCGGCTTCCTTCTTGTTCGGAGCGGCGTTGACGGATCCGTGAGTGCGAGTGATGTTCTCCTGATGGCTCATCTGGATCGAGGCTTCTGTGGCTACGTGGCGGAAGTAGCCGTAAGCCAAGAGTAGGAAGCAGCAGAGGAGAAGCGGGAACAGATTCACGAACAGCCTGAAAAGCGAACATTTTGCGGGCAGTTGACCAACATCTTGAAAAAAGAAGAAAGAGAAGATTTTCTGTGAAGACTACGGGTTACGGGTACGCAGAAATGAAAGTGACCTGTCAGTGTTGAACCGACGGTTGCCGAGGAGCGACGCGCGTTCATCAGCCGTGTAGGCTGACACTATTACAGTGTGAACCAGTTATCACCTTCCCTCTCTCTCCCTCTCTCTCCCTCTCTCTCTCTCTCTCTACTATTGCAATAACCAACCTCGGCGACTGGGCAGGTTCACGGCGACCTTGTTCTTTCCAGTGTTGTGGATTCCTGACAACGTTGGCATGCTCATTAGTATCCATACCCGATGTGCCATGTCTACCTCTCCTTCACATAAACTTAACCCACCTTGAATGTCTTCCCCATCCTCGCTCATGTAAGCGTCTAAAACATCGAATTTCTTCCAACTGTAAAAAGGTAAAAGAAAAGAGAAGGATAGATATGTGAAGGAGAAAAAGAGAGAGGTGAAGAAATAGAAAGACTCACCATCGTCCGATTCCGTATACTTGTGCTTGGAGGACCTGAGATGATGAGAGTAGACCATGCTTGACTGTTCATTCAGAACGGAAAGCCGAGTATAAGTACTGTTTTGAGAAGGGGCGGGCTTGTCTTATGTTTGCAGAATCTATTATTTTATTTCGCGCGACTTTCACTCCTTGCTCACTACACGAAAAAAGCCACGCCTCTTTTTTGTGAGAAGTTTTTAGTGAAAAACTTAGGACTTCCTGTCGCTACACTTATCAAACAGCGTGTTTGATACCAAAAATTGTAATGAAAATGTAACAAACAGGATGTTGAAACTGTCTCTGGAAATTGACTGAAATACACGTTCATCATGAAACACAACATATTTATTCTACCACCACAAAGACAGTGCACAATTTGAATAGCTTTTACAATGTTAGAAATTAAGTATATGAGATTAGCATGAAAGTGAAATTTACTCTGGTTACACTGCAGAAAATATTATATATAGTTACACACACTTTTCCAGATAAAGAAATGTAGCGAATCAACATAATAGTCGGCCTGTTCGACAAATATAATTTGTTCAAATCAGTAAAATTATTAATATCAATTCCTATGCCTCGAAAACTAACAGAACATGAGAAGGTCTGTTGTGACTGGATCACTGGATCTTTGGATCTTTAGTGTCTGTTCGGGAGAAAAAAAGGTGCATCATAAAATGTAACAAAAGACGAAGGTGCAAAAATGCGAAACATAAGAAGATACTACATACCAGTCGTAAAAACAAACAGGATAAAGACAGAAAGTGTGTTTGTGATTGGAGTGGTATCTGGAGAATAGAGGAGTAGTTCTACTCCGCCTCGTCCTCGTCGCCCCCGTGTCCGTCCGTCTCCATCCCTCCGTTCATCACCCTCTCCCACTCCCTCTTCCCCGACCCGAAACTGCGCCCGAAGCGAGGATGCTCGCGCGAGACTGCAACCGAAATGTGTGTTCTACGTGCGCGCAAATCATGCTTAAATTGTTTGTATTACTGTTTAAAAAACGTCCGTATACCCGGCTGTGTTCTTCTTGAAAAGTATTCATTTTGTTTTGAATGTACATATATGTGAATGAACGTACTCACTCATCTTCCTCCTAGGCTTGCGCTGGGGCGAGGGACTGCGAGACGAGCTGGAAGACGACCACCAGACTGCAACGCGTGCATCTCTCTCTTTCCCCTCTCTCTCAGTCTCCTCCCTCCTCTCTCTCTCTCTCTCTCTCTCTCTCTCTCTCTCTCTCTGCTTTAGAATTAGGGCGAATAGGAAATCACACCATCACACCACCACACCAACACACCATCACACCACCACACCACTCATACAACCCACACCACCATACTACCACATCATCAACGTAACCAGTCGTAGAGAATAGTGTGGTTGTGTTAAGTTGTGGTGGTGTGGTTGTGTGATAATGTGGTGGTCTGATGATGTGGTGGTATGGTGATGTGGTGGTGTGGTGGTGTGGTGGTGTGGTGGTGTGGTGGTGTGATGGTGTGAACTCCCTATTGCTTAAAATTAGAATTCCACTGACAAGATTTGTCGATGTATCGCTCGCGTTCCGACCGAATGCATCTCGGCAGCGTCGGTCGATTGGTTAGCAGACTGCGCGGAGCTGAATCGACGTTGACCGTATACAACTGACACGAGACTCGGCAATTTCAACATGAGATTTATGTCTTGTAGAGCGCTTGAGTGAGCTGTGTTTTTTTCTCTATATAAAAATAAATATTTTAAAAAACGTTAAAAAAAGTGTTGTATGAGGACGGGAATGAGGTCGTGGCGGACGGAAAAAAATGCGTACTACACTGACCGCTTTGTCGGTCGATGGTGCAGGAGCAGTCTGCCACGTCCACAGTAGCAGTTGCACTCCCATCCCTCGCATCGTCGGACGCGACCTGCCATCGCAGCACTGCCTCCACCTCACGGTCCGAAGAACCATGCACCTCCTCGGGCAATTGATGTTGAACGGAAGAGCCAGAATCCCTTTCATAATGTCTTCCATACTTTCAGCGTCGCACTGACCGCATCCGGAATCGATCGTTGGAAGTCGCATTTCGCTGCTCAAAAGAGGAGGATGAATCTCCGCATTGTCATCTGAATGTATAGGTGATTCGAACCTCTACTATACTTGAATCCGATCGACTTTTGTGAACGAGTATAAAAATAGAACTGATCTACTGATCTCACCACAAATGATCGACAACGGCTGTACCTCACTGTCTCGCTTGCATCGCTTCACGTCAGGAAAGTCACTGTCTGCAGCAGTTTGTCTTATTCCCTCCCACTCTCCTTCACTCACCACAACCGATCGACAGATCTTCCAAGGCCCGGACGTTGATGTACCAGTCGTGTTGGGAGATGTCAACATCGGAAGTCTCTGGACAGCTCGGGTTCCATTTCGGACAGTGACTCGATGTCTGTGCGCGCGTGTCATCTATAAACAGATTGATGATTATGACACAATCCATCATTCTGAAGGCGCACGATGGTTCAAGTCTGGTCAAAAAAGATGATAGAGTACAGTTATCACTATCGAGAGGAAGCTGCTCACTTAGCTGGTCACTGTCGGTGTCGCAGTCGAGTTGACTGGTGACAGCCTCCCGCATCGGACCTGCAACCGGCATGCTCAAGTTTGTAGGGAACGAACACAAAATGCCCCCGGAAGATCTCGGCAAGACCGCTCAAGCTCAGTAGGTACCTTTTATTAAAAAGTGATTTATTGTAATATAAGCTAATTTTTGACACACGACTGATGTTCTTTTGACGGGAAATGCGAGACGTGGTCAAATGGAACTGAGAGAAGAGCAGAACCCAGTGACGAAAGATCTTGAGATGGTCCATGGTCGTTCTGCGGTTCTGCTATTCAATGGACGCATTGAAATGCAAGCTTGCTACTTCTAATCATCTTATTGAAGGTAGCGGCCAGGGATTACAGCCGGTTTCTGTGTGGGCGGACGCGTGCGTCTATTCTCAGGTTGAGAAAACTAGGTGTATTCATACTCGCTGCATATCCATAGGCCATAGCCCATGGATATACCCCATCTTCGATCTTGAATTGAAATCTAAAGTTTGTAATGAGACTCACTGATTGACACTGGCTTGCGCTTGAGAGATGCTATGGATAACACCGAGTTGATTGAGGGAAGAGTAGAAGAGTGGAGGCCTAACAATTCTTATTGTAAATTATGTCCATTCAGCTACAATTGATACTGTAATAGTAGAGTGCTACTACTGCGTTACTGTAGATAATCGAACAGTGGTACTGTTTTGCTGTTTTGCAACTGTAACACGATATCAGAGTTTGCGTAGCATGAGAAAACCTCTTCTAACACCGGTATTCGTTAAAAAAACACAAAGAAAGTACTATAAACTCGAAAGAAAGTGCAAACCGCAGATTTCCGACAGTGGCGAAGGCATAGAAACCGGAACATTAATGTATTTTTCAAAAAGGCTTTTTTTCACTCGCGTTCTCTGTTCACTCGTGTGTGGTTGATTTTCCGCTTTTTCTGCTGCCCGGATCGATCGCCTCTATCTATCGTCCGCCGCAGCCCACACTTCTAGTTTTTGTGGTTTTGTGTATAGAAACCACTGTAAGGTGAACGATATGTCGCACGTTGATGTCCTTTCTATCTTCGACGCGATTCTCAAGTCGCTTGCCATCACCTGCGAGCAGAACTCTGCCACCCTGGTCCTGTTGATGAAGCTGCTGGAGACCAGGCTGCCCCCCGTCAACCAGCCCCCTCCCCCTCGCCCCCTCTCGTTCGCCGACATGGTGCGCGTCGTGCACAGCGACACCGACGTCATCAACGACAAGACCACCCGCCTCGTGATTGTCGGGCGGAACGAAGAGGCTTCCGACGAGGAGACTGCCCGCGCTGACCACGACCTCATCAAGGACCTGGTTGCCAAGTGCGGCAACAAGGACATCCTGGACGAGTGGAACGCCGGCCGCATCACTTCCCACCGCCATGGCATCAAGAACACTCCTCCCAGGAGGATCATCAAGATCCAAGTCGCCTCTCGCCTGCTGCGAGACGCCTTTCTCTCAGGCATCTGGTCGAACCGCCGAGGCCCTCTGTCCGGCTGTCAGTTCGCGTACGCTCGCCGTGATCTGACTATGGACGAGCTGCAGACCGAGCGGAAGCTCAAAGCCGAGTGCCGCCGTCGGAACGAGAAGGCCGGTCAGGTGGAGGCTGTGGTGCGTGACTGCCGCATCGTCACCCTTCGCTACCCCCGTCCGTTCGACGCCCATCAGCATGCTGCGCCGCCGACTGTGGCCGACCATCTCCCATCCACCCTCACTGCTGCCTTGCCCGCTGCCGCCGCCTCGTCGCCCTCTCTCTCTCCTCCCCCCACCGCTCGCTTTTCCCGCGGCCGCCCGGGTGGCAGGGGGCGTGGGAAGGGTAGGGGTGGAAGGAAGGCCGCTCCTCGCTCGTCCTCTAACCCCCTGTCCGTCCGCAAGTCCGCTGTGAAGCGTTCCCAGTTCCACGTACTGCTTTCGCCGATTGCAGAGGAGATCCCGAAGAAGTCGCGCGAGGGCGAACCGAGCGAGCCGATTGAAGAAACCGCTGGAGCTGCCGACGTTTCCATGGACTAGGACTTCTGCCCCCGGCCCGCTAGCTCCGTTGTACAGGTCGGTTCCGCTGATTTTGATGTTTTGCAGTATTCCCCTTCCTCAATCACTGGTGTTGTTCCATGTGCAAATTTCCTGCTGCTAAACCGAGCTCGGTTCGGAATAAGTTGTATGATTTAGATATGCTATTGAATCAGGCTAAACCTATTGTTTTCGCGATAACCGAAAGTTAGTCTCTGTCTGAATGGCCGCTATAACATGTATCGATCGGATCGCAAGACGCATGCTGGAGGCGTTTTAGTGCTTACTCACTCTTCCCTTTCTGTAAAACACATTTTATCGATATCAATCGATAATCTCTGCGAACTAGTTTTATATCGACATTCTCCCCTCACATGTTTTGAAGATGTCTCGCCCACTGCGATTGGTTACTGCATATCATCGCCACAAATCAAGCTAGCAGGAACTAAACTTCGTAAACTTATTCATGAAATTCAGTCACTCTTGTTACCTGATAGTCATAGTAACATAATTCAAGGAGATTTCAACGCGCCATCGGTCGACTGGAATTCGTTCCGGGCAACCGAGGCGTGTGATCGATCTTTGATGAACTTCGCATCACTCCACTCACTCTCTCAAATGGTTCGCCATGCGACGATGGTGAGACGAGTGGGGCGAAGAACGCACACTCTTGATATCATTCTCACTGATTCCATTTCGCTTTTCCAATGTGTCCGTGTGATGCCGCGTTTTTCTGTCTGCGATCATTTGCCCGTTGAGTACCGGCTGCGACTCGGGGTGAGTGGTACAGCGAGAGAGATGCCGCGTTTCGCATATCGGAGGGCGAATAGGAATGAGATAAACAAAACCATTGCTTGTACTGATTGGACACTTGCCTTTATAGGACTGACATTAGAACAGGCTACCGCGCTTTTGAACCAGCGAATGCAACACCTCATCCGCACTCACATACACATTCCCGTTCTGCCCCCGTATAAAAATACTAACCTTCCCAGTCATATTCAATATTCTCAAATTGAAACGCTCAGCTATTAAGTATTCGGTTAGACAGCCTTCCAGTCGTGCTTCGGACAGAGCACAAAATAAACTACGAAAGGCGTTATTCTCTTGGAACTGCAAACGCGAGGCGAGATTAATCAATGGTAACAACAAGCGCGCACTATTTCGGGATGTACGCGCCAAACTATTTCCTGGTGATGGTGTCGCTTCGCTCTCTCGTGAGGGGGAGTTGATTCACGGGTCGAGGGAGAAGGCGAAGCTGTTCGGAGAGTGTTTTGATGCCAATTTTTCTTAGCGAGGTCCTATCCCTGCGGATGCGCCCCTTCCTTGTGCTGTCAGTCAGCTCTCCACCATTGAGACTTAATAATATTTATTCTAATTGCATCAACAATTATTATACAAGATCAAGGTTTACAAAACTCTTATAGATCAGGGGACAAGTGAAACATGTGAAATGTGTGAAAGTTACAGTATCGCATCAATGAAAGATAGGAAAGTGAAATAGGATGAATTGAAAACGTGCGGGGGTAATTTGTTGACTATTTCATAAACTCGATGAGAAAGAAATGCTTTTACATTGTTTTTGTTAGGTTTTGACAGGGGAAAAACTTTTGTTGTGGCCCCGCGAGTCCGACTCGATCGAACCTCAAAAATGGCAGACACACACAAGTCGGTTTCGCCCCTCCACATTCTGTACACAAATGCCAGGTCCGATCTCAGTCTACGACGAGAAAGGGACTTAAGGTGTAGACGAACCTCTACGTGAGAGCGAGAAAGATGTGAGAGACCGCATCGATAAGACAATCGAGTGAACTTCGTATGCACATGTACACAAAACTATTTCCAAACTAGCATCTAAAATGAACACGAGCCCTGACAATATTTCGCATGCCTTTTTGAGAGAAAAAAATATTGTTGATACGGTTTCGGTCCCACTCTCTCTTCTTTTTTCAATGTCTACTTCCGAATGCAATGTCCCTGATATTTGGAAACTGGCGTATATAAAGCCTCTTTACAAAAAAGGGGGATCGTGATGATCCACTCAACTACAGGCCTATCAGACTTATTAGTAGTGTTGCAAAAGTTCTGAAACGCATATGCGTCAGGCAAATTACGGAATTTCTTGAGAGGAATTCGCTTCTTACATCTAGGCAATTTGGTTTTCGCAAGAATAGATCTACAAACGCTCAACTTATCGAGTGTCACTGGTTTAAACACCTATCTAATGAAATGGTTGTCGATTGTATAAACTTTGATTTCAAGAAGGCATTCGATACTATAAATCGCAACTTGCTATACAAAAAGTTTGCATTCGCTAATTCGCGGTAACGTATTGGGATGGATTAGAAGTTTCTTGACCGACCGTCGCCAACAAGTAATGGTCGGTGATGAGCTCTTCTCTCCACGGCTTGTCAACTGTGGTGTACCACAGGGGTCTTGCCTAGGTCCCATACTGTTCAATGTCTATATTAATGATATCATCTCTAATCTTCCCGACTATGTTGAGTGTGCGCTTTATGCCGATGATTTGAAAATTTTCTCTGCATTTGATGCGAATGATTCTTCCGCCCGGCATAAATTTCAAGTGGCAATTGATTTAGTCGCATGGTGGTCCCTTCAGTGGGGTTTACAAGTATCTTCTCAGAAAACACAGATATTGCATATAGGACGCCGTAATCCCAGGCATGAGTATTCCGCACACGGCACAACTATCGCCCCTGTCGATACTGTCAGGGATTTAGGCGTCTCTATCAGCAGTTCTCTCGTCTTTGACGATCACTATTCCAACATTGTTCAGAATACGCTTCACTTCATAAACGACTTTCTGCGCGTATATCGCACTCGCAATCTTACTGTTCTTAAAGTCGCATACATAACCTATTTTCGGTGCAAACTCGAGTATTGTACAGAGTTATGGAATCCTAAAGATGTGGGATCGGTGAATCTGATTGAGTCGGTACAGAGACATTTTACGCGCCGAATATGTCACCGTGCCGGCTTTTTCTCGCTCACTTATCCCCAACGCCTCCAGCTATTAGATCTTCAAACGCTCAAAGAGCGACGCTTAAAGGTAGTGTAGCCTCTGAATCCCATATTTAAAATTATCACGAATGTATTATCAATGCCTTTTAGATATATTTTCAGGCCGTTTGTGGTTGTTTGTGATGAAAAATAATGAAATTAAAAAATTATCAAAAAATATTGAAATCCAACATGATACGCATATTTACGCAACGATATGAGTTATGATTTTTAACAGAACTTACTGCGTTTAGCAGATCATTTTTCTATCAGTTGTTCCCGCCAAATTCGTAAAAGAAACACATATTAAAAATGTTATCCAAAATAAGAATGACATGAGAAACAATATAAACACATGGAAATAAATTGTCTTTAATGAAATAGCCGATAGTGTGGTCAAATTGTGTAACTTCGTGCAAGTTGTGCATACACTCCCGAGCTGATTAAAAGTTATTAGATTCTACGATTTCTCACTCCAATTTTCGAATGATTTTTTTAAAACTAATTTGTTTCAGAATGTATATTTGCATTATCATAATATACTCATTGAATCGTGAACATTAAAATGTTATATCTACGCATACACCCAGATTCAGAGGGTACACTACCTTTAAAGGAACAGAGGCGTATATCAGAACCGTGTGGTAACGAAATTTTCGAGTTCGCACGAAATCATCACGCATCGAGGTGCATGTATGTTGAAGGCAAAGTTGCAAACAGGAATCGAACCCGTGGCTGCGAGAGTGATAGCCCACAGTCTTTTTCACTGCGCCACGCAGCTCATTGGTTCATCACGCGCAAAGACCGCTGCCCTTCCCGAGAACTGACTTCTTTGCGAAAGCGATCACAATATCGATCGGCCCGCGACAATAGGGCTTCCCGCCAAAACACACATTTGAACGCCTATTTTCGTGTTGTAACGGGACGGTCTGTGGTAATTGGTGTGGTAACGCGGTAACAGCTTTGAATCGTTATTTTTTTGTTTGTGTTGAATTACAATGGGTCAAGTTATGATCTAAAGTCGAAAACAATGCGCCACTTTCCTTTAATAAACGATATCGCGTATATTCATAAGGTTATGACTAATCGCACTAGTCTAGAGTATTCTGGCTTCTTCAACATTGTACCTTCCCGGTTTCGTGTTTCTCATGGGTGGCGCCTGATTCCTTGCTTTGAGACAACTTTAAAGAGCAGCACTAGGGTTTTTGCACTATGGAACACACTCCCCAACAACATCATTTTTATCTGCGAAACATCAAACAGTGAAATCGTACCTCCTAGATAACCCCCATTAGTTCCCTCCGTCCAAAATTAGATGAGTACTCATTTGGGAACCTGTGTTATCTGTTTTATCCTATTTTTGTGTTTGTTAATTTTCCGATCACACTTGCCGTATTCACTCTATTTATGTGTTTGTCCTGTGTTCTTTTATATAGTACACACGGTAATAAATATTATTATTATAATACATTTGACTTTTACAAAGTTGAAAAAAGATTATCTGTTATCTGCCTAGGGTACATCTATATTAGTGTATAGAATCCTATGAATACTTATATACTTTATAGTCTTGAAACGATCACTCAATACGACGGAAAGGTCTTTGATAAGGTAACCAAAGATCGACGTTGGTAATCCTCGCGCATTCTCGTGTTTCAATCAACTCATTTTTAAGAGAGCTTCATGTAAAGAGTAGCACGAAAATAAACCAAAGATCGACGAAACATAATTTAAAACTTAAAATTAAACGTTTAGAACAATTACTCACGAGTATGGTATTTGCGGCGATACATAGGCGAATGAATGCGGACAGGATGAGTCTGAACGAGGAAGATGATAGAGAGAGGAGGTAAAAATAGAAGGACGTAGCAAATTGCAAATAAGCTGTGATGTTATGGTGTGTATTATCTCTCTATCATTGTACATATCTTTCGTGTGCAAGCAATCGTACAATTAGCGTTCGCGCGCAAACTGCACACTGCAAACACTACATTCTACCTTAACAGTAATTGGCCAATATAGAATACAATCCACGTGAGTTGCGAATCGACGTTGAGATCGATGCTGAATCATGCTAATCTAAAATTTTCCAGTTTCAAAAATGCTTTTGTTTGTACTTAAGTTTGAACACAATTCTATGAATTCTCACTACATGTTTTTACCCTGATCACGTAGCGAACCTGTGCGCAATCGAGCTATAAACACTTAAACAGTGTAGAAGAGTGAAATGTTTGAAGGAAGAGAGGATTTCGAAAAGATAACTCTCTTTGAAAAGATAAATCTCACAATCATTCGTATGTGAATGTCATTAACTATTAACATACCGTACTCACCCTCGCGCCAATCAGAGAATGTCTCCCGAGTCCCGAGGAGGCCCGGACGACATCTTTACAATGCTGATTAAAAAAACTTTGAAAAGAGAAAACACATAAACACACAAAAAACACAAAACAGACTCTAAAATATGATTCAAATAAAGTGTCATAGGAAATAGTATATTGTTTCTGACACACTTGTAGGAGGGGGCCAAGCTGCCCGCGCGCGCTGGTTCTGCGCACTTTTGGGTTCGTGTGACACTGTTTCAATAGATTTGTGTCCTTCAGGTACCAAGAAAACAAACTCCTTCTGGTGACGCGTGGAATCTGGTCGGTGTTGGTCGATGGCCGTTCACCTGCAACCTTCAATCTCGAATGACTCCTATTGTACCGTAGAAATGAATGCGAATAGCTGTCTTTAGAGAATTGTTGCAGAAAGGCGAGCGACCAACTTTGGCAGATACGAAACGTTGGAAAGGAGAATAGGGACTAAAGTATGGCTAAAGAAATGCTTGTCTTGCTTCGGAATGTTGTAAAATCAGTTTTTGGAACAACCAACTTGCGAATAAACAGGTACGCAATTTCTAATATACTAGAAACCTCACTTTTTGAGTAATTGTACATGTAGATATATTCAGAATTCAGAAGGTTGAGTGGTAAGTGGGAGAGAATCAATTGGAATGTTACCGATATGCAGTATTATCTTACGAAGATACACTATTGTAACTGCAATTCGACACTCACTAGGCAGTACAATTTACACTGAGCCACGCGCAATTAGTAAAGATTAACGCGGTAAGGCAATATCCAGATCCAGGTAATGAGCTACACATCTGTGATATAGTTGTAAAGTATCGCACCGATGATTGCGTATTTTTAAATCGTATGATGTTAACGTCACCTTGAGAAAACCTTATCAAATAAAGTGAATAGGCATTTTTTTGAAATTCCGTTTCACGTTGCCTGAAAAAATGTCCAGACGTCTTTTTTCATCCGGGAATCCGGGTCTGAATCTTGCTGGTTGGTATGCGATCACGCGATAACAGAGACATCTGACGATCTGACCACACACCAAACGAGATAAAAACTACTTACAAACAATCAAGCACGTGTATGGATGATTCAACAGTATATTCAAATAAGTTTTGAACAACTTCTTACTGTTTAAAAATATATAGAGAAGGTTATGTGTTCAGTTTTGCATGTGCTTTTTGCAAACTGTTCATTTCCAATTTTCCATCCGGATTAGTTGATCATTTGACTTAGGCTATCTGAAATACAACAGGGGCAGAAACAGTGTGTGATTTATGAATCTTTGTGAATCTTTGTATCACCGAAATGTGATCTACGAGCTGTCAATCCAACCACAGTATATCAGAGACACTCTGTGCACACATGTTCCGGATGCTCTCATACGCGTGGAAAAGATTAGCAAATAAGGAATGCTATCTTATCTCAGCTAGAGACCGTCAGCTATAATCTCAATAGAGCTCATTGGATACATTAGTTATTTAATTATATTCAGTTATTGTAGTAGATTTCAACAAGTTATCATGTGTAGCGTTTGGATGTCTTGTTTTTGATCTACGCGCATCAAAAGCGCGCGCTTCCGAGGGCGCGATGTCGCATTCAAAGGGTCACTGAAGATAGGCCACACCCCCTTTTTACAGTGGAGTGTGACGTCACAATCACTTATTTTGGAAATCTTGGTTAGGAACAACATCACCCCGTGAGCTGAAATTCGTACGGCCTATACAACTTTTCGCGCTCTTTCGAATGGTGCAAACCGCAACTCACGGCATCATGTTGTCAATATTCAAATTTCTGCGACACAATAAGCCCCGCCCACTGGCGGTCTCTAATCTCAGCGTACGGTATGAGCACATCACACAACGTCTATAAATCAGGGAGGTCTGGAATGGTTGGATCTTTTCGACCGCGATGCAACTGTAGTACTGCTGGCAACAGCCGCAAACGTAGGTTTTTCAGATTGTAGACACTTTATTAAAACTTTATCAGGATTTTTTTAATCATACAAACGCAAATGAATTTGCATCTGCAAATCTGAATGACAAAAAAATAAAATAAACTTTTTCAGTTCGTCTTTGCCCAAACGGAATGCCAACAGTGTGTGGCGCTCGTTAGCGATCCTAATGGTGAGTTTCAGAAATTTGTTCACAATTACTAGTAAGTACACATACAATGTGTGCTGAAAATTAACTCACATGCTCTCTAAAGCTTCGACGGAAAGAAACACATCGCATAACATTTGTGTACATTTGTGTTCAGAGCTTCACTCGCACGCAGCCGAGGAGATGATGCAGTGCCATATCACAAAGGTATCATACATTACAGCACCTGTTATTGCGATTTGTATAAGCCAGTGTGAGGAATGAACTAGTATTTGCCACCCAGGTGCGCATGGACCAGTCGACCAAGTCCCGCACACCCATCCAGTCGTGCGCCGATATCGGAATCTGCCCCGAGAAGGTACTCCTCTCTCTCTCTCTCTCTCTCTCTCTCTCTCTCTCTCTCTTTCTCTCTTCTCTCTCTCTCTCTCTCTCTCTCTCTCTCTCTTTCTCGAACCTGTGAGAACCTTGTGTTGAAAGAAGGCGAAAGAGGTTTTCCTTGCAGGACGCGGCCCCGTACCCGTTCAACTCTACGGTCGATATCCGCTCCATCACCCACTCCTACCAGTCCAACGGATGCTACAGCCCCAGCATCGTCCTCCTACATCACACCGTGCGTCTTTTTGTTTCTACATTGAATGTTTTGGTTTCGACATACAATTTTAGCAGGAATGATCTGGTAGCACACACACAAATCTATGTTCTACTTATATGATTTACTCAATGTCTGTCTTCAGGTCGATGCCACCGTCGGAGACGCTATTGCGGCGATGACGAGGACCGGACTGTCTGTGCAGTACATCGGTAGGCTATCTCTCTCTCTCTTTCTACCCCTCTCTCTCTCTCTCCCACTCTCTCTCGCATCCCTTCTCTCTTCCAGTGGCCCGCAACGGCACCGTGTACCGCATGGTGGATGACTACTATCGCGCGTGGCACGCTGGCGGTGGTTCGTGGAGACAGGTGAGACACACTGACAGGTTCACTTCCGGAACTCATTTCCGGTCTACAAATTCGGACTTTACACTATAAACGACTCTTGATCGCTATCACCGCGAATCTGCAACCGTAGACCACGTGGCCAATTTTCTCTGGAGTCTGATTTCTCTGATCATAGAGATATCTGTGTTCTTTGGTTTTAGAGACCGTCAAGAAAATTGATAGAAGATAAGGCAGAAAGTCAGGGCGATAGTGAGTCGATTTTTGTGTAAGAGAAGGGGTCGAAACAATGAGATAACTATTTATAAAATTATTCAGATCCAAGACATGAACTCGAATTCGATTGGAATCGAGATCGTGAACCGTGGAGACGAGCCGTTTGATGCGCCCCAGGTAGGAAAAAGAAAGAGAGGGAGGGAAAGGGGGGAGAAGGAGAGAGAGAGAAAGAGAGAGAGAAAGAGAGAGAGAGAGAGATTGTACTTTCAGGTGGCTTCTGTGATCAAGCTCGTCGGCTACCTGAAGGAGAAGTGGCACATCCGGGTGAGCAGACACAATCACGTCATCCACATGACGTCATCCATCACGAGAACACAGTATGACATTACAAAAGATGAACAGATAACCCAAACAACACCACCAGAATGTGTTTATTCCAATGTACGGAAGCTGTGCAGACAGGTGCAAGAAATGTGAACAAAAATAGCTAACCCTTACGCTGATCACATTACATGACCATATTCACAGTGACGTCATCTGATAATCTCAGTGACGTCATATGACCCTCCTGATTCAGGACCACAACCTGGTGGCGCACGGGGACTCGCAGCCGTGGGACAAGATGGACCCGAGTGGCTTCTTCCCCTGGCACCACCTCTACAGCCAGCTAGGAGTGTACAAGGTGAGATGGTGCACGGTTTCTTGTTGAAATCGGAGCGAAAAAAATCACAATCATAAATATATTTCGTAATTTGTAGATTATTATTTGATTTCATTGATTTCTACTCGTTTCAGAACGTGTTCGACACTAAGCTGACAAAGGAAGAGCAGAAGAAGGTGGTACTGGATCACACCTCCACCAACAAGGTATGTAGAAAAACTCTCTCTCTCTCTCTCTCTCTCTCTCTCTCTCTCTCGCCTCCTCTCTTATATGAATCCAATTATCAATCCATCTATCAGTCACACGGGCGATTACACGTCTTTGGTGTGCACACCCTGCAAATAGGTCTCTGGTCTCATATCAGCAGGGTACGGGAGAGCTATCGAAACACAAATACCGAGGGGATCAAATGATAGGAGAAAAATGAAAGGAGACGGTTTCAAAAATAGATGATTTGAAGTAATTTTTGCGTTTCCATCGTATTGCAACACGAAGAAAGTTGAAAGTGTTTCAGGAGATGATCAGCAAGCTGCAGAAGCGTCTGTATGCGTATGGATACACTGCGAGGACTATGCAAGTGAGATCTTCTAGGTCTTTTTTCCTTCATCTTCTCTATCTTTAACAACATCGGTTCTCATGCAGAAATTACGTTTTCTACCGTCTACGTTTTTCCTCTTTCAAGTACGATTTTTCAGGACGGAGTGTACGATGACAACACGCAGTTGCTGGTACAGAGCTTCAACCGACACTACTCCAAGGAGGTAAACAACAACAACAACAACAACAACAACAACAACAACAACAACAACAACAACAACAACAACAACAACAACAACAACAACAACAACAACAACAACAACAACAACAACAACAACAACAACAACAACAACAACAACAACAACAACAACAACAACAACAACAACAACAACAACAACAACAACAACAACAACAACAACAACAACAACAACAACAACAACAACAACAACAACAACAACAACAACAACAACAACAACAACAACAACAACAACAACAACAACAACAACAACAACAACAACAACAACAACAACAACAACAACAACAACAACAACAACAACAACAACAACAACAACAACAACAACAACAACAACAACAACAACAACAACAACAACAACAACAACAACAACAACAACAACAACAACAACAACAACAACAACAACAACAACAACAACAACAACAACAACAACAACAACAACAACAACAACAACAACAACAACAACAACAACAACAACAACAACAACAACAACAACAACAACAACAACAACAACAACAACAACAACAACAACAACAACAACAACAACAACAACAACAACAACAACAACAACAACAACAACAACAACAACAACAACAACAACAACAACAACAACAACAACAACAACAACAACAACAACAACAACAACAACAACAACAACAACAACAACAACAACAACAACAACAACAACAACAACAACAACAACAACAACAACAACAACAACAACAACAACAACAACAACAACAACAACAACAACAACAACAACAACAACAACAACAACAACAACAACAACAACAACAACAACAACAACAACAACAACAACAACAACAACAACAACAACAACAACAACAACAACAACAACAACAACAACAACAACAACAACAACAACAACAACAACAACAACAACAACAACAACAACAACAACAACAACAACAACAACAACAACAACAACAACAACAACAACAACAACAACAACAACAACAACAACAACAACAACAACAACAACAACAACAACAACAACAACAACAACAACAACAACAACAACAACAACAACAACAACAACAACAACAACAACAACAACAACAACAACAACAACAACAACAACAACAACAACAACAACAACAACAACAACAACAACAACAACAACAACAACAACAACAACAACAACAACAACAACAACAACAACAACAACAACAACAACAACAACAACAACAACAACAACAACAACAACAACAACAACAACAACAACAACAACAACAACAACAACAACAACAACAACAACAACAACAACAACAACAACAACAACAACAACAACAACAACAACAACAACAACAACAACAACAACAACAACAACAACAACAACAACAACAACAACAACAACAACAACAACAACAACAACAACAACAACAACAACAACAACAACAACAACAACAACAACAACAACAACAACAACAAATTTCAGGTGTTCAAGCCTGAGGGCATCAACGGTGACCAGATTGTCTACCGACCCGAGAACAGGCAGTGGTATGCACTGTCGGATGAGAGACTCAACCACCTGCTCAGCTCTTCTGCCACTGAGTATGAATGAACATTGATTATTGAATTGTAAATAAATGTAAGTATGTATATTTGGTTATTTCATATTTTGGAAATGTAGAGTCTTTCTCTTTTCACATTTTCATCAGTCACACCCTGCAACCCTGCAAAAGAGGTCTCTGATTCTGATCTCATATCAGCAGAATAAGGAGAGTTATAGAAACACAAATACCAAGTTGGATCAATTGATATCAATTGGACGCTTTACGCTCCGGCATGATCACGAAAACTGAATTTGTTAACGATTCTTTTAAACATGAGCTCGATTTCTCGAAATAACTTTCTCTATAACAGAAACACAATTAACTGACGAGTAATTATAAGTGATAACGGAATGGGACAGAACGCGCAACACATTTGAAATAGTGTAATGAATAGTTTGAATAGTTTTCAACGTTGCTGAGGCAATGCCAGGGAAAGGGCATTTAGGAAGCATGGAGTGATGTAGATTCGGGTGACGTCTGTCTTCAGGGAATTCAGGGGTAGTTGGATTGTCCGGGCGGATAGCGCGGTCCATCCTCGAATGGATCATAGTAGTTCGAACGGCCCTCGATCGGAATGTAGACCGAGTCGCGCCTTTAATCGACAATCAATCGATATTAATCAATCGATAAACAGACCTATACAGAGCATGTTCGGCAGGCGCCAGTGGAGTGCAAGCGTGGTCGATGTACTGAAACTATGCGTCAAACAAATCGATAATCAATCGATACCTTTCTGTGTGAGTCGCTGTATTCCTTTGAACCCGCGCTTGGCTCCTTCTCGTACTGAAAATACAAAGTACAGTACTGCGCATTTGTACATGTTACCGTACTCACAATCTTCTTGTCAAGCGGGTCGAAGCTGTGCTGGTTGTTCCAGTAGGGAGTGTCGCCGCGGAAAAAAGACGCTGAACGACTCTCTCTCTCTCTGTCTCTCTCTCTCCCTCTCTCTCTATCTCTTTCCCCCATCTCTCTCTCTCTCTCCCCTACCCGAGGGAATGTTGTGCTTGAACACGTTGACTCCGAGGCTGCTGAGCGTGTTGTTGCTATGTGGAGTAGTGTGTGTATTGGATGATATGTGTGAAGGCCGGGGCGACTGCGAGGCAGGCATACATCGACTCGACATCCCTGCTGGCACCGGGTCCGCCGCCGACCCCCGAGTCTTCCTCGACTTCTCAAAACACAGTTGCCTGGGTTCAGAGTACAGTAACCGGTACCTTAGTGAGTGTGAGTGCGTCGCTTGGCTGTGGTGGTTTGTGGATGAAGCGAGCGACCCTCTCGATCACTCCGGAAGCAGTGGTGCGACTGAGGTAGACTTGTTGAGAGGGTCGACCGGGCGGGGGTGCATCCGATGGGGGCTCGGAAGGGACAGAGGGAGACAGCTGGGACTGACGGGAGGAGGCCGCGCCAATCTCATTCTCTCTGTACACGCCACGACCATCCCGCACAGGCCACGGCTCCGCACCCTCGTTCAACCCATACGCTCGAGGGTACGCAAAGTTACCGTGACGCTGCTGCGTCTCATCGGTCCTAAAATCAATAATCAATCGATAATCAGTCGATCTGACGTACGTGGTGCTGATGGCTGGAGGATGGGAAGAAGCGCTAGTGGAGCCGGAATGTGTTGTGGTTGTCCTGGTCTTGTGGCTTTCGATGGAACAAGGAGCCACGTCGACCTCATCTTCTTGCGTGGGGTCCAGTCGCCTCAGCTCCCTCTCCAGTCTGCGCTTCTCCCTCTGTCTCTGTCTCTCCCGCTCCTCCCTCCTCCTCCTCTCCTCCTTCCTCTTCTGCTCCCGCTCCTCCCTCCTCCTCTCCAACTCCTTCTCCATCTCCTTCCTCTCCTTCTCCCGCTGCTCCCTCTCCCGTCTGTTCTTCTCCCTCTCCTCCATGTCTACTGCGTCTCTCAGGGGCTCCGTCGATTCTGCCTTCTCCAGAATGAATGTGCGATGTCTCTTCGAGTTTTCAGTGGGTGGCTGGGCTCTTGCCTGCTTTCTCTTCTCTACCTCAGTCTGCTCGCGAGATTCGGCTGCCCTCTCCAGAACAACCTATAGTAACAGAGTGAGTAGTAAGAAACTGAGTAAGCACTCACCTTCTTAGGTCCCTGAGAGTTCTCGGTTGGTGGATGAGCTGTAGCGGGCGCGGGTTTCTTGGCTGCCACTTTCTTCGGTGGTTCGTCGCCAGAGTTTTCCAGAATCTCCAGACTCCCGTTTTCCTTGACTAACACCAGAGCCTAATTGATACTGGTTGTTTCGACTGGTGGTACTCATTGGAAATGTTAGCGTTTTCTCCAAATTTTCGACGAGGAAATGATCTTTTCGAAGAAAAAAAATATTTTCTCAGAAAGCTTAGAACCCGTGGGTAAACCGAGTAAGTACTAAATTACCAAGTTACTAACCTTCCTTGGTCCTTGAGTGTTCTTCTTCGGGGCTTTGGCAGGCGCCTTGGCTGCGACCTTTTTCGGTGGTTCGTCGCCAGAGTTTTCCAGGATCTCCAAACTACCGCCTTCCTTGATCAGCACCAGAGCCTATTCGGAATTCGGTAATCAATCGAACAGCCAATCGATAATCGATTAATACCTTGTATTTGTCCTTCTTGGTGTGACTGGTCTTCTTGACAGGAGTCTCCTTCTCTCCTTTGCTCTTTTTCTTCAGTCTCTCCACTTCTTTCTCCACTTTTTTCGACACCGCCTCTTCGATTTGCTTATTCTCCTCATCCATCGCGCATCGCCAGTTTTTCTGAAAGTTGTTTGTTTATTTGTTTCGGTTTCTTCTTGTTGTACCTTGATATCCTGTCCAGTCTTTGGTGTGTTTTCTCTCTTGAGCTTGTTCTCTTCCTCCTTCTTCCGAGCTTCTTCGGCTTTCTTTCTGGATTCCTCCTCCGCTCGCTTTCTTGCTTCTTCTTCAGCCCTTTTTCTCGATTCCTCTTCAGCTCTTTCCCTTACTTCTTTTGCTTTCTTCTTCCTTCTCTCCTCTTTTTCCTTCACCATAGCTTCTTCCTCTGCTTTCTTCCTGGCTTCTTCAAATTGTTTCCAATGTGGAGGCCAGGGTGCGGGTCCCTGGTTGCAAGTGTGAGAATGAGCTGGAGTCGCAGTCGCAGTCGCAGTCGCAGTCGAAGTTGACACCCCATCCATCCCATCTTTTCCGTCCTTTCCGTCCTTTCCCGGAGACCCCTTGTCGCCCTTCGTACCTTGTGGTCCCTGTGGCCCAGCGGGTCCGGGAGTGGAGGCATAGGACACTCCAGACAGTCCGGGAGGTCCTTGCGGACCCTGTGGTCCGGGTGATCCGGGCGGTCCGGGTGGTCCGGTAAGAGGAGGCATGTTCTTGACAGGACCGGGGGCAGGCTCGCACGCATAATGGCAGACCGTCTGGTTACGCATCACTCCTGAAAAAACAACGTTTAAAAATCAACATACAGTAATCCTTATTCAAGTTACATTATTTACCTTCCTGATACTTAGCCATCGATGCCCTCACTTTCTCCTCGTGTCGGCGTCTCGCCATTTCGTCGTCGTGTGCTCTACGAATACGGTAGGAACGATGATTACGGTAGACTACTGTATTCACTCACTTCTTGCGCAGGTCCTCAATCTTCTTGCGGCAGCGACGCTTGTAGACCTAAAATGCAAATGAAACATATTGTAACTCAAATTACATCTACCGTATACCAATGTACCGTAACCAAAATTCAGTCTACCGTACCCATCGGGTGGCAGCGCAAATGGAGCAGCAGGTGATACAGAGTACGGTGGTGAAGATGAAGAGGGTGATCATCATCCATAGCACCTCCTGCGACGGGACGCAGCAGCCTAGGTATACGGTATGTAGCTACAGTAATCCAAGTATCCAATACGGTACAGTGAATTTGAGCCTACCTTTGCTGAAGAAGAGGATACCGCCCGGGTCATCATTTTCTTCCCTGAAAAACCTGTCCGCCATGACAGTTGTTTGTCAGCAGAAGACAGGCGGAGTCACGCAATGCGAGGCCGGCGGGGGCGGAGTCGCGGTGGGCGTGGCCAGGGGGCGGAGTGAGCAGGGGCGGGTCACGCGAACACAAACAACTGCACAGGAGACGAAAGACGCGGAGAAATGACGGGGTATTGTGGGAGAGGGAAGGGTGGAGAAAGAAACGAATGATGCAGACAGAGAGGGCGAGTTTCTTTACACTTAGACAAATTTGATGAACATGCAAGTGCACCAGTATCTATGTACTCTTCTGTGACCCTACAGTGCGTCTCTCTTCTTCATGTTCTATCATTACGATGGAATAATTGAATCTCGACTACCTAACCATGTTCGCTGTTGGTTCTGGAATTTGAGGAATCCTCGGAGCACGGAGTTGAACCCGCCGAGTACACTTTCTACAATGGCTGTCGCAACGTCAACCCAAGCGTGAGACCAAGCACACCACCCCTCCTTCACGTCGGATCCCGACAAGAAGGAACCACCGACAGATACTTCACGCAGACTAAACCCTTTGTGTTTCATCTCCGTTGTTGTATTCTTGATATCGGCAGTAAATCAATTCAATACCTAACCTCCAGACCCACATATATTTCGTCCTCACTCAGTTATATGCAAATAAAAATTGTTCTCGTTCTGGGATGATGTGGTTGTAGAGTTG
>CAWZYM010000380.1:175000-475000 GCA_963966185.1 Rhabditoides inermis | reverse complement strand
AATAATAATAATAATAATAATAATAATAATAATAATAATAATAATAATAATAATAATAATAATAATAATAATAATAATAATAATAATAATAATAATAATAATAATAATAATAATAATAATAATAATAATAATAATAATAATAATAATAATAATAATAATAATAATAATAATAATAATAATAATAATAATAATAATAATAATAATAATAATAATAATAATAATAATAATAATAATAATAATAATAATAATAATAATAATAATAATAAAAATAATAATAATAATAACAAAAATAATAATAATAATAATAATAATAATAATAATAATAATAATAATAATAATAATAATAATAATAATAATAATAATAATAATAACAAAAATAATAATAATAATAATAATAATAATAATAATAATAATAATAATAATAATAATAATAATAATAATAATAATAATAATAATAATAATAATAATAGTTAAAGGCACAGGGGCGCATTCCGGGGGTAATTTAACAATCCCTCACTCATATGTTTACAAATCGATCGCGGAAATAGTGAAAGAAATGCGAAACTCCGATAACCACGTACAACGTACGTGCCAACGTACGTTGTTGTACGTACGTTGTGTTTGTACGTGCCAAAACAGCGGGGGGTTTTGCACTTTCAAATTCCCGCCAAAACTTTGCCTGTCTCGAATGAGCTGTCAAAGCATTCAACAAGCGTAGCGCAGTGGTTGTGTTCACGTTTCAGAGGCGTCACTATGCGGGTTAGGATCCTGCCATAGACAACGTGTTTTGATGAATATAAAATGAAGAATTCTCGCGAGTGGGGGTGTCTGCTAAACGCCCTTGTTCCTTTAACGTGTGTATCACTCGCTTGCTCGCAGTGCGTGCGAATCATTCGCCGATACAAACTTCTCTTCTTTCACTACATCATCACACACATGCCGCTTTTTCTAACATCGCTATTTCTTGTGCAAAATGACTGCTTATCCTGATCCTGATATATAGAAAACGGCCTGTCCGATCGTCCGTCTGTAAGTGACGCTCAGGCGCCGCTTATATACCCCAGCCGCACCAACGTGTGAGACGCGCAGGGAATGCACTTTCTCACTCCCACTTCGATTGCTCAAAATTTCTTAATAGAACTTTCGATATCTACCTCGTAAACTGTACTTTGTGCCAAGCTTTTGACCAATAGTCTTTCTACTTTCTTATCACCGTTATACTCGTTATATCATTAGTACTACAGCAATTATGTATATGATTACAAGCTTCAATTACCTGTTCATTGAGATCACTCAAAATTGCAGAAAAGTTGATATTTGATAGATGTATTTACATTGCCTAGATCCTAAGGAAAAAGTCAATGAATACGCAAAAAACACTCGTCTATAATTATATAAGAAAAGACGTTGTGCGATCCCGAAAAGTACTTGATCGGACCGATTTTCGGAGTCAACTGAAGACTAATAACCGAAAAAATAATAAAATCGTTAACATTTCAGCTGTCTCGCTACTTATACACAACCTACGGATCCACTGAAACAGAATTCAACAACTGGACTGCGATGCTCGTTCCTGTTGTGGGTTACAGTTATCACCTATAAGTACTTCTAGTAGCGATATAGTAGTTCTTGGACCTTCTTGCAAGTACCACGTTATAGCTCTGGTGCTCTCGTGTTTCATTGCTGTGGCAGTTTTGAACTTAGCTGTGTACTTGGTACCCAGCTGTAACTTAGTAGACCTACTTTACGTAGATGTTGCATTGTGACAATAGTTCTTACTGTGGTAATATGTAGATCTTACTAAAGTGGGTTAGCTATTTATTGTCTTCTTAAATAGTACTTACTTTACATTTTTAATCGTGCGTCTTATCATGACATTATACATAGCTATGTAGCTGAACTTTGTTAGAACACAGCAGTTCACAACTGTTCGTTCATGTAGTAAACATAAAATTTACTCATCTGACTGATAAGAATAACTAAGTAAAAAGAAATAGAAAATTATTTCAGGCGAGTGAATGTCTCTGTTTCGGCCAGCCCTTCCTCCTCGTCTTTTGCAGGTTGGTGTATTCGATGTACAGTTGATCATAAATATTTTGTTTGTTTGTTTTCACTTAACGTGAACTCGATTTTTTTTTGAAGTACACAACATTCCAGTCGCGGTCTTCTGTCAGATCTGAAATGTGCCATTCGGTACGGGAAGCTTCCTACTGTATTTATGGTGGGTCGGACGGGGAGTGTGCGGACCGGACGCGTGTCGCCCTCATGAAATCGCTCCTCCCACCCTCCCTCCGAATATATCTCAAAAAGCCCTTGTTCATCTCCTCTTCTCGAAAAAATTCTTCTTCTGTCAATCTTCTACCTCCGTTTTTTTCTCGATGCTCTACTGGGAGAAGAAGCCGTAATTGATCGTTGTTCACTTTTTCGTGCTTTCGAATTTTTTATTGATTACCAGATTTTCGTGACGTTGTGTCATGTGTTTATGACAAGAAGTACAATATCGAAACAATCGTAACCGCATTCGCATGATCTTGCATATTTATATAAGAACTTTAAACAAGGGTTTTATTGTTTTCATATCATATGATCCCCTCTACCTTCGTTTTCATATGATGTTGAGTGTTGGAGAGTACTGTATTTGTTGTTTATAATTATGTATTGTTCAATTTTGTAAAAAAAAAAAATGTCAAAGCAAATCTCAAACAGCGTCAGTGGTCTCAGACATTTCTCTAATTTGTTGATATATGTCCTTTTCATGTTTCAGCGTCCACAAATTCACAAAATCCATTTGGCTAATGTGATATGATACGACTCTCGAGGGATCGAATTAGTGCAGACCCTTTCTTTCACTCGAGACCCGACTCTCGACTCTCGACACTCTAACGTGTTTAGGCTAATGAGGATGTGTCTGCGCGACATTTGAAAAAAAAATATGTGAATTTGTTTCCACAATACAATCTTTTGTTATGTTACGATGTTGTGTTTATGCTTTTCTCGGTCCCTCTATCCCATCTCGCGCGCCCCAAAAAAATCAATCACGCCAATCAACCATCTATAATCACCTCCTTGGCTGTAAATTAGATGCGATTTGATGGATTATTGGAGTGATATAGTGAGTGAGCACAGACACGGAACAGGCTAGACAAGATGAGAGAGCGTGCAGGGTAGAGAGAGCGCAGACGGATCAGCGTGCGCACATGTGTTTTCGTGTGTGCTAATCGAGCTCGTCAATTGGCTGTCGGGATTCGAATGCGGGATAACAGGTGTCTTCAGGAAGGGAATGTCTATGGATACATGGCATCTTCTCTGGCTTCCTTGCTCTCTCTCTCTCTCTCTCTCTCTCTCTCTCTCTCTCTCTCTCTCCTTCGTCAGAATAGCATGACCAGAAAACAACATTATAACAACTATTGAATAACGAACTACTGAACTGCGTTCTGATATCATATTCAAACTTGTATTTGGTTCTCACCAATTTCTTGTTTCCCTCACCCTTCTCACCCAGCCTTGCACAATATTAGCGCATCCTCGTAAATCTCACCCCACTGTCTGCACAATAGTTGTCATTTGACACCATGTACTGCCCTCTTCTTGTCCCTTGGATGCTCGTTGACCCGATAATTGCTCATAAACGACAGT
Source organism: Rhabditoides inermis (assembly GCA_963966185.1). NCBI lineage: Eukaryota > Metazoa > Nematoda > Chromadorea > Rhabditida > Rhabditidae > Rhabditoides > Rhabditoides inermis. Next base: position 471,364 of record CAWZYM010000380.1, on the reverse strand, counting down.
CTTCGAACAATATGCCAGCAAGTAAATACGGTATTGTGACAGATCAACACTTTCACTCATTGGCCACAAACCCGACATACGTCAATGAGCGAGAAACATGGAAAAAAACGTCCATTGAGCCCTGCGCATCAAAAGTGACATTCTGACAGGGTGACAAGGACGTTTTAAACGTGTTTCGCAGACATCCTAATTTGCATACCATAGCGGCACCTTGAAAAAGGTGGCGCAAAAAACGTGAGCGCATCATTTGCTATTCTGCGCTATTCAGCTGTCATTAGCAATTTGGGCGAGGAATATTGAATATACCGTATCCACACTGATGTCCGATGTCGTGTATATCTTCTGATAACTGGCTTCGCATTCTCTTCTTATTTTCATTCGTCTTCACTCGCAAATCTTGTACTCTCCCCTCCCGGCACTTCCTGTGAATTACACGAACTACTATGCGACACTTGCTGTAAATCACAGCAAAGTCGGGGTCACTTGCTGTGAAGTTCGAACACGATTCAAATACGACACTTGCTGTAAAATACAGGAAAGCAATGCGACACTTGCTGTAAAACACAGGATTAAGAGATCACAATTTTACAAAAATTCATATCGGTGTTGTACTTCCTAGAATAATTATAATCTTTTAAAAACGATATTGATCATGGTATAGATAAACTAGCGCAAATAATAAATTACGAAACGATTATCTTATCAAATTTATATCATCAATATTGCTATCTTAAGAGACAACACAACACATATATCAGGAACATACATAACAAGGTAACAAACTATAAACTACAACTAATGAATATTGATACAAAGGTATAGAAATCACAAAGGTGTAGAAAATCCTCTTTTTTACTCCTCTCTCTCTCTCTTCTCTCTCTCTCTCTCTTTCTTTCTCTACTTCTCTCTCTCTTGCCTCTCACCGACGCGGCACCTGGCTGGACCAGACGTTGCCGAGGCGACTGTTCGCCGCAGATCACAACTGCACCAAGACACACACTAGACAACTTTCGATTCGAACCCCGGTCACTAACTTGTGATGCCCACACTTGTGATGCCCACTACACTATCAGGGTAACGTTTCCATGAGGAACGGGAAACGACTCCGAGTCGCGTTTCGACCAGACTCCGCCCCAAGCAATGTGGGATGCAAACGAGCACGGTCGTTGATGGTTTCTCAAACTTCCCGGCGTTTCCGGCATGAGGTCCAATTGACGAAAATGCTTCATTTTTGCCATATTTTCACATTCCGGTGCTAACTCAAGTTCAAAAACCAGAGGGTACACTCCCTTTAAGTTTTTAAAGAAGAGGTGTACGGAATAATAACACGAAGTTGACATAATTAATGTTGATATGGTGAATAAATTGAAACAAAATGAAAAATTCTACTTATTAATGTAAATGTAATATAAAAGGAAATAGCATCTGGAAAATCAGGCAATCGGCGCTTCCTTCGCGGTGAGGTACAAACTTGGCACGTGTTTCCCATGGAAACTTAGATACAAGCTTGGTCTCGCCTTGGACCTAGAGACTTTTGTAGAAATTGTTTTGACGTGAGACATCAGCTGGTCATTTCATTTTTTCATTGCGTACTCCTCTCCTTTAAAGAAGAACTCCGGGGAAAATAAGAATGCCGGTCAATAGGGGCAAAATGATACTTAGGAATACGATTCTGGCAATGAAAATTATGAGAGGTTTCAAAAAGTTACGTTTTTGAATTATTTATCACGATTCCTTTGTCCAAATAGCCTAATTGGTCGAGGGCGGAGCCTCACTCCGCTGCCCACCGCTGCCGTACTCGCGGTTTCCCGCCAAAATCTGGTTCCGGGCGCGCTAATGTTTTGGGCCGGTGACTCTTTCCCCGGAGTTCTTCTTTAAGCCCCGTCTACTATAACCAGGAGGAGGAGCGCCGTAGGCGCGACTCTGACTTGTATAATTGAAAAATAACACATACCGCGAACGCGCCGGCGTCGACCCGTCGGCGTAGGGGTGGGCAAGGGCCTAACGGGAAGCAGCGGCCCGGGGGAGAGAGAACTTCCTGTCTTATGTAAACAAATCCCTTTCTCGTCTCGCAACTGTGTCTTGTATATACCGTATTGTCTTACCACCCTTCATCTCTTCCGCTCCGTGTTTGTGCAAACATTGTCCATTCAATCGCTATTGCTACAGTAGCCGTGTGAGATGTGAGACGCCGCCGGCTGGCGCTTCTCTCTCTTTGATGTCGCCGCCCGCGGATGCCCCTAGGGGATGCACCCATGCCTGGATCGTCTTACCAAAGACGGCGCGCTAATTCCGTATAATTGCTGCAATCCAGTGGCGTAAACAAGGAAACCTTATGCGGTAATTGACGGGTTGATACGCTTACAGAGAGGTGATACGTTTCAAATCGTTCGAATATGTATTGTTTTTGGAAACCATTCAAGGTGCGGTCAGTCTCTTCGAAAGCCATTCGGGAGTGTTTCGAAGGCATAGCAAGGCATTCCGGAGTGTTCGGGAGTGTTCGGAAGTATTCCGAAGGCAATTCGGGAGTGTTCTGGGGGCGATTCGAAAGGCAATTCCGAAGTGTTTCGGAGGCATTCGGGAGTGTTTCGAAGAGACTGACCGCAACTTCAACGCTTCACGCTTCAATACCCATTGCGTTTCATAACACAATAATCTAAACGATGACAGCATTGACAACGTAGTCCTCAATTGTCAATGAGGCGAGAAATCGTGTCGAATTGACTTTTTTTTCCTCATCTTCAAAGACCGCGCCTGTCACTCGCGTGGCTAGAATCACCATACCTTATGACATGACCCAACTGAGAGAGAGAAAAGAGAGAGAGAGAGAGAGAGAGAGAGAGAGAGAGAGAGAGAGGAGAGACCCACCAAAAAAAGCCATAATGCGCTAACGCACCGTAAACTTCACCGCACAGCGCACATCGCGGTCCTTTGATCTCTTTGTCTCTGCTCATTAGATTATCAAACACTCCCTTCCCCCCTTCCACTCTCTCACCATACCGTATCATTGCGCAACACAAAGCGCGCCGCCGCCGCCACTGACCCATACTCAACACTCAAGCACCGTACTCCAGTATTCCGGTCCTGTAGAGTCGGTTGCGCAATTTGTCACACTCAGCGGCGGTGTGATGAAAGCGCGCGAGTGATAGCCGGATAATGACCCTATCATCGCCCCCTTGAACGCTGGATTAGTGCGCATTAGCGATTCATTAACCTGTTGAGCCCCGGCGGGCGGCGGCTGACTCAAAGCGAATCGTTTAGGATTCGCGGAATCGTTCAGCCCTTCTCAATTTACGATCTCTGAATGGCATAACAGTTAGCTGCGGACAATGGGTATTGAATTATTCAAATTGCTCAAGACAGCATCTCGGGATTCCAGCGATGGTTCGAAATCGTCAGCTGCCCCATAACCTCTCCCCTCCTGTTTATCCAACCATTGTGTAATCCTCTCATTATCCCCCAACACCTCTCAATTATCAGTAGCACGGGGTAAATACGCCAAATTGCCCGAGGGCATGTTAATCCGGACGTCCGCCTCTCTATTCACACTCCCATATTTGTCGAGCGTAATGATTATTATTGCGCGAAATTCGCGCAGCTCATTAGGACAGAAGGCAGGTGCAACAGATTCTCGCGACACTCTCACTCACCACTGCGCAATTAGACTATTCGACACCCTGCCGGAAATTCAGGAAGGAAGGACGCATTGTCAGGATGTGGAGCGAGCGAGAGCGGAGAGAGAGAGAGAGAGAGAGAGAGAGAGAGAGAGTGGGGGGGGGAGAGATGGAGAGAGATGGAGAGAGATGGAGAGAGATGGAGAGAGAGAGGGAGAGAGAGAGAGAGAGAGTGGAGAGAGAGAGAGAGAGAGAGAGGGAGAGAGACTCGCATTGTGCAATCACCGGGAGCCCCTCAAGTGGTGCACAGCTCCTTGAGTGGTGTAGGATAGATTGAGGATAGACAATCAGCCTCGTCCCCTCATTGAATCTGGAATGATGGGAATGGCTATTGGTGGGAGAAGCTCGAGTGTCTGGGAATGACACCCCCGGATTATGGTAATTTGCATACTTCTGCCAGAAATGCTCCATGGAAAGTTTCTCGATTTCTCAAAAAGAGAAAACAAAAAAATAATGACTTGTACAAAAAATACGTATACGCATTTTTTGTACAAGTCACTTTCTACACTACCAAAAATTCGTTTCCATTGTGGTGTTTCACAATCCAATGTTTCACCATCTACTAAGGCGAACACAGGTCTACGAACGAACAAAACCAACCCAACACAACCAACGCAATCGCAATACAGTGGGCGGCAACTTTTTTCTATCCCTACTCTCCCTATCCGTTCCGAATCTCTCGCTAACTCAAATACCTCTACTACAGCCAGCTGTTGTTTCACAATCCAGTCTCCCTCGAATCGAACACCCAAAAAGGGAAGTGTCAATCAATCAAACCATTACGAAACTGAAATACTACTCGTTTCATCATAACTTGTACGCTATCCGTATGCAAACATTGTTCGCTACCGTAATCCCACCGGCCAGCCACCCATTGGGGCGGGGTCAGCCGGGTGCCCCCAGGGCGTGCGAGATGCGAGGGGGCGTGGCCTGGTCTATATAACCCGCTGGTAGCTGACCCCCGTCTATTGTCCGAGCCATTAGCCCTGCTGAGCGGACGTTAATCACTGCTGCCTCTGCGAAGATCCGTGTCTAACGCACGCTTAATTCCTTCCATCTCCGCGACGTTCACATCATGGTGAGTGAATACCTGCACATCATCCGTGCTTACCGTACTCGTTTCAGATGTTCGCCACGTTTTCCACTCCTGTGTCGTGTCCTTCGAGGATCGACTCGGGATTCAACAGTCCCGCGTCATCGTGCTGCTCCCCCAGCACCTCCGCTTCTCCTTCTCCCTCCTCCTCCTCCTCCTCCGCTTCATCCTCCTTCTCCGCCTACCGTACTCCGGCCTTGCACCTATCCGTGTACGCGACTCCCGCCCGCAAGTCCCTGAACATCAGGCCGCGCAAGCTACAGTACCCCGAGATTGAGGAGGAGACGAGGGACGCGTGCACGCAGACCGAATTCCGTGAGTTTTTGCATCTCTCTCTCTCTCTCTCTCTCTCTCTCTCTCGCTCTTATGGATTTCGCAATCATTCGATAATCTCCTTCATTTCAGCGTACATCGACCCAGTGTCCCTTCGCATTTCCCGAAGACTTGTGCAGATGTGCGACGATTTTGATGCCGAGTTCTTCCCGTCTCAGGTGAGTCTCCCCTTCTCTCTCTCTCCTTCTCTCTCCCTCCCCCCTCTCTTTCTTTCTCTCCCCTATCTCTCTCTTTGATCGCAATCCGGAAGTGTTTACCTTACCTGTAGTGAAGGGCTCTTCTGGAATGTCGGTGTGTCTTTTGATAGTCTCTCACGTCTCATGTGCTCGTTAGCTCTCTCTCCCTCTCTCGCAATCGCCATTCAATAGACCACCTGTCACTCTAGCGTTGCCCAAACAAACGCGCTATTTGAATAGAGAGACACTCCCTTGACACTAGCCTATTCTATCCTCTTATCCTCATCCTCATTTTCATTTTCGCGCATTTTTTTTCTCGCAACTTACATTTACATTTTCAGGAGTCCGTTGTCGATCGTCTGTGGCGGTGCATCTTCTAATCGTCGTCTGAACGAGCCGCGGGTCCCGCCGCGATTGTTTCCGTATCTCCTGCATCAGGAGAGTCACTGTCACATTGCCAAATTCATCGATATTTAGTCCAGTATTGTTACGCAATAAACCATGATCTGTGAGATTCTTGTCATTTCGCTTGTTTCACTTATGCCCCTGCTGTGATTGTATTTATAGAGTTCTAGAACCGATCATAAAGATTTATTCATAATACCATCTGTGAATGATTTAGGGCCCTTTTATACTTCGCCGCCACCGCACCGCTCGCCGCTCGCCGCCGAGACGAGTATTCTCACCGCTCGCCGCTGGGAGTAGTCAACGGGCGGCGGGCGGCGTACAAAAATATTAGAGTGCTCATAATTCGTGTTTCTTTCGATTAATAGCTGAAATTTATGCTAAATCAATTAAAATTTTGTCTCTTTAACAAATACATGATCACTGTACTCTCTAGTACACAATTTATGTTACTGTCTAAATCTCAGCACAGGAAGTTCAAATTGTACTGAAATTGGTATATTCTGAATCATAGTTGTGTATTGTTCCAAATTACAACAAAACTTATGAAACAAAATTATCAGATTTGAAAACATTCAAGCACATTACCCTCGCCGCAGCGGCGAAAATACTCGCGAGCATTATCGCCGCTGGAGACCGCTAGCGGTGGCGGCCGCCGCCAGCGGTGAGCGGCGGCGTTCGAGTATAAAGGGGTGCGCGATCGGCCAGCGGTGAGCGGTCGCCGGTGTCGATCGATATTTGTATCTTTTGCACTACGCCGCTAGCGGCGGCGGCGGAGTATAAAAGGGCCCTAAATGATCGGGACACATAAGAGCATAAGACACAAGACACAAATCTTGTTGACATGTGAATCCTCTCAGTTCTCATGCGCATATCTGCAATGTTCGCAGTATAAGGGATGTGTTTGAGTAGATTTTCGGTAGATTGAGTAGAATTGACACGTATTCGGCATCGCAGAACCTGGATTAGACCCATCGATACAGAATTAGCATATCTGCACTGTGCGCAACAAACACATCCGTCTCAATCACATTCACATTTACTGTTTACTACTGGTTGTAATTGAATCAACATGCGACTGATTAGTCTGGATGAACAGACAAACATCGCGCGGATTTCTCTCCTAAGAAAGAAGGCGAGAGAGAGAGAGAGAGAGAGAGAGAGAGAGAGAGAGAGAGAGAGAGAGAGCAGGAGAGAGGGAGTACGGGAAAGGAGAGAGAGGTGCGCTTTCGGCTGATCCTAGACAAACAGGTAAGCATATGAGCGCGATCTAATCTACGTGGATAATCCGACAGGTGTCACAGTGGGGTGTCGGCTTTCATCTACCAGCAATCTTTGCTCGGAGACAGCAAGATAGACAAGTGAAATGAACAGAGTAATTGAGTCAGCGGGAGATCTCTGCTCAACGCATACGGTCGGTGAATAATTTATGGAGCTCTGTGCGGCAAATGATTCTGTTACTCCATGGTACCCGAACTGACGATGAGCGTTAGAACAGGTGAACTCATTTCACTTCTGCTGTCCTATATACATGGTTCATGATTTGAAGATCAGAAGTGCCATTGGGGCATTGGGTTATGTAGCTACATACATATACAGGTTTGGCACCTCGGACAGGTGCGGCCGCTAGCAGTGGTTGACACCTATCGAACAGGTGACTTCATATCTCTTTTACGGTCACGGTGGCATTTGTCTTGACTCACAATAAACCTAATTTGAAAGAGATTAATGAAATCAATAGAAATCAATGAGAACAGACGTGTCACGATAGGTTTTCTATTTATTGATAATTGTTTTGAGTCGCCGAAAAACTATAAAGGAGAACATAATACACACGTGTTATTTCAAGATTGCTGGAACGTGAAACTCACCTGTGAGGGTTATTCCCCGGAAACACTATACCCTCTAATCCACACCCAATCACTCGCCCATCCAATTACCAAATCACAAGCAAATATTTGCCTCTCGCAATTGCCACCCACACTCATTTGCCCATATTTGCATAGGTGCGACTCACTTCTTGTCACTCAATCAACACCCTGCGCCCTCTCCCCCTTGCGCACTCTCTCGCCCCTCTCTGACCAGGGTGGGAAGTGCAAATATGGTAAGATGATATGCTTGGCTACACCTGGGATTAGCATAATAGCCTCGGGGCGCAAACAGATCTGTTTCCGGTGGGGGGGGGGGCAAACACGCGTTGCGTGATTGGACAAATGAGGAGTGCGCGAAAACGATGCGTGAAAACTTTTTTTTGTTGAAAAATTGTGAATACGCTGCACAGGTATAATAATTCGGGATGAAATCAAGGTGTGTCAATCTAGGCATACGTAACACCTGTCCAATACAATCGTATAATGTACAAAACACCCACCATCTTGAACAATACCCCGCTGTCTAATTGACAGTCACTTTGAGGCAGCTGGTAGCAAGGACATTGGCTACTCGAGTACCTCCAGTGTACTGGTAACGGAGAGTGGTCGGGTTGAATGGATCAAAGAGACGCCGCCGCCTTTCATGCGCCAATCGCGCAATACTGTGTCACTGAATCGACGAGAGAGAATCACTCGAGAGCTATTCGCAAACCTATTTCCGAGCGGAGTCACATAAATTTGATCACTTGATAATACTTACACAGATATCTGCGGGGAACGTATCCTCTCTGTTGTATATTTGCGCTACCGTAGTAAGATGAAAGCGCGCGCCGGCCCTTTGTCAAACAAGCCAAGGGATTAGCAGTGGCGTGAAAAGGGAGAAGCTGCCCCGAAAGATGACACCAAGTAGTCTCGAAAAAACCCGCCGTGAGGTCACTGCGCAGACCCATTGCGCTTGCCTAATGGGTAATTGTGGGGCCACTGTGCGGATTCGAGTCTCTTTGTGTTTTCCTATCTAATAGTTTCAAAAAAGAATCTCTGACGCAAACGCGGTTATGCTGTTATGCACATTTTACCAGATTTTTGTAATTATAATTTCTCTCTCTCTCTCTCTCTCTCTCTCTCTCTCTCTCTCTCTCTCTCTCTCTCTCTCAAGTGATCTGCACTATACCTCATTTCCTCCATTCATTGACGCGCAGTGAGGCAGAATCGAGTGGAATTCAGTTCATTTCCGATTGGCGTAATGCCTAATTCACTACATTGATTGCGTTGCGTCACACCCCATCAAGTAATTATTAATCACGAAATGTAATCACGATTTACGTAAACACGCATGTGATGTTGTTCGGAAACTGAAACTATTAGTCTCTGCCTATGCATGTATGTTTTACTGACACTGAAAGCTTCAACCACTCCCTCTTACCTTCTAAACGCTTCTTGCTACACACAACATTTTCTTTGAAACAGATTCTCTAAAACTGCAAACGTTATCAATGCTATCAGAACAATGTCCTGACCCTGTGACCCCTTCAACAACCCGCAACCTGGATGCAAATTAGGATGTTTACTGGTAATACGAGGCGCGCTCCCATGGCGCAACGCGCATATTGGCAGGTATTATAGGAAGAGGAGAGAGAGAGAGAGAGAGAGAGAGAGAGAGATTAGCATAATCACCTATTGTACGGTGACGCAACAGGAGTGCATATAAACATATAATGTCCTTAGCGGACTTTCTCATCAATAATCGAAGAGAAGTGGGCAGATTCCGTAACAGAAGGTCTATAATGTAATCGAATAGGCGTGACGCAACTGCAATGAAGGAATCTCAGGTCAAACACATACAAATAACTTCCCAAACAAGTTATATTTTTTCACTCGCTGCGTCAAACAGCTGACTGGTGCTGATTTACAATTACAGGCACGCGGGTGTCGGATTACTGGTATAAGTGAGTGTGAGAGAAAGATTACACGACCGATTCACACCTGTTGACATATGATATCGGTATAACGCCCAGAGGGAGGCCATTATAAGGGAGAGGATAATTGGGGAATGATAGGGAGTCGGACTCACGGATCTACAGACAGACTGACATAGACACAAACGTGATACATATGTATGTGTGAGTTATTAGTCATCTAACAAGTATTTGAGTTTTTTTTTCGAAGATTTTCATTTTGCTGTGGCTTATAGGATGATCGTGGAATGTATAAAAAACTGTTTTGATTGTCTGATGCTGATGTTTCAAGTGTGATTCCTTATCTGATGGTTATCAAATTTTGCACAAAATGATGTCAAAAAGGAACCGATACCTTAGGTTTTTGAAAAAATGTATCGATTCCGGCATAGTTATCTGAACACAATATTACATTCTCATCGTTAGTCATAACGAAGACTCAATCGCTCTTACTCATTGTCAGTGCCTTACAGCAATATTCTTGCAATAAAACATCAAAAAACTAGAAGACCTTCATACCTTCATTCTTGCACAATTGTGCCATATTCGGAGCAAAAGAACATTGATATATATTTTTCACTTTCTCTCTCTCTCTCTCTCTCTCTCTCTCTCTCTCGTTTCCTTTTCCACTTCATGGCTGTTTTTTCTCACTCACTCGTCCACATTTCGGCACCCCTAATCGAATTAAATTACCCCATGAATCCGGCGTTCCGTTTCCCTAACCAAATTCCAAATTAGATGCCAAAACAACTCACAGTAATCCCTGTAGTCTCGCTTCTCTGCGCTCTCTCACTCCGGATGCTCTCTCGCACTGCGCGAGATCGCGTAATTAGTCTGCATTTAGGGCCACCTGCTGATGATAGACGAACAAGAGAGCGCGGTGACGGGAGAGAGTGGCGAGAGAGGCTAGATTTAGCATCATTTGATTTGAATTGGCGCTTATTTACAGGTACCGGACAACATGCGCATCATGCGTCATGATCATAACCTCACAGCAAAGCGGCTTACACGACTGTGTTGTTGCGGATTGCGGATTAACTGTTTTATCTCTTGCATAACACAAATCGATTCATAAATAATTTTTATTCGATTCTCTGTAAGAATCGGAATATGTACATCGCAACAAAAAATAAAATGTGCCCGTATCGTGAACATACATACGGTACCAACACATGGAACTGTAAAAGAGAAGTAAGGCAGCAATCATATATACAACAGAGATTCTATTGGATTCTATGCAAATGAAGCAGGTCGTCATGCTATAGGGAAAATGATAAATGAATGAGGAATGGTTGATTATTGATTGATTACAGATTGATTGATTGTTAGACAGCTCGCGGTTGAACGTTGGGTCGGAAGAGAATCGCGCATACAGAATCCTTGTGCACCTGAAATGACGGAAAATTATGCGGGAAATACTGGTTAGAAATTCTCGTTCACACGCGTTTTGTTTTCGTATTCTGTTTATGACTGTGGAACACATGGAATTAATTCACTCATTAGATACTGTATGCCTATTTGCCTTTAATTTTTCTCTCTTCTTTGGTATAAGAGGGAATTCCGAGAAGGCTGAGAGAAAGACCGTGGTCACTTTTTCACAGCATTCATGACAAAAGTGCGCGGCACAGAATATGAACAGACAAAAACACGCAATGCACAGAATTTTAGAATACCTTCTCACTGAACTTCTATTATCTCTAATAACTGCTATCACATCACACTACTGACTCGCTCATTCAAACTCATATATTTACAAGAAAATCGAAGAAGAAACATCAATAAAAGTGGCACGACAGAGTGTGTTTTTGTAGTTTAGTGTTGGTTAATTTCATATTCTTCTATAGTAGTTATATAACGTCAAATATAATATGTAGTAGTTGAGTGTGCGCACCTTCCTCTCCTTCTTCCGGGGAATGTTCGGGAGTTCCTCGTCTCCTTCGTGGATCACCCGAGTAGACACTGGAGGGGGAGAGGTCGGAGACGACGGACACGACTGCAATGCATATTGATTTGGTTAGCGATTTTTCCGTTGTTGTTTAGTGATAAGGTATGTATGTATAAGATGACCGCGGTCAAAAGTTCAGCAGACTCTTCTTGTTTGAATCGCTAATACATTTGCATTTATCTATTCATATATTTTTTTTTACAAAAATCGTTTTCTGTTTTTCTCTTCCCCTTCTTTTTTTCACCCTCATCACTCTTCATATACCAGAAGAACAGAAGAAGTCTCCCAAGAAATCATATATAATCTCTGCTGACTGATGGGAGAGGGAGAAGGGAGGGAGAGAAGGAAAAAGGAATATATTCAATGAAGTGGAAATACCCGCTACCCGAATCGCTCTCGACTGCACAAATGCAAAATACAAATCCTCTTTCCAAATCACGTGTGACCTGGGAAATCTCTGGATTAATGCTGCATCAGTTAGTCCCTGCAAAGAACGGCGAAGACTTTGCCCAGTGAAGGAAGCGAATATACAAACACCGAAAAAGGGCAGTGGAAGACAAACAGAGCAATACGTGCTGTATTACTTCTACATATTTGAAAACACTCAAATATTTCACCGCTCACAAGCAAGTGTTGACATATCGCAGTACAGAATGTCCGGAAAGAGAGAGAGAGAGGGAGAGAGAGAGAGAGAGAGAGAGAGAGAGAGAGAGAGAGCGCTTCTATTGGAACTTGTAGTTTGCGACACCCTTTAATAATGCATACACACGCAAAAGTTTTTTCAACTTGAAGATGACTACTGACTACCAAGAAATAATTGCAACCGTTGGGAATACAAGAACGAGAAAGACGAGAACAAGATTCTATTCACTGTCTCTCTCATTCTCAGAAGATAAAGAAAACGCAATGACAACGACGCCACAGTAATCAAGGAGAGGGGGAGAAGGAACTGAGAAAGAGGAGGAAGGGGAAGAGGAGAGAGAGAGCGAGAGAAAGAGAGAAAGAGAGAGAGGGAGGGAGGGAAGGAGGGAGAGATGGAGAGAGAGTCCCTGCTCACCTCCTTGCTGCTGTTGCTTCCCTGGCTGTCCCTCCGCAGACTCCCTTCCCGTGGCTGCTCCTCTGGATCCGGCACCGGATCCGGCGCGCAGTACACACCCTGAAACGTATCGCATACGTTTCCAATTATCGATACGTTTCCATACGTTTCCTATTATCGATACGTTACCAAATCAACCAGAGATACGTTTCAATAGCTTTTAGTTGTATTGAAACACACCCACCTCTTCCGCTTGAATCTCGTAGACTCTCTTCGTGTGTGGTACGAGGTCAGGATAGGCGGATGCTGGAAATGGTTGTTTGTTTGTTTATTTACATTTACATGATTCAGTCTTGTTAACATGTTTTACTGGTATATCAAACTCGTATATAATATTTTAAATTACACATTGTTACTTCACAACTCATTTCTTTTCTTTAAATCGCCACAAGTCGCGTAATTTTCTGTTCAGTCTGACCGAAACGCCACAATTTCCGCCACTGAAAAGAAATAAACGATTTTCATCGATTGGAAACGGTGCTCGCCATTATAGTTTCGAATCAAACTCACAGTTTTATGACTCAACTCGAATGCAATACAATCACAACATCAATACACTACATATATTTGTATTCCATTTTTTCTAGAAACATTACAACTCACTGAAATCCATTGTCAGCTTTCTTTCGACACCGCTCATCGCGCGATGGATGAACCTGTAAACAAGTAAACGAATGAGCGAACATGGAAAACAAACAGTAAAACCCACCTGAGCAGCAGGTAGCATGCCAGGAAGGAGATGCCGATAGCTGCGACGACGAAACAAAGAACGAGTAGGCCGGCGACACTGAATAATTGATTATGATATTTCATATGTGGATGTGCAACAACAAGTATGTTATTATACCTTAAAAAGTAGTAAAAACAAGACGAGGATAACTTACTCTGCCAGAAACCCCATGAAGATTCACGTAAGAATCGGTGATATCACGATAGCGCCGAGAAAGCCAAGCGATTTGTGAGAGAGAGAGAGAAGGGGGAGGGGTATATGGCTTTGGAGCGGCGATGATAGTAGGTCTTACGTCAAGTAGAGAGGGAGGGAGGAAGAGAAAGAGAGAGAGATTAGTCCTCTCGCCGTCTGCGCGCTCTTCTCCTCTAGTCTTGCCATTTGCGAGCAGCTCTCGCTGTCTGCACTCTCTCGAGCAGCGAGCGCTCTCTCGTCAGGATGTTTGGAACATCGGAGATAAGCTGATGGGCTCAACTCTCTCTCTCCCTCTCTATCTCTCTTCCTCTCCCTCTCTCTCCCTCTCTTTCTCTCTTCCTCTCCCTCTCGCTCCCTCTCTTTCTCTCTCTCTTCTCTCTCATCGCGCCGCGAGAGTTACTTTACCATTCACTGATTCACTGCATGCAAAATCACATACACACACTACCTACTCTCACTTTCTGTAAATGTATGGGACGATCGGATAATGTTAATTCTTATCCGAGTCAGTCGATGTATCATCATCCCTTTTGCATATGTACATCATTAAAAAAAAACTTTTGCTCTTCGGCGTGGAATTTTCAATCTTGCACTAGTGTTATTGTTATCATTACTTACGAATTAAAAGTATAAATTATTGACAAGGATACGTACAAAATGATAGAATGTACAAATAACTTCGCTACCTACTAGGGCAACTCGAATGCGGAAACATGTGTGTTAATGCATACAAGAGTAGTGTCTTCTAAGAAAATGAGGCAATAAATATAGGGAGTTGAGAGGAAGATAGACAGAGGAAAGAGTGCGAGACGGAGGAAGATGACCAAAGAGAAAGAGAGGAGGGAGAGGAGAGGAGAGGAGAGGGAGAGAGAGAGAAAGTCTCTTGTACCTGTTGCCATCATGATGGTTGGTCCGATTCCTCATCATCTGATTGACATGCGATGCGGCCGAAAGTCGCGCCGAGTAGTCCATCTTCATAGCTCGGACGGGTCCCGCCGCGAAAACTTGCTCACTTCAGTAGGATGACAGCATGGTGTGTATTTCGGAGCTTTACTCCAAGACACGTTTCTCTCTGTGTAGAAACTGTGTTATGGTCTCGGCACGAACACGGAGAGTACTGTAGGACACACCAAGTGGGCAACGATCACGATACAGTCGAAATATGGACCATAGAACGGATGCGAGAGAGAAAATTTAATAAATGGAGAGAAAAGGGAAAGATTTTTTACAAGAAAAGTGATTATATAAGTTTCAAAGAAATTAAGAATATGACTTATTCTATAACATATCGAAGTGAGAAAGAGAGAGTTTGCTGAGAGAGTTTGCCGGTCCCCTGAAAAGGAATACGGCGTGCGAAAAATATATATAGAGAGAGTGTGTTTGAGAGAAGTAATGGATAATATGGCAGTGGAAACACGATATGTTGAAGCTGAAATGTCAACAGACATGTGCTCACTTAACCAGCGATCAGCCAACTCCTTCAATTCAAACCACAATTGAAGCCCGACGAAATGCTAAGGTGACAACAAAAGGTGAAAACGGTAAGAGAAGTAAAAGTATAGACAACTACATTTCGTGTATGTCACGCGAAAGAACAAGTACAATAATCTTTCTCTTCTCTTTTTAAAGATCAAATCATTTGTTAAAATGATATATATATATATATATATATATATATATATATATATATATATATATATATATATATATATATATATATGTGTATTTATATATATAAGACTGATATATATAAGAAATGATATATATAATGATGCCAACTAGATATGAATTATTTTGGGAGAGGATTTTCTGAAAGAGTATGGGGCATACTACTTCAGATAATATTCAGTCAGATGTTTACATTCCGTTAAAGTACTAATTCTTTGCTCATTATTCTTTCGAACAAGTACTACTCTGTGATTGTGTTTCATTATTCAACCCTATTTTGAAGTTCTCAAACATAAATACAATCACCTGTTTTTTTTTCAATTAGCATGAAAATGACGTGAGATTTACACGGTATACATGCTTAACCAATTGATCGGATGGATACGTATAGAATGGCTTATCAATTGTGATTGTGGACAATAGTCCCTAAGCAACATCTGTGAGGTATAATACACTTTTCCAAGCGAGAGCGCGCCATAAAGTAGTGTTTCACCATTTTTAGAGCGGAGTTTGCAGTTATATTAGAAACGTATAGCAAATTTTCCAGTTTCAACACCAATAGTCCAACGGTTTTTCAATGAGAGCTCACGCCTAATTTTGAAATAATGCGCCCGTTGACTGAGCATTCAATAGAGTCACGCTTGCGGAATTAATCTTTTATTTGAATCATTTTTGAAATTTGTGTCTGCGAAGCGGAATCTTTCTTTCTCGTATTTTCACAATTGTTTGTATCAAGAAATCATATCTAACTGTTATTGTATTACATATTGTGAAAGTGGATATTTCGAAGAAAAAATACGAAACAGAGTTGTAACGAACAGTCGCATAGGCAAAAAAAAAAATAGAATAGAAGTATTTTTGAAGACAAGGAGATAAATGAATTAGGTGTGTCTGAAGAAAACAAGAACCGAATGCGAACTTTCTGGGCGTCCGCTTAATTGCAAGCTACTCATTTTCGGAGACAATGACCCTCTCTCTAGCTTCTCTGCGCCATTTCCTCACACTCCACGTTTCCCGCACAATTTCGCCGCCCTCGCTCTATGGGCTCTCTCCAATTTGAGTGATCTCTGCGCGACGCGCGCGTTTACATGGCAATCCGACTCGGATATTGCCATGTTGAAATGAACCCGGCATGCAAAAACCATATTGAACAAATGTCGGAAAAGAGAGTGAGTGCCGAGTGAAAATCGCAAAAGAGAAGAATCGGCGTGGCGAGGGCAACTGAAAAGAGCCCGGAAGCACACTATTAGAGAGTCGGGAAAAGCGCGTCGAGAAAGCTAAACGAGCATAACTCAAAGGGTGTTCTTAAAAAGGGAAATGGGCATTCAAAAAGCCTCTCTAGCTTTTCAACGCCACAAAGCAAAAGACGCGGAAATCGTATTGCTGAGCGAGAGAGGGGAGAGAGAGAGAGAGAAAGAGAAAGAGAGAGAAGAGAGAAGGTTCATAGGGAGCACCACACCTAGTGACGATGTGTATGCACGTTCTATAGGAAACGAGACCTCAGGCTCGCTCCGAAACAAGAGTATTAGTATCATTACCGGAATAGCGATGGCTCTGCGCGCTCTCTTACCTACATACGGCAGAAATTTTGATTAACAATAGCACGTCTGAAAATAAATGTAGGATAAGA
This sequence comes from Rhabditoides inermis, assembly GCA_963966185.1. Lineage (NCBI taxonomy): Eukaryota > Metazoa > Nematoda > Chromadorea > Rhabditida > Rhabditidae > Rhabditoides > Rhabditoides inermis. Next base: position 454,596 of record CAWZYM010000380.1, on the reverse strand, counting down.
AAATATGTACTTCTACGCGCGAAATGAGTATTGAAAAAGGAAGATTATAGGCAAGTAATCCCGAGAAAAAAATGTTTTCGGCGAGGGGTAAATGTTCGAGCATTTCTTCGCATCCATAATGTTCTCTCACGAGCACTGTTCTTATGGGAGTATGTAGATGCAAAGACAAAACATACTGGGAAACTGAGAGAAGTACCGTTCACACAACTACTTTTTTTCGGTATCACACACATATAGTTATTGGATATTGTATAGAGTAACATGGAACAAAAACTCATGGAAGAAAAACCACTCGACAAAACTCGTTTTCACAAAACATAGAATACTTGTGTACTATGATGTACTAAGGGAGTGAAATAGAGCCAGACACTCAAGGAAGTATATATCGCCTCGAATAGTTTGAAGAATTGGACGGAAATGGTGTATTAACACGTAAATGGAGTAGAGAGAGACGGCGATAAATGCACCTTTACTGGTTAGTGTGAGTGAGGAAAAAGTGAAAGTCAGGTGAAGGAGAAGGAAAGAGAGAAAGAGAGGCAAAGATACCGAGACAGACAAGGAGAGAAAGAAGAAGAGAGATGACTCTGAACTTTGCACAAACCTGTGCATGTATTTCCTCTTCTATTATACAAACTCGGTTTAACGTCTGCACGTCGGCACCTCATCTACAAGAAGCAAGACTGCCATTTGAAGCGCAGTAAACTTGTTAAAAACAACCAGTTAAAAAAACTACGTTATGAAACATCGAATATCTTATTGAAACACTTAGAACACAGTGGAAAACATGCACGATATACATAGGATGTAAGTTGTCTCCCTATGGTCTCTAGCCTCATTCTGAATGCAAGGAGAGAGAGAGAGGGGAGAGAGAGATTTGATTGAAATGATTTATCTCAAATCGTATGGCATTGGGGGAGTTTGGAGTTTATCTTGGGTAGTTGGCAAATGACTTGGGTCCGGCCGCGTCCGTCGTTGGTCCCTCAGCAGCAGAAGCTTGGTCGCAGCATCCTCGAGGCGTCGGGCGAGCGGGGCGGCGGCCGGCTGTATCGCGCACTATCGGACAGCTCTCTTGGTCCCCTTGTCGCGGGGAGAGAGACAGCCCTACACGAGTACAGTATCAGTGTTGTATTGTGACATGACCAGATTGCTTATCTCACTGCCCAACTTCTCGCTGTAGTCGGGTTCTCTCGTATCTTTCTTTGTATCTCGCAATCATCTTCAGTGCCTTTTCTGGTCTAGTATTTCCATATTTTGGGTTGTAACTCTCCCCCAATGTATGCAAGTAATATATAGCTTTTGAAAACTCAAGAGTCTCGCATTGGATCTGACTAATCAAGTCATTCCACTCCGTCTTTGGAATTCCAAGAGCTTTCATCGCACTATCATTCTCTTTCCAATAGTCACCGAGAGAACTGACAAGGAAAGGGTGAAGAGACACTTTGTATCCCAGCCCTTTATATGTTTCAGCAATAACAGTGTACTTATCGATCTTATCAGCAGCGGCGTTGTGGAATGACTCGATTCCCTTTCCAAAAGAGACACGCACATCCACTATCACCACTTCTTTTTCACTCTCTCTTTTTAGCACAATGTCAGGGCGGAGGTTTCCTCCATCTATCGCATTGCGCGTATCAGTCTCAATCCAAGCATTTTGATTCACTGCGCTCTTTTCCGCAGCAGCCACTATTATGTCTTGAATGTTGTTATGCCTGTCCGTCACTCCCGTTTTCAAATGAGCCTCACACCCATTGAGCACGTGAGCAAGCGTCTCAATCTTTCTCTCGTTGCACACAGAGCACATCTTGTCTGATTCTGCATTCTTCGAATTGAATCTCGGTCCTTTCAGAGGAAGATTATCGAGCAATGCTCGGTGTCTCCACTCAATCGCACTCTCAGTTACTGCCTGCGGCAATTTGCCTCGCAGAATTTTCACATTTCGATTGTCTTGCACAAACATGTCAAAATTGTTTCCGATCATCGAATGTTCGGTACTCATTCTCTCAATGTTGCACTCGTCCAGCGCACACGTGATTCTCCGTTTGAGGAGATGTTTCATCTTCCTATCGGTTATCGATTTTTTGCTGGCTGGGGTTGCTTGCATTTCAACCACCAGCTCACCATTCACACATTTCACATCGAAAACGTGCATTGTCTTTCTGAAGTGTCGCACCGCCTCTCGGCAGTTGCGCATCACATTTGTCCGGCTACCGTATGACCCGATACGGTATCCCAACTGCTCATCATTCAAATAGCGTGCACACATCTTTTTCTTATCAAGCGTGATTGCCTCTTGCACTCCAATCCAAGTTACTGAAATGTATTCCAGAAGATTCCAAAACACATTCTTTATATAGTCATCGTCCGACCACAACAGCTTCATTGTCGTGTTTATATTACCAGTATACATGATGTCTTTCGGATGTTGCATATGGTAGCCTTTCGAGCAGTACAAGTACGGCTTCGGCACTCCACCCTTCACATTCTGTATGTGGGCAACAGTTGTTGCGAGCGTCCTTTCCAGCTCATCAATGCTGCTCATTGCCAACTTGTCATTCATCGCAAAATAGTATAGGCGCGAAATCACAAATGTCTTGATTGCGTCTCTCAGCTGATCGCCACTGAGCGAGCCTCTGGCTGCTGCCAGCTTCCTCATATCGATTTTCATGTGCTCGAGTGATTCAGTCGGTTCGATTATATCGCGAAAACCGACATTGACACCTAGATACTTGTAACTGTCTGATTCACCGAGTACAGTAATGCACTGGTCATACATCTTTGTTTCTTTCGTAATCACCCTCCCTTTTTGGATAGTGAGTGTGCCGCACTTGCGTGGCTTGAATATCAGATTGATCTGGTTTGCGTCAGCTGCCATTCTCTCAAGCTGATATTGCATGTCCGAATGATTCTTCGTGATCACAGCCATGTCATCAGCAAAAGCCAGCAGTGAAAACCTCTGTCCAAGGATTTCCATAGGTTTCACTCTCTTTAGATGTGCTCGATCGAATGATCATTTCCAGCACAATATTGAACAAGATAGGTGAGATTGGGTCACCCTGTTTCACACCTGCATTCATTGATATGCTTTTAGTTTGATCGTGCTTTGTACTTACGCGGAATGATGCTCCATCGTACAAGTCCGCAATGATGTGTCGAAATTCGGGCGGAAAGCCAAGAGCCCTGAGGGCCTCGAGTATCGCTATGTGTGGCACGCTGCCAAAAGCATTGGCAAGGTCGAGCCATGATACACAGATGTCACCTTTTATCGCTTTGACATGCTGAATCGGTGTTCGGAGAAGAGCAATGTTCTCCAATGTACCTTCTCTATTCGTGAAGCCCTTCTGGCAATCACTAATCATTCCTTTAATCGCGCACATTCTCTTTGTCAAGAGACCCGTGTACACTTTGTACAGAACATTCATAAGACTGATCGGTCGCCAGTTTTCAATATCCATCTCGTCTCCCTTCTTGTAGATGAGAGACGTATTCGTTTCTTTCCAGCTTTTCGGGATGCGCTGTTCTCGCATGCATCGATTGAACAATTCAGTAATGAACAGTCCTTCAGGATCGGCCAGAATAAGGTCACTATACATAGTGCCATCCGGTCCCGGCGCCGTATTAGGCTTATTTTTCAAGACAGTCATCACTTCGTTTTGTCCGAACCGCCTCAACAATGAGCCGGAGATGTTCAACTTGGGTAGATTGGCGGCTAGCCGCCTCACAGCATCATAATCACATGGCGCGACCGTAGTCGTCTTTCGGAAATAACTTTCCACTTTGTTGATTCCAATTTCGCAATCTTTCGACTCTTCGCCGAGAATACGTTTCACCGCATGTGCTTTGTTTTCCTTATACAGTATCCTCAAATCGTTCTGCTTCCTAGGGGCGCAGCCTTGCCTCTTTTTGTTTTGTTTTGGTTGTATTGTCCGATCAGCGAGAGCTTCGCATGACGGCAACTCATCCTCCAACAGTTTACACGCTTCCGCGTGTCTCTCTTTCCTCTTAAGGTATGCAAATTTCACGAACTGATCAGCTACATACTCGACCTGTTCGAACGAGGTCGTCTGATTTAGCTTCTCCAGCCAACTCCCCTTCACTGGAAGTGGCATGGGGTTCACCTGCATGTGGGACAAGTCAATATCCATGAGTTTCGGTATCTGACTCGTTCTCTCATTATGAATCGTTGTTCTCATTCTCACTCTCAGCTGTTCTAGCTCTCCAATCGAGTGAAAAAGCGGTCGATTATCGATTAATTGTTCGAGAATCATCACAATTCTCAGCCCACAATTCATTTCCATTCTATCTTGCCTACTGTAGGTGGCAGGCTCGGCATACTGTATCTCGCTGCCAAACAAGCGCTCCAGTTTATCAATCGATCGATTATCGATCGAGTTACATTGTCTAGGATCGTATACGGTAGTCGTGCTGTGAGACTTATCAGCCACAACCAGCATCCAGTGATTGTTGTAGTGGTACGGTAGCACCACTTTACTGTACCTTGCGTCTCGCATTGCGTTACACAGTGCGATCTCGCTTCCTTTGTATTTCCATATCACTCCACGCACGATAGCGGGGTTCATCACATATGTGCTCGTATTACGGTATCTCGATATGAGGTAGGCATGGATTGCTTGATTGCTCATCCGCGAATTTGTACCCTCACTGTGATTGAGACAGGCCATCGCCGACCTGGTCAGCTCACTTTGCACTCGATATTCTTCGAATTCATCATTTCCTTGCATCGCCGGCTCGTCTTCCATTGACGAACTCGCATCTACGTGCTCATTTCCGCTTTCAGTTATCGATTCCATTGATTGGTATTGTTCGACCGGTCCGTCTTGACTCGCCTCCTCGGACGTTGGTAGATCAGACTGCGATCTCTCTTCTCGCACAGTCACACCAGCTGACAGCTGGCTGGACTCTATTCCACTCATCTCCTCGCTTTCTCTTATCAAAGCGGTATCGCGGCTCGCATGCGGCCTTTCCTCTCCATTCTCGTTCTCTCTTACTACATCGGCTCTTGAGTGATCCGCAGCATCATTGCCTGGTTCACTCTGCGTCTCTGCCTCATTCATCGATCTATCGATTACTTCCAGTGGTTCAGTGCGCACTCTCTTCGTCTGTGCACTGCCATCCACTCTCTTTCTTTTTCGGCCGTTGCCTCCACTCACTGACTGCGAGTGGGCAATCGATTCTGTCTGTGATGGTGGATCAGCTGACTGACTAGTCTCTGCCTCATCATCGCACTGTGAACTCTGTTTCCTTCTCTCTGCGTAAGCAGCGTGTCTTTTCTCCATCTTTTCTTTTCTCATTTCTTCCTGACTCATCTCAAACCGTTCCATTTCTGGATGTGTTTTCTTCGCATGTACAGTTGCATTCCCAACTGTGTCAAACACTTCATTGCACACTCTGCACACGAATTCCATGTACATTTTAATTTTTGTTCCCGGCTCCAAGTCCATTTGTTCTCTCCATGGACAGGGATACGCTTTCTTCGCATTCTTTTGATAGTGTCGTCCCATCGCATACACTCTCGCATCACCCATCAGTACGCAATTGCACCCACCGCATTTCACTTTGGCTGCGAGTGGGGCGAGCATTCTCACTCTTTTGGTTACCGTATCGAATACGGTATCATCTGTTATCATTTCATCGCCACCACCATAGAATAGAAGTGGATCACTGTAAACTGGTCTATGCTGAATCTGGTGCAGGATTTCCTGCATCTTTTGCAAATGCCTCCGGGTTTTCACCCTCAATCTTCTTGTCAATCGTTCGCTTTTCTGCATCCATTCCTGGCTCCACAGAATAGAGGCTAGAATAAGAGACAGAATCGAGCCAGCACGATTCACACCGACTCGTTTAGAATCGACGTCGTTCTGTTCGGGCGTGAATATGTCTTTCTCAAATACCATTTCATCAATCTCAGCGCAAATCACGCTGATATCAGATATCACTTGGACCAGTGGAGGGTAAATCACTCCAACCACTAGTCTCACAATCAGATCATTGCAGAATAGATAAATGTACTGTAGCCATTGGCTCGCAGTCAATGTTATCCAATCATATCCTTTTGCCTCCTTTATCAGAGGTGGATCGAATTTCGTTTCCTCATACACCAGAGGGGGGAAATCAGTATATTCCTCATACACCAGAGGGGGGACAACTGTATTTTCCTCATACACCAGAGGGGGGACAACTGTATATACCTCATACACCAGAGGGGGGACAACTGTATATACCTCATACACCAGAGGGGGGTCAACTGTATATACCTCATACACCAGAGGGGGGTCAACTATATATACCTCATACACCAGAGGGGGGACAACTGTATCAGTCTTTCGACCGGTGATCTCGTTCTCGCGGGGGCAGTCAATACAAATCGTAGCGGACCATGAGAGGAGGAAAGGGGAACACTGGAGGGGACCAGTGAGACATCCACAATCCCGGGCAATCACAGTCACACCCAATCGCGTAAAACATACACCACCAAATGCGATACGATAATCGATATATCGCAGATCGAAATGCGATGTGTAACCAATCAATAAGCGGGGCCGAGAGGACGCCGTCCGGCTTGGGCCGAGACACACGCCACCGGAAATACCCACGCACGAACCAATGCACACACGGGGTGGATTGCGCGGAAACGCTGGCAATAGAGAGCCCGCCGAATTTCGCGTCGCGCCGCGCCGGGTTATGATCTGCAAGCCCACAGTGGCGGCGGCGAGATGAAAGGAAACCGCTTCGCACAGGGGTCGCGGAGCGTTTCGATTTGAGCCGCGCGCCGCTGCCTTCGAATCCACCCCGTGGCACAACACAAACAGATCGGAAGAAGTAGACATTGCCTTTGCAGAACCACTGACAGAGTCAGAGTCTGACTTACGAAGGTCTTTTGACGAGCATAGCGCAACAAGTGCGTGAGAGGAAAGCCGAGCAGTGAACACATGGGGAACACACGAACGCTCGAAATCAGGCACATGCTGGATGGGATCAGCAACGTGATAGAGAACAGTGATAAGTAGATATCCAATCAGAATCATAGTACTCAATCCAAACACAACACTAGTCACAGAACAACGCCCGGGTGCGCGCATAATTACTGCCTGGGTCAACCAACCGCCCAGTGGCAGCGTACGAGCGCAACTGAGTGAGAGAGAGAGAGAGAGAGAGAGAGAGAGAGAATACAGAAACACATACAATTTCACGTGGTGGGTTTATTAGGCGGTTGCCTTGCAGAAGCGACGTTATTACATGCATGTGATGAAGACGCGCCGTTCGCGTGAGACGCGCCCAGAAAGTGGTGGATACACGAGTAGACTATTCTATCCACCCAATGCACTTTCAACCTCATCTCATTCACATAAACACTCTCTCTATTTAGTGATTCTCTTTCCATCGCTCTATCTCTATCTATCTCCAACTCTACGAGGGTATTACGCTGATAATATGGCATGAATGCAATATCTTCGAGGAATGCAAGAGACGCGCAGTCTGCAGCACCACCAATTACATAAAGTAATGTAATTACAGCCTCCGCTTTTGAGACTTTTCTACATCGTCATTTGAAGCGATATCTAGTTAGAATACAGACATGAAAAGAAATCCGAGAGGGAGAGAGAAATGACGCTCTATTTAATTTCCGTATCTGTAGTAAACAGAAGAACCCAAGACCGAATAAAGCTTCGTAGTTTTTTTTCTACGTTTCATATTGTAAGGCTTACCAAGTCAAATGAAAATCACGCAACAGCTTACAGTGACTTATATTATAATATATTATGTATCACAAAACACAAAGGTCTCATTTTACACTCTTACAATATACATTATCTCATTTGTATTAAGTTGTATAATTATGTATTATTAGAAAAAAGTAGATGATCATGAGTCATGACATGATCACATTCGAATTTTTAAGCGTAGAACTGATCTGTATATAACTAGGAACACTTGTAACTAGATATGTTACGAGGGACAATTGTGTGCATCTGCAAGTTAAACTGATAAGTTGATAAGAAAAACGGAACAAAGAATAGACTTTTCTGTGATAACTTATTGCTTATAGTAAAAAAAAAACCTATATATTAAAAGAAACATATTGTAAACAGGATTCAGGTCATTAAAATTCACAGGGTTTTCTGGCAGAGACTGTTCACAAAAGAAAGAAAATTTGTGTAAATGAAAAAAGTAAACAAACAAACAACTCACTTTTTGCTGACTCTGTCCGCTCCTCCCTCGCCGCTGAACAGATTCGGAAGCTGCTCGAGCAGCGTGAAGTCATTCTCGCCTGCAAGGGGTACGGTAGGACGGAATTGAAATATATTTTGCCGTGACATATCATACTTCATTAGATGAACATGGCACATATCTGCTTTGATAGATGTCGACCTTGCTAGCTGGTGTAAACAATCAGCTACTTGTGGTTATGGGGAGGCTCATCAACTCATCATATAAAATTGGAATGTTGTATTTGAAAAATCGAGTTACAGTAATACAGTATTGTACTTATATTTTATCTGTTTCATGCCCGATCACTATTATATTACTGAATGGAGACTGCATTATTTTCTCTTTTTCAATTTTTTCAGTACTTTTTGAAAATAAGAAAAGTGTACCTTATTCGGGAATGTTGTTTTGCTGGATTATAGGGTTATTTAGTACATACTCTCTCTTTAATTACGTCTCAAAATAAAAGTTTAAAGTAGTTTATACAAATAAGCAGTGAAAATAATCCGACAATGGCTCACCTCCATCAACAAACTGATCAGGCAGTCCGATCTCATCATTGAGCGTCGATTCGAACATAGACATCGCCAGCGTCTAAAGGCAGAAACTTAATGTCGCGTTCACTAGAGTATCAAGTTCACTAGAGTATCGGACATAAATAATCGCGATAGATAATAGTGGACTTGGAAATCAGTTACAAGAGATCATATAGTGGTTAGAGAAAGAGAGATCAGGGCCCATTGAATGATGTTTTATTTTGACACAACGCGTGGTATAATCGTCAATAATATATTAATATGGAAAAATTATCGGTAGTTTCTAGAGAATAGAAACAAATATGAAATATGAATAAAGGCACAGTGTATTCCACTTCCTGGATTCTTGAAAATTTTTGAATATCATTCACAAAAAACAGTTATGTACAGAGAAAAAAACTAAATTCTGATGATGAAAAAGTATGCATTCCACAAAACATTTTAATTTCGAAAGTCCAGTCAAGTGAAGTTCAAATACCAGGAAACAGTGATGAGAAACCGCTTGGTTCTCGCCGTGTAGGGATAGAGAAGAGAGAGAGAGAGAGAGAGAGAGAGAGAGAGAACTGAGAGAGAGAACTGAGAGAGGGAGAGAAACAAGCGCAGCTAGCGTGCGTGAAAAATGTCTGTCTAGCACGACCTTGAATCGAGTGATTTGAGAACATTTGACGTATTTGGAACAAGAAAGACACATGGGCCCACTTCCTTCCAGATTGTTTCGAAATGAAAGGAAACGTGAGAGAGTTGCCAGAAAAGAGCAGGTCTACAAAATCAATCACACGATTTGTGGATTAACAATGTGTCATGACCGGTAAGAGTGAGAGAGAGAAAGAGAGAAAGAGAGAGAGAGAGAAAGGTGACAAATACAGGAAAGAGTATCATTACAAAACGCACTGTGGCCTATAAAATCAACGTTCTGTTCAAAGAAAATTAAAATACGTTTGATGAAAGACTCAAAGTAAAAAGTAAGTTGCCAATATAAAAAGATTGGCATAATATATAAACTATGTATGTATATTATATAAACTATGTATCACTATAGTTGTGAAAGATGATGAAATTTCATGAGATGATGTGAGCATGTGAGAACAGATAGACAGAATTGTGTAATTATCATTTCTATTCAAGACTCATCTGGGTCTACACATGAAAAAAACTGAGTTCTCAAGTCTTCCATACTTTAATCTCTCAAAATCCTAAATCCGACTTCAATATGACTCAGTTTTCGAGAAATCGGAAGTATGCCGCTATCCGCCTCAATAGTTTTAAAATGTCATGAATATTCAGCGATAGGGGGAAAGAGTGGGCGCGTTTTTACCATAAATTAGTCAATGAGGTCAATACCGCTTAAAATGAATAAACAAAAGAAGCATAATAAATATACATAAATGTTGTGCATATGTGCACAACTAAGTCACTTACGTGGGTCAGAAAAGAAAAAAAGTAAGAGAGAGATAGAGATAGAGATAGAGATAGAGATAGAGATAGAGATAGAGATAGAGATAGAGATAGAGATAGAGATAGAGATAGAGATAGAGATAGAGATAGAGATAGAGATAGAGATAGAGATAGAGATAGGGATAGAGATAGAGATAGAGATAGAGATAGAGAGAGAGAGAGAGAGAGAGAATGAGAGAATGAGAATGACGTCACGACTCACGAAACTGTGCATTATATTTATTGGGTGAGTGGTGGGTATTTTGTAGCGAAAATAAAAATCACATGTAGACTGGATTTGGATTAACTTTGGTGAGATGCATGAAGAAAACGGCAGTGTAAAAGACGAGCGTGCGTATCACAAAAAAGAAATCACACAACAACACTCAACTGAATTTCCATGTATCCGAGAAAAATCGGAGGGAGACATCGGAGACATTTCACTTTTATCACGGCTCCCGCACACAGAACAAGATGAAACAAACAAATCTAACGACAACTTTCAAAGATAAGTATTGGTGCACTAAAGAGAGAGAGAGGGGGGGGGAGGGGAGAGAGAGAATTATTCTTTCACTGATCAGTCATGTCAATCGCTGTTACAAAAGTTGTATGAGCACGATACAAACATCTACCGTATATGTAAGTGAAAATGACATTGCAAATACAAATTCGAAAGGGTACATACTCACAGTTCACAACAAACTGCTAAAAGGACAAAACCGCTACAAAGGAATAAGTAATCGGTCCTTCCTGCCCTCTCCCTACCTCTGCTCCTTTCTATGTACTACATATCTCTTTCTTCGACAAACACTGACAATGTGAGTGGAAGTCATAAAGAGACAGGACCGCTCCACTGCACTCGTTGTTAGAATATTCCAATTACATTCGAAACACACTCGCGAAAAGAGTATGTATGTAGTTCACAAGCTCTCAACCGAAGTGAGCCTGTGACAGCTACTAAGTAGAAGTGAATGTATAAATTTAGTTTTAGACGGTAGAAGAAGAAACACGATATAAATTGTGAAGTTCTAAGTGAATACAGTGTCGCTTTGTGAGTATTTACAATTTACTCTCCGAATCAAAAACAGATGTGAAAGGTATCGAAACAGGTCTGAAAAGAAAGACAGACAGATTTCTGTAGCTTAAAGAGTACAAGACGCTATAGAGACTATCAGCGTATTTCATTCATTTATATTTTTGATAACAAGTCGATAGAACTTTAGACATGCGTCAACGCAAACTTTACGAAACAAAACACTGATGACTAAAAGAGAATAAAACAAAGAGATGCAGATGTGTAGCATACGCAAACGTATGATATCTGCAATCTGCGGTATGCAATACAGACGGAATAACAAATCAGACGCCACAGGGAATGGGTATTCTACCCAGATTGCTATTCACCTCTCTCTCTGTCTCTATCTCTATCCTTCCTCCCCCTCTCCTTTTCCCTCCCTCTTTCATATTCCAATGACCACTGTACCGCGAACTCATCTCATCACTTCTCAGTATTCATTTCACGTCGGAAACAAAATTTATAAATATATCATCTCTCAGAAATATGGACTCGTTTCATTTATTGCCTACTTTCAACAACGCAATAGTAAAAATAGAGTGTCGGAACCAAATACGCAAAGACACGAGAGAGTAGGTATGCCGAAGAGAGTGCAGACAAAGGCAGAGCGACCGTAATGTGGACAATGTTGTAAAATAAGATGATTACGACAATTCGACGCACCAAAAACATTCACAAACACGCGACGTCATAGACTGGAGAAATGGGAAATGAGCAAAAAGGAACTGAAGACATCCCTTTCCCTCCTCTCTCACTCTCTCTCTTTCTCTCTCTCTCTCTCTCTCTCCCTCCCTCTCTCACTCCCTCTGCTCCCTATCACTCCCTATCACACTCTCACTCCCTCTCACTCTCGCAAAACTCATTTCAACCAATAATAATGACGTCATCCTTTCCGTATGTATTTTGACTTTATTTCTAGTAATGTAAAAGGTTCTCAGTTATAGTTAACGCAAATCACATATTGTTATTGACGAAATCAGCAACGATTAGTTCTTCGCTTATGCGAGTTTGATCTTTATAGTATATAAGTCTGATTCGCAATAATAGAGAGAATACAATACTCCAAACAAACATATTGGTGAATAACACAACTGATACAGATACTCATGAGTATTAATGATTTATTAATTGATTTGCTTCGCGCACTCAACATCAACACCCATACTCTCTCAACTCAATCTCGTTTACCATATTGCTATCGTAAAAGTCGTAAGGTTTTCGGCATTTAGGAATTGACACCAGACACTGAACACCACGACACCACTTCACAAAACAAAACAAAATATCTGCAACATGTTCAGTTGACCGATAGCATAAAGTTCTGTGGTGATGGTGACTGATGTCCAGTGTAATGGTGACTGGTGTCTTTTTTTAATTTCCAAAGTTTTCACCAGCCCTGAGATCGCACATATACTTATTATGCCAAATTTAGAGAAAACTCATAAGCGTAAAATGGGGCACATTTTTCATACAACATTCGCAAACAGAGTGTACGAATAACTAATCAAGCAAGTAATCAAATGTTCACCTGAAAATCAATAAAGCGCGAGGATTACAGTGTTGTTGCTATAGATTCTCACACAAAAACATCATTATCCAAGTTGGGGTAATTTAATCAACCGAATGGCTTTTCTTATAGGGACAGATCATTTGACATGCAGCACCAGAGAGAGAGAGAGAGAGAGAGAGAGAGAGAGAGAGAGAGAGAGAGAGAGAGAGAGAGAGAGAGAGAGAGAGCATGTCCGAAGGCTTCAGAGAGAAGGAGAGAGAGAGAGAGAGATTATTCAAGTGCCGAGGAATGCTAATTCATTGCCCCGAAGCACTCGGGCCAATATTCCTCCCTTCTCGAGAAAAGCAAACGCAATTTAATTAATTACTCACTCCGAAAAGAACAAGACGAGAGAGATGAGTATGAAGGGAAGAAGGATCGCTGTCGCAAAAAACAAGAGAGAGGGAGAGAGAGACCACCCACATTACTCACTAATTGTGTTGTCTCGCGGTCTCATCCTTAGATAGAAGGTATACGGCAACTCGAAAACAGAACAAAGAGATGTGATCAACAAACATCTTCCTTACAATAATGGATTTCATGCAGACGCTATACTATCATAACGTAAATTTCATGGATTATGATGATTTCTGTACGTAACGAGCAAACACGTTTATCAGATCTCAATGAAAAAAAATAAATTGATTGTGATTGTGATTCCTCAAATCCTAGGGGTTCCAACTTGTTCAGATTTATCTCCGGTTTAGCATTAGACATATGAGGCAAAATTCCGCTTGAGCTACTAACAAATATGCTAACAAAACCAGTCACCGAAATTCTATAATGTCCAGCATCTCCACTCTTCTACGCTTATAAAGTTCCCGCCATTTCTCCAGTTCAACTATCCTCGCACCATTCGCGCGCCATGGCTGTCTATGCACCGGTCGCGCGCAAGCAGCGCAATTTGGAATGTACTGAACCGATCAGTGATCGATTTTCTGGTCATTAGACATAATGCAGATGGAGAATTCGCGTTAAATTGTGGAGGCGAAATTATTCTAAACGAACGTGTGGGAAGTTAGAATAAAGCTGAAAGCATCTGGCAAGACGTGCACGCACTTTTCAATGGTATCCTCCCTGCCCTCCTCTCTCTTTATCTTCCTACATACATCTTCAACCAAATGAGTACGAAAAGAGTTATATCTCTCTTTCTCGTCTTATCTTGTTTGACTGGCCGAAAATGGTTCAGGATAGTCTATCGACAAAGGAAAATGGTAAAAGAGGATACAGGATACAGGAAACTCGTAGTGCCGAGTAAACGAGTAAAAGTGATTACGAACAATGAATGATTTGAATATCGAGTAGTGAAAAATAGAATCTTGTTGTATATACTACGATCATGATGACACTTGACCAGCTTATGCTTATTAGAAAAAAAAGAGTCATATATCGCCATAAATGGCGTCTGGAATACTAATTCGAATTGTTTTCCACATAAAACAATGTCGTTTACAAACGCTATAGATCTACCAAATAAGAAAGAAGAGGAAGAAAGAGGATGGAGGAGGAGAGGAGAAGAAAGTAAGAAGACGGGTACCCAAGGATTCATCCACATTCAATTTCACGCTCCACAGCAAAACACACGGCTAGACGCTATAGGAAGAGAAATGAGGAGAAATGAGGAGAACTCCCTTCATAAACACAAGCTGCGAGTGTATACCGGTAGAGAAACCACTCGAAAGAGAGAGATACTACAGAATGAAAAGCCGGCACAACACTCTACCACTTGTGTCGGATCACTGAAACTACTCTCTATCCTTGAGAGATAGGGAGAGAGGGAGAGAGAGAGAGAGATGGAGGGAGAGGGAGAGAGATGGAGGGAGAGGTAGAGAGAGGGGAGAGAGAGATGGAGGGAGAGGGAGAGAGAGAGGGGAGAGAGAGATGGAGGGAGAGGGAGAGAGAGAGGGGAGAGAGAGATGGAGGGAGAGGGAGAGAGATGGAGGGAGAGGTAGAGAGAGGGGAGAGAGAGATGGAGGGAGAGGGAGAGAGAGAGGGGAGAGAGAGATGGAGGGAGAGGGAGAGAGAGGGGGAGAGAGAGAACCATTCTCTGTTCCTTGACCGGTGTCAACATCGCATCATTAAATTCCGTGCAGTTCGAGCCTGTGCAACACTATGCGACACACACGACAGAAGACACACTACCGGTTCTACTACCCTTCTCTCCCCCCCCCTCTCTCTCTGTCACTCGTTCTCTCTCTCTCTCTTTCTCTCTCACTGTCACTCGTTCTCTCTCTCTACCCCCCCCCCTCGCAGTAACAGTAATTGTCAATACAATCCATCTTCACTCGCCGCTCTTCCACTCGAAAACGGCAACATCAATAGGGGAACGATGGTAAATACTCGCTCGACCCTCCTTCCTTCCAGAGCTTCTATCCTCTTTCCCTCGACACAACGATACAGCTATATAGAACAAAAATGTCTGAATATCACAACAACTCTCGAGTTGAGAAAGATTTTCGGTTTTATTAAACAGGGTGTACACAGGTCAAAACAATTCGCGGGAATAAACAAAAATGTGTCAAATAAATGTATGGTGTGTAAATAATCGAGACAACATGTAAGAAGAAAGATTTGACTGCAATTTTGGAGAGGGCTGCAAAAAGCTAGCGAAGGGTGAGAGACAGGGTGTACGGTAACTAGAAAGAGAGAGGGTACTGTAGAAGCAAGACACGCGAGCAGGCCTGCATTGGCTACCATAGTCACGAGGTGTGAGCTACAGAGGGCCGGGGAAAGGGGGAACAACGAACCAATAGTATGCAAGAGTAGTCTGTAAATAGATTAGGGCATGGCTCAAGTGGTAGGGGAATCAATAGTCAATCGATATTCTACTGCTCCTTCTTCTCTTCAGCGACAGCGCGCTTCAGGAAAGGCAGCTTCTCCTCGAGGCTGAAAGGGAGACAAATAAACACTGGCTTGCATTCCGGAATGATGTAGATATAGTCTATATTTCATATGGTCTTCTGAAAGAATTAAAACTCAATCTGCTCACATTTTGCACGTAGTACAAATTACCGCACCCATCTTTTCATACCGTACTCCTACAGTATACTCACATGTTCTGCACGTTCTGGAGGTGTCCCTTGATCATGTCGAGGTGCTGATCGATCGGCTCCTGGTACTGCTCGTACACCTTCGGGATAGAGAACACTCCCAGCACGGCTGCAATCAATCCATTAATCAATAATCAAGAGATAATGCTAAATTATTCGATAATCAATCAATGTTATAAACTACTCACCGAGGATAACAAGGGCGAATCCGGAGAACCACGCACCAATGTAGGTGAGAGACCAGAGGAGCAGACCGAACTGAAAAAGTTTCGTAATTCAAATTCCAAAAAATTTAAAGTAGCGTACTACGCAAAATTCAAAGTACCGTACCTTGACCGAGTCGATGATGCTGTCTACGAGGAAGAGCTTGCGCAGCTGGTTCGCCATCACCTCACCGTGCTCCACAAGCACATCAACCTGAAAATTGACAAAACTACCGTAGTTCTTGCAGTACAGTATTCATTACAGTAACACCTTCATAGCTACAGTATCCCTCTCATCGTACCTGCTCGTGCACGCGATCCTGGGGCATAGAGAGCTCGGGCTGGAGGTACTCCCTGCAAATGCAAGATCACATAACAATTATTGAATAATCGATAATAGAAAGAATGTATGGGGAGGGTCAAAGATGCAGAGAGATGGTTTGCGACTCACTGGAAGGGGTTCTCTCCTCCGGTCTTCTTGATCTGAGCCTCCGCGGCCTTGAACAGGCGGAATGCCAGGGTGGCAGCGAGGACAGCCAGGCCAGAGTAGGAGAGCACACTCAAAGTAGAAAGCAATCAACAAGCCGATCAAAGCAACAAATGCTCCAGCTTTTGCAATTGCAGGACCGTAGTAGTCCAGAGTGAACATCGCAAACTCAGATTGAACGCAGTAGTGTGCAACAAGCACTCAAAAGAAAACAACACACACTGGTACGTAACAAATGAATCAACAAATTGAGAATCGAAAACCAAGTGATCCAGTTGGATATCAGAGTATAACGGAACCAAAACAAAAGCGAATAACGTCAACTCACACTCAGTCATTTATTACTACTACTTGAAACATATTCCCACTATAACACCGAAATGCAAAACCTGACAAAATGAAGGAAGTCTGTGCAATACGTCTGAAGAGAATATATTTTAAAAAAAAATACTCACGAGATGATGGGGTACTTGGCGAAGATGAAGATAGCGAGGAGGGTGAGCGACAGGGCGGCCGCAGACTTCTTCGGGTCGCGCCAGTAGATCAGGTCCAGCACTGAACAGAAAACAACATAAGTTTGCTATGGGTCTGCATCTCTCTTTCTCTCTACCGAGCCATCCCTTTCTCTTTATCTCTCATTAATTCCTCTCACACATGAGCCCACAAACACAGCAAACTCTACCTTCCTCCTCATTCCTTTCCGCTGCTTGCTTCTTACTATGCGAATCGCAAATATACACCATAGCGAAAACTAGCAATTTAAGAGTTACACGCAATGTTCAGGATTCGAAGCACTCTTGCAGACTGATCGATACTCGATCCAAGCGGAATCTATTGTACATTCACACCCTCTCCACGAGTCCATGAAACATATATAAAACGACGAGCCACGTAACCGAGCCACTCATATCGTCTCCTCTCTCTCTCTCTCTCTCTCCGCGCTCATTGTATATTGCCACGGGGCATTTCCATTTCCGATCAATCCATCGCTCTCGTCAATTTCTTCTCGGTGAGAAAACAGAAAAGGTGTCAGGGGAAGAAAAATAGTATCACATTCGTGCCCCGCTCCAGCTAGTAACCTTGATCTAGATCCATCTCTTTTCATTCAACCAACACAGCAATAAACTCTTGAAATCTACGCGTATCTCAGAGATCAAATTGCTCTTATATAAATGATCACAGAACACACCGAGCGTATTATGATACTCAGTCTTCCCCCCACAACAATCGATTACGTATACGGAATACGTGGCGCCCGCTGTGTGGAAATAGCATTTTTGTCAGCACATTCATAACAATTTCCCGATTGGCATTTCATAACTACGCATATCACATGGTGATACTACATGTCAATCACTAATCACTCTGAGATAAGATAACTACTTTGACCTGAAGCGATTCCGCTCTCACCTCTCACCAATCTACCAGATTCTTGATCGGGTAGATCAATCAATCGATAACATCTTGTGTTCAAACCGCACTCGAGAGTGACCTTCTATAGGGCTAGGTATAGCAAACATTCCTCTAGCCTCCAACCCATTCCACTCTCACTGCCACAAAAAGCATCTGCGTTTACACAGCAGCTTCATTGTTCGCACTCAGAAGCAGAGGACCAAAACACCTATACACAAAACTAGTACTGTGAAAGTGACACCGCGGTATAAAAGAAAGTGAATAGCAGGACAAAAACTCAACCCTCAATATACCATTCACGAGTTTCAAAATACCGTACTCACCCTTGCCAACAAAGTCCTCAGCGGGCACATAGGCCGGGCCCTTGTTGTTGTTCTTACGGTTCTTGAGCTGGGCCATGGTAGGAGTACGGTAGAGGGGTACGGTACGGAGTGAGTGGAAAAGACACACTGACGCCTATAGCCACTGCCGCGATCCGATCGACGACCCACACTGCGTCTATGCCCGCCCACTCTGTCTGTCTGCGCCCCGGCTCGCGCATCCTCTCTGCCCCTCGGCGCTCCCCGATCAGCACTCTCTCTCGCCGCACTCTCTCCTCTACCCTTTGCAGTTCGAGTCGTGTTGTGTTGTGAGCTGCTTTCTGCGAGCGACCAAGGGAGAAATAGCAGTTCGCAGACTTTTTCAGACAGCAACCACACAGTATTGTATAGTCAATACAACTCCTTGTTTGAAGTGAAACAAAACTAATGGACAACCTTCCAGCTCGAACCGAATAGGTCAACAAGTTGATATCCTCGCAATGCAAATACTACTAATCCGAAAACGTGTAACCGCTTCACTCTCCCACTCAACTGCCCGTTGTGAACTATAAGTCAATAAATCTGTGCTCACAAAATCGCGTACACGAGAAAAGTGGACTGCGCAGAGGCGGCTCGGAGTATCTCTCACTAAATCTCTCACCGTTCACCCACACTCCTCCATGGCAACATTTCAAATTGTTCCATCCATCACAACATAGTCAGTTGTGAGTTTTCCCTCTCCCAAATACCAGGCAATCCCCTCTTATCCGTTACATCTTCACATACTGATCCTATTACAATATCCATAACCCATTACAATCTCTCGTTCAGACTTTCTCATCCCTAAATCTATACGGGCCGCCGCTGAGCGAGAGTCAATTGGAACAACTACCAATATAAACCAGTTTACTGCGACCCGCGTGCGTGTAACGAGTTATCGCAGCATATTATCTAACATCCCTTCACCTCACAGCCAGAAACACTCGAATCGCCCGCATCCTGACACCCGCGCGGACCCTCTCCTGCCAGTCGATATCGAGCAAAGGGACCAGTACCGCTCAATACGGCTCCCCCGCGTTCCGTTCCGTTCCCATTACCGCTGCGCGCTCTCGTTTCGCGCACGTTAATTAATGCATGATCCCCCCTTCCTCCTATTCCCTTTACACATAATCCCTCTACTTTTACAAGAAACAACCGATCGCCAAACAACACACAAATATCACATTAGTACGCCGCGCACGTTTCCGAAACAGTAGATACACTACTCCACTTTGGCCAAAAATGCCACCAGTACACCCGATATACTCACCCTCCTTCCTCTTCTGAATGGCCTCCTTGCTAAAGTTGGCGACCGTGTAGATGGTGATTGCCACAGAGGCGACGAGGCTGACGTTGAGTCCGACTCGGATAGTGGACGATGCGAGGAAAGAGACGAGGGCGTACACGCCACGACCCACTGCGCCCGCCTTGCTCATTCTCAACCAACACTACAACGCAAGCTTGAAACAACCGATCCAAAAGAAACGCGGACGAGACCAGAATGTTTAACTAGAACTCCGACCACGGACATATCTAGTACGTGGAGAAGACGCCAGTCATATGGAGAAGAACAAATAGGCATTCGAGATGAGGAAGCGCCATTTGAGATGCGCAGAATTGAAGAGGACACAAAAACAGACGCCTTCGAGAGAGAGAGAGAGAGAGAGAGAGAGAGAGAGAGAAAGAGAGAGAGAGAATCGCAAGAAGCTCTCTCATCTTACCACAAAAGAGCGCATCTGCACGGAAGATGTTCTCCCAACACAATAAATGCGCAGTGGGAGCAAAGATCGCGCAGTTCCATTGAAGCGAAAAAAGACAAGGCACAAGGAGAGATGTACTCAATACAATTACCAGTACGGCACAGCAGTCGAAATGCACAAATGCTATTCTCTCGCGCCACTCCGCATTGCGAAACCGAATGTTTCGCACATGAGTAAGAACGAAATGCGCGTGAGTAGCCTTCTCTTGGTCACAAATAAAACATGCGATTATTCCTACTTACAACGGCTATCACTCTTCGATAGTAAAGATGAGTGATGCGCAGGCGAAACTCGTCAACAAAGAGCACTCGAACACACTGTTGTAAGCTGGTGATCGAATCAACACAAACTGGCTCACTCGGTCGAACCAACAAGCGAGGAACGCAAACAACACTGATAAGCGACCGGAAACTGATAAGGGTCACCGGTCACCGGTTGCGAAACGGCAGCGATCAATCAATGGAACGAATATGAATATTCAAAGAGTATAAGAGTGAGGCAACGGAAAACCGCTCGTTGCAACCGCAACACAGAGAGAGCAATCGAAAAAAAATTACTCTCCCACTCGCGCGGCACGCATTCCCATTCACAGAGGAGACCCGCACCATTCTCGCGCCAAAAACCAAAAACAGAGCGCACACAAGCGGAAAGGGCGCGCCATTTGAAATTCGGCCACTGTGTGAAGGAGAGACGAGGAGAGGAGAGGGACAGTCACTTTCTCCCCTCACACAACGCCAGTCACAAATATAGACACCCACAATGTGAGAGTAACATAGTCCATACATAAAGAGAGAGGGGCAACACTCACAGAATCAATAACCGGAATCCCCCCACAATCTCCGGGGTGTAGAGTGAGAGTACACGAGATGTGTGAAACTGAATATGATAGCATGTGCATAATACACATGGCGCCGACAGACTGGTCACTCAGCCAGGCTACTGCAGTAAGAGGAGAGAGTAGGACCACCCATCCCTTGCTCTGCCGACAATAGCCGCGCGGGAGACCCGAGACCGATATAGCTCTCCCGCAACATCTCCCCTTCTCTCTGACTCATATCGATCCTTGCTTAGGTTGGCGATGCCAGATGGGTGGCCAGAGACCGCTGGCAGCAGCATATCCCCTCCCACCCTGCGGGGTCACGCGCCCCGCGCCACATAATAGGAAGCAGACATACAGAGACACTTCCCCTGGCACACAGCCAACATCGTCTCGGGGCAACAGAAGCAGCAGCAGAATCCAGAAGGCCACGCCTCCTTCGAAACTGCGAAACCGCAACGATGCGAGGGAAGGGGCGAGAGAGAGAGACAATGACAACTCTGTCGTCGATATTTCAAAGGCCAAGATGAGAAGAGAGCGAATGGACATGCCATGCCGAAAAGGGAAGACACGGAGATCCAGAGAGAACGAGACACGGACAACGCGGAGAGAGCGAGTAGCGAGTAACGACCAGCCACCCATGTGTAGATCGAGCAACGTGATAAATGTGACGTAAACCCATACCTTATCAATCAACGTCCTCTCCACCATACATCTATCTATTCATACATCACATCCCCTATATACCCACTAAATGGTCCGATTTGCCGTTACCTGAGAAACGCATTCTTCGCGCGCGCTTATGCCCCATTAACCCTCATTAACATACTGATTACTGATCGCATGTCCACATCTGGCAGGTGACTCTCGTAGTCTGCGCTCTAACCGGGAAAGGGCGACAATTACATTTCGTAGCATCATCAGTCAGTCGTCGTCGTTCATCCCTTCCCGGCATCGATCCTCTAGCAACAATACCACCCCCCCCCCACTCTGCGTCTCTGCCACCTCATTAGCATAAACAGAGAAACGACCCTCGCTTCTCTCTGCTCTCGTCCTCCAATTGTCCCCGAGGAGGCGGAGGAGGGCGCGAGATGATAGCATTTTGCGGGACAGCGAGAATGTGTAGTGGCCAATTCCTATACTATACACCAAATCTCTCTCCATCTCATCTCTCTTTCTCCTTCTTACCTCCCCTCTCTCTCCCTCCTCCTCCTCTCTCTCTCTCTCCCTCTCTCTCACCTCGCGGGTCGACCGTCTTAAAGTCGCACCACGCTCCCTTGCCGCTGCTGCTCTTGTGCTTCAGGATCGAGTGCGGAGAGGATGCAGAAGAGGCTGGAACAAGAAACCGTTGCACACAATTATTGATTAATCAGTTCAAAACAAGTACAGGAGCCAGTGATAGCTGATACCTAAACCCACAGCAAACCGCAGATTTTAAATCGTACACAAATATGCAACTTACGCGCAACTTGCTAGCAATTGCAATTAGAACCGCAATCCTGTCTGCACCACAAGTTATACATGACAAGCTACACAAGCTCTACACGATACATCCCCCTCCTCCCTCCATCCCTCCCCCCCCCCCTCTCTCCCTCCACGCACCGTGTTCGTGTGGGGGCGCGGGTCCGAGGTCGACCCTGCTGGGCTTCTTCTCCCCCTCCCCCTCCTCCGCGAACTCTTCGTGCGGGGCCGGCGGCGTCGGCGGACGCGGCTCCGTCCCGAACCCACTGCCACTGAACCAGAGAGCCACCATTACCAGTGCACAAGAGATCAAGAGTTGTCAATGAGTGTTGAAGTTACTTCATATATAGATCGTTTCTCATAAACCATGAAAACTAAGTTCCACGATCCACTTGTCACACCAACATGTATAGGTCTTCTAATTCTCGAAGTCTCGAACTCGATGAAAATATATAAAAAAAATATAAACTGAAAATATAAAATAAGAAACATTACTCCACTATAACATTACTGTAACACCTTTGCTAATACTATCTACTGATTCCTGAGCGAATCTATCAACTAAAACAATCTACCCGAACACAAGGCTGGACCTACACATGGATGGGCTGCGGGGGGATGGCGGCAAAGTCGTCGACCAGCTGGTCCTCCTCGTCCTTCTGAATCACAACACGTCAACCCATCGTCTCCTTCCCTTCTCATTACTCCGTTCACTCTACTCTCTATATCTACAATGCCTAACCATCAAAAACAATCCACCAATGCATCACGATAGAATGTGAGTGATGCATGGTACAGGACTAGCCCTGCTCACTTCTGGGATGGTGAGGGGTCCGTCCCTGTCGAAGGTGGTCTCATCGGGGGTCTGCCGGCCGAAGTCCGGTCCGCTCTCCTCCTCAGAGTCGTCTCCCAACAGACGACCCACCTGGTCCCGGCCTGCAAACCAGCAATTCCTTATGCGCCTATGTTGATCAAATGCGATTCCGGAAAAAAAATAATTTGATGATGATTTGAACTTGATCACGTGTCGCTCATCCCATTATTGGCAAAGGTATTCTATATGCATGCACCCACCGCTGTCTCCTCCGGGCGACACGTGCGCGGGCTGCTGCTCCGGATGCGAGGCCGCCTCCTCGACAACAGGCTCCGACACCTGCAAGCCACACCATCCCTCCTCTATCTCTCCCTTCTCTCTCACTCCCTCCCCCCTCTCTCTCCCTCTCTCTCTCTCCCTCCCTCTCTCTCTCTCTCTCTCTCTCTCTCTCTCTCTCTCTCTCTTAAGGAGATAGCGTCCGATGGACTGGAGCTCACCTTGTCGTCATCCATCTTGGCGAAGAGCGCGTCCACCTCGTTGTGCAGGTTGTCCACCTGCAACCAATAATCGATAATCAATCGATATTCAATCAGTGTTCGATTTGTGCGAGTCCGAGTTACATCAATATATCAATAATCGACCAGAGTACACGCAGCCCATTTCCCTACCACCAACATCAAACTCTTCGCTCCTCTCATCTCCCTAATTCCCTGTTCACACTTGGACTGCCGAATTCGCATTGCGCATTCGCGTTGCCTTCCAAAAGGGCAAGCGGCGAGCCGAATAAAAGGAGGCCGGCGCGCATGCCTGGCCACACACTCACCTACTCGCTCAACAGGTGATCCTTACCTTCCACCTCCTACCCCTCCGTCCCTCACCCCGTGCCTGCTTGCAGCCATGGCGGACGGGCAGAACAAAGAGTTCGTGGTGGAGATCCCAATGGAGGAGGACGAGCCGCTGGGGGCCACCCCCAACGACAAGCTCGTCGTCATCAAGGTCCAGGCGGGCACACTCGCCGACGGAAAGATCAAGGTCCGCCCCTCCCTCCTTCGTAACCTCGGTTGCCATGCTGCCGTGAACAAAGCGTTCTCTACGGATTTCCCTCTTCCAGGTCGGAGACCAGATTGTCAAGATCAACGACACGCCGATCCTCAACTCTAATCACTTCTTCAAGCTTCTGCGCTTTGCGCCGCCCTGCGCCCGCCTCTCCATCATTCGGTACTGTGGTCTACCGTAACCCTTCACAGACTATCGTACCCTTCAGCGATGAGAAGAAGGTGGCGGAGTTGGAGTCGCGCATGCACATTCCCGCCGACCGCGCCAAGCTCATTCAGCGTCGCGACGGCTTCGCCTACTCGGTACGGTAGAATACCGTATACCTAGTCACCGTACTCCTACCTCCCCTGTTGCAGCTGGTGAAGATCGAGTGGAAGGCAGGCGGTCCGAAGCTCGGTCTGGGCATCAAGCACTACCAGAACAGAGTGCTCGTGTCGCGTGCCGACCCCGGCACCCTGGCGTCTTCCGTGTTCGTCGTCGGAGACCACATCATCGACATCGACGGCACGCCGGTGACGGACAAGGACGTGGCGCGCGACTTGCTGCTCAAGGCGCTGCAGGCACGCGGGCATGCCACTTCGGTCATCGAGCGGCCCGAGACGATGGAGACCAAGCACTGGACCAACCAGGCCCTCACCACGCAGGTCGCACAGCCGCCCTCCGTACAGATGAACTCAGACGTGCGCAACATCCTCGCCAGGGAGAGGAAGCGCCAGATGGAGACCAAGCCTCAGGTACTGTAGATTACAGTATACTCCCCTACCGTATCTCGCTTCAGTCTAAGGGCGGAATCCTGACCAAGGAGATGAACAAGTCCAAGCACGTGACTATTAACGACAAGGCCACCATCGACATGATCTACTCCGACAACGAGGGAAAGAACCTGCGCTCTGTTCGCAAGTAGACGCTCCCGCAGGCACCCCCTACTAGATAACACTCGCACACACGCTTAAATTCATCCCATTTGATCTCGTTTCTAATCATGTTGCAGCACTCACAGCGCCTATAAACATGTTCTTGTAAAAAACACTTTGATAAAACCTTACATCACTTTGAATCATTTTAATAATCGATTATCTGTTAAAAAGTACTTGCGTAAAGATATTAAGTTTGTCTTGACCCAATTCAACAAAAGCGCATGCATAAAACGTTTACAAATACTAACACAAACCTGCGCCTCTCTCCCCCCCCCCCTCTCTCTCTCTCTCTCTCTCTCTCTCTCTCTCTCTCTCTCTCTCTCTCTCTCTCTAATATGGACGTATGACGTTATTCATTTGTATTGTTATATTTCATCTGTTAGTGTCCACTGTCCGTTATGCGCAGGTTTGTGTTAGTATTTGTAAACGTTTTATGCATGCGCTTTTGTTGAATTGGGTCAAGACAAACTTAATATCTTTACGCAAGTACTTTTTAACAGATAATATATGTGCTTTTGTTGAATTTCATAGAAATTTTGAATATGTGCTGAATTATGACTATTCATATGGATTTTATCAAAAAACTACTATCTCTCACTCACTGTGTTATCTCCTTCTCTTCGTCCCTTCTCTCTCTTTCACTGTTCCTTCTCTCTCTCTCTCTCTCTCTCTCTCTCTCTCTCTTTTTCTGCCCTTCTCTCACTGTCTCTTTATATTTTCTGCTCTTCTATCAACGTTTACAAATACTAACACACACTCTCGGCCGTTCTCTCTCTTCTTACTCTCCTGAACCACAGATCACTCGTTACGTTTCGGATCGCCGTTACGTTTCACAAAAACGTTTTCCCCACATATTTTCTCACTACCGTTCGGAGTCGCGCCTACTGCGCTCTTTCTCCTGGCTATAGTTGGCGGACCCAAAACAACGCAAACCCGGCGCGAATTAGACGCTGGCGGCGGCGGGGCGAACTACACTCAAAGTGCGAGTTGGAGAACACGGGCAGAAAACGCCGAGAGAGTACGCTTTCGGCAGAGAGTCAGCGTTACCGGACACGACACCCACCCACCCACCCACCCACACGCTGGCCTCTCACCTCATGGGTGCGCGAGATCGCTCATAACTTCTTTCGGAGAAAAGATACAAAGATGCCATCAATTAGTGATCTGGCCTACGGACCCGTGCGAATCTAACTAACATGAATTGAATGAGTTCACATTCCTGCTAACATGATTTTTGGATATAGCTTCTTGAAAATTCTGGCGCGAGCCCTATCCTAAGCCAAAAGAGAGGGCGCTGCGCGCCCTCTCTAATAATCTTATCTCACCTTGTCATCGATATCCTCGACGACCGGCTTGGACTCTTCCTTGTCTGCTCCAAAGAAGTCGTCGGCCTGAATATTGATATTGCTAATTGCTATAACTGAATTACTACCAAAATTACTCAAACAAAAGTCATACGAACATTAAACATAGAAACGTCATAATGTCAAAATGTATGTGATATCCGTGCCCACCTTGTGGTCAGCCTTCTCTCCAGCGTCGTGCGCCGCCGCCGCCACTTCCTCCTTCACATCAGATGCCTCAAACACGCAAGGCTACTACTATACAACATCAGTTTCAAAAAATTCGTGTAATGTCAGCAGACGAATAATTTCATTCGAAAAGCTAGATTCAGAACAAACTGGCATCACAAAAATTGGTCAAGGTCAGCAGTCTTCACACCTCACAAGTCTTCACACCTCACACCTTTGCCTCCCTTACACCCTCTCCTCTCACCTTCTCCTCCAGCTTCTCGCCAGCGTCGTGGACAGCTGCGGATACGTCGTCCTTCACCGCAGCAGCCTGAAACAGAGTATACCAGACGGTATACCAGTCTCTCAGAGTTAAAAGTCTCTCACTCTCCTTCCCTCTTCTCTCTCCTCTTCCCTCACCCACCTTCTCTTCGACCGCGTGAGCAGCTCCTCCGAACGAGTGCAGGGCAGACTCGGTCATGTCCGACGCCTACAAGCAAAACGATCAAGGTGTTTCATTCGATGCCGAGCTGTCTCAACAACTGTCACCCACAGCCGGCATGCAGAGCCTCAACTACTTCAACTACTTCAACAACTATAACTACTATAACTACTTGTGTGTGCCTACCTTCTCCAGCACATCGTCCTTGTTGTGGGTCGCCTCGTCGGCCACATCGACTGCCTTCTCCTCCAAGGCGGCCAGCGAGTCCCCGGCCGCGTGGCCAGCATCCAGCAGGTCGTCTACACATGTACGATCACACCGGCTTCCCTCACTCTCACTACCTTCTTTCGACGCCCACCTCTGACACTGTCTACGGAAACCACTGACCGAGTTGAATGGACATACAAAACACCACATCCAGAATGATCAAACCCCACTCACCCTTGACATCGTCTGTCTTGTCGGCGAACCCTCCGAGCAGATCTGCGACAGCCGGCTGTGCCTGTGCGGCCGCGTCCTTCACGGAGTCCACTGAAAGGCATCCATTGTATTCGACAATCAATAATTACATAATGTATTGTTTGAATGTGGGCATCGGCGTGGACGAGGCTTGGGGACATCAGCCAGTTTGCGTAAGCATGATACCATGACATAGGCAAAAAGGGTAAACGCCAGTTCAGTTCCCGTCCAATTTATGTTTCAGACAATTCATATCCAATTTTGAAACAATACATTATTAATGTAACTCCTCTAGATCTAGCCGCTACTTCTACATGCAAATAAGATTATATTATTTTAAAAGCCCACCCGTCTGGTTGAAGGGCACCTCCACGTCACCATAGCTCTTCTCGAGAGAGTCGACAGGGTGCGCCGGCGAGTCCATCTCACCGCGACGCTGAAAAGGAATTGGTAATCAATCAATCATTAGCACCAAGACGAATACTAATAGTAACAAGAGTAGAATAACAAGAAGTCAAGACATAAAAAGAAGAATGACCTTAAGCATGGGAAGATCGCTGGGTTCAATGCCGTCAAAGAGCCTCTCTACGGGAGTAAAGGGGGCAGTGACCAGACTGTTGCGCTTCTTGCGAGTGAATAGGCCCATAGTGCAACTCGCTCCGAGTAGTCAGACAGGAATGTCAACCAACTATTGTCAAAAGCTAGGCTGACTGACTGGCTGTCTCGTGAGCCGTCTATGGATGCGACGTTAAAATTCTGCTCGTACGCCCTTTGTGTGAGAGTGACACACTGACATAAAGTGATTCACATAGCCCATCATTGCGAACAAACCAAAATTATCATAGGTGCTATGAAACTTTGATTCAATGTTTGTCTTTTGATAAAGGTGCCAGACTCATCGCAGAGAATTCATAATAAAAGGGTCAACGAAAAAAATGAGCATAGAAATAACCTATGTGAGTAAGCGCAAGTAACACTAGAAAGAATGCAGTAAACCGAAGGATGGAAAATCTTATGCATACGAAATGAAAATTGACAATCACAGAATTCAACTATAAATGCGATCGAGTTATTTCGAAATATGTACACGTAAAGTTACACGACAGCTTTGCGAAAGGAAGAAAATTATAGGCGAACGTCACACTCCTCTCTCGCTACATTTCGACACCTGACCAGTTCTTATAGCAAATCCATTTCCCACTCACGCACTTCTCATATTTGACACTACAAAACGCGGCAGCAATGCAATTGCAGAATGAACATTTCCACTACTAGCATTAGTTTCGCAGAAGAAAAGAAAATAGAAACACGACAGCGGCGCGAGCAACATTGAATTAGAAAGATACACAACACTCTCTTCGAGAGGCAGAAGCGCAATGTCGGAAATGAAGCATCGATTATTCGCCTCTCTCATTCTCCGAGGCCCCACAGCCGCCGCTCGCATTCACTTCTAATTCTCGAAAGCAACAATTTTCCCAAAATGTGCGGCCAGCAACAATCTAATTAGCGGTCGTCTCTATAGGACGACGAGAATAGCTGAAGAAGGGACACAGAGGAAACTGCAACATGGGCGCAGAAAAAGCACATACACACAGCAGATAGACATGGTCAATAACAGCCTATGGCTCTAGCTACTGCCTTTATAGGCGGAATACGAAAATGGGGAAGGGGAAAACAGAGAGGACAGACGGAGGGAAATGTTGTTTCATTCTCACTCACTGCGTGCTACTAAAAATTATTTCCATGTAGACACAGTAAATGAATGTGTGGGTAACCATCACTGACAACGCTACGAAAAAAATGAGACACAACTCGATGACTGAGAACCGCCTCTAACGCGCAGATTATCTCATGATTCATTTTCAACTAAAAGTGACATAGATTCCTTACATGCTTCAACTGATCAGTACATGATGACCGAATGTAAGAACACAATACATACACGATACACGAAAGATATCGAAAAAGAGAGAGAGAGAGTAAGTGCAAGTATCGACGCAGGATAGCTGGGAAACCGTGTGGTCAGCGTCCACGACAACTTATTATGCAATTTCTCTCTCTCTCTCTCTCTCTCTCTCTCTCCCTCTCTCTATTTGCAACTGTGCAGAGACAGAGGCAACACTCCACACAGCCACGCCTCTCTCTAACACTGGCCAATTCAGACTACTGGCCCAATGGCGCGCGCCAAAATTCAAAATCACTCTCACCCGCTATGACTATAAATCAAGTGCACACAACGTTCATAGTCAAGTTAGAGAAGATCATTCTCTTATATCATAAATCTAGGATCAAGTCATAAACCATATTTCAAAAGAACGGTTTGCAGATCCTAAAACTTAAATCGCCTCGTAATTTGAAACTGTCGAAATGGGTGGACATGCGAACATGATTCATCTAGCACGCATCCACGCAATGAATCAATCCACTCACAGAGAAGTGTTTGAACAGACTATGAGACTGGAAACAAGATGGGCAACGAATTGGCAATAATTGACATGGACAAGCGCAGATCGGTCATCGGATAGGTAGATCAAATTTTCAATCAATCCATCAAGTGTCAGATCGCCAGATCAAAGAGCAACGACACAAACGAACTCAAACTCTCGACTTGCACATGCAGACTGCACACCAAAAGAACGCCACCGAAACGACAAACACACACACAATCGCAATCTCTCTCTCTACTCTCTCTCTCTCTATACCACTCTTTCACGTGAATCGAAACATGCACTCTGCTCACTGCTATTTCATTACACCCATATGACTCAGAACACCAATCACCAAATCATGCATAGTTTGGAGAATAGCTTTAGTTAGTACAAACAAACAAAAACGATCACGCACCCAGTGCTCGAACTCGGTGGACTGTCTTCGGAGTAGCTGTAGCTGTGTGGGCGCGCGTGCCTCTCCCCGCAGAGCCCCCGTAGGCTGTCGGTGCAGCAGGTTCCCGTCTGTCTGGCTACTGGGAGGAACGAGCACGAAATCCGCCTCCGACTCGACCTGAAAGCGACCACCACACGTACACAACACACGCCATGCACACTCATTCACAACCACACTCTGTTAGTGGGTTACATGTATTAGTAGCCGGAGGTTTCATCGAAACTCTCCACGTTATGTTTCATCATGGATCCAAGGCATTCGCTACACAAAATAAACAAGATAACTGAAAGAGAAGTAATGGAGAATGGACAACTCATATTTCTGCTAAACAACTACATAACAACTGCGGTGTAGGAGGAGAAGAGAGAGAGGGGGGGGGAGGAGAGAGAAGGAGAAGTGAGAAGAGTTGTGTACTTGAAATTAGTGAGCGGAAACGCTAGTGTAAATCAGCAGCAATCGGTAGGAGGAGGTGAGAGAGAAGAGTGAAAAGAGAGACGACTCGGTTATAGGAGAGCGCAGAGAAAAAAAAACTCCGAAACGCACAAAAACAGAGCAACACCGCCCCGAAACGAGCAATCAAGCAAGCCAATATAGACGACAACGACAACCGTCTCAGACTTCAATGCAAAAAAGTCAGCCGGACCAGAACTCAGCCGGACCAAAAAAAGTAAGGAAGCAAGCGAAACTATATACGCTACTGCTGCTGTTACGCCAAACCAATTAGAAGGTTCTGGGGAATCGTCTTTGCTATTTACTACTCTACTACAACACAATTACCAGTACCAACTGACCTTCTCGATATCGTAGCTCTTGCTGTGACCACCGCCCATACTCAACTTGTCAGGAATCAAACAATCACGGATCACTCACAGTATCACCAATATCATATCAGTCGTAAATATCATGCGGACCAAAAACTCGAGAAGATGCCGTTATATGACTCACTTACTCACTCGTCACACATCATAAACGCTTTGTCGTTTCACAATCTCAAAACGATTGATTCACTAGCCACTCATCGTAAAAGGACAAGCACAAAACGTTCCCAATACTTGAGATCAAACCAAAAACGCTTCGCGATGGCAGAGTAAGGGAACCACTACAGGGACGGTTCTGCTCACCTCCCACCTCTCCAAATAGTCATGCAGATCCTCTTGTGGCACCGAAGACGAACCAAACATACTGATTCCTCCGCATCCAACCACAACCAACCACTGCGCAGCACGAATCGAGTTCGAGAGAGAAGCCTTCTCCTCCTCCTTCTCTCCTTCCGCCTTCTCCCAAAACGGGCAGTCGGCGGCAGTGGATGTAATCAGATAGCCTCACTTTCCCGCCATCCAACCCGCCATCCAGAGTACACAGAAAGCGGAATATCAAAAATTGATGCAGCCAGCTTTGGTGGAGGGGCAAAAACGTGGCCAACCACCACCTGCCGTCGAGTGTTCCATGAGTCTCTCTGGGGGGAGGGGGGGGGAGCACAATACTCTCGCGCCTTACTCAAAACCCAGAAAAGTGTTGCCTTTTCATCCCTTTTCAACCAACTTTCGATTCGGAGAGAAAAGCCAAAAAATTATGGAAAAAATATGAAATGTTTCACTCATTCTACATTCAATGCGCAAATTCGAGTCTATAATTTTTCGAGATATACAAACGGCAAAAGCTGGAGAAGAGAACTTTAAAAAAAAATCAACCAGATCAATCGTGTAGAGCTCAAATAAGACATCTTCATAGAACGTCTGGCGTCAAAAATTATCAAATAACAAACGAAGATAAAATAAGCACACAAAGATGATATAAACTTGATGTAACGCACCTCTCCCCATCCCTGGTCGGGGTCGTCGGGCAGGGCACCGTACACTGACTGCTGGA
The DNA here is from genome assembly GCA_963966185.1 of Rhabditoides inermis. Taxonomy (NCBI): domain Eukaryota; kingdom Metazoa; phylum Nematoda; class Chromadorea; order Rhabditida; family Rhabditidae; genus Rhabditoides; species Rhabditoides inermis. Next base: position 422,296 of record CAWZYM010000380.1, on the reverse strand, counting down.
GCTGCGACGCAAACTGCGAACTGTACTCGTCCAGGAGGGCCGAAGAGGCGTCCACCTAAGCAACCACCATAATCAATATTCAGTACAACAAAAGCATTGTCTGGATTGTCAAATTGTCAGATGAGCGCCAACGAAGCGTTCGCCATCAGCTGATTGTTCACTATGTGCGTAAATTTGAAAAAAAGAATAGTAAAAGGTTGCATGTGGTCATCGAATGGCAATTGCGTTTCACCTTCACTTCCAATTCAATTTCCAATATGTTTATGTTTCACAAAAATGATATATTTTATACACTCAAATACCAATGAATTCTTGGAACACACAGATTCAAAGTATACAAACATAAGTTGGTTCAACCCACTCCACTCTACTATACTTACGAAACAATTACAAGTCCAGTCCCAACTAAAGTTTTTGAAGACATTGCACATACTTTGGAATGAAATATAAATATAAAGACTCTCTCCCCCCCTCCCCCTCCCCTGACCTTCTCGAATCCGCTGCTGTCGACGCTGCCAAGGGAGCTGGCCAGGCCCTGTCCGTCCACCACAGGCTCCTCCGGCTGCTGCAACACACAGGCGGGTCATTCATATTCAATAACTACTGAGTTAGTCTCACCTCTCCAAAGTGTCCGCGGGGCGGAGCATTGGGTGAGAGATCGGTAGGGCTATCCATTTGGAAACTCTCCTGCAAACCGGTCATCATCATCCTCATCACACCAAAGCACGACGGCACCGCGGACTATATTCAGACAGCAGATTCTGATACAGATGATAAGACGAGCGTCATAGGGATGAAATTAGTCGTAAAATTCGGTAGTACAGTTGCAATAGCCAATGGAGAAATTCAGAGTACAGTAACCCACTCGCATAAACACCTCCTGTAGGTTACGGTAGGCCTGTGTGAACTGTTGACGGGAGGGAATGGATGTGATGGAGCTGAAGCTCTCGCGACGCGGCTCGCGAGTAACTGGGGCAACATATTACGACTATTTCGCAATGTTAAACAGCAGTTGCAGTAGCGTAGTATTTAGTAGTAGGTCGGTCAGTCTCATTCGCATTCGCACACTCTTTCGTAACTGCGAATCAGAACTAACAGTCCGACTCGGAACTGCATCAAAGAAAAATTTAAAATGAATAAACCACAATTGAACATCGTTGATGTGTTATCGCCGTAATTTTTTTTGGCGAGAGTGAGCATATGTTATTGATATTCACTTCACATGTGATAGAGCCATGTCTCACGGTGAGAGAGCAGGCGAAACACGGAGACTGCAGCGACAAAGCGCCTCAAACCAACAAAACAGCTGATCTCGCGCTCAGTCACAAACGTTCCTAGCAAAGCGGAACTCTACAAACAACACGCAGTTGGAGTGAAAGCCACTCTACATACTCACGGTGCTTCTTGATGTGACCGATGGTGGCCTCGCTAAACTCTCCAATCGAGTCCTCTTCCTCATCTCCATCCACGATTTGCTGATAAGCCGCTGGATTCATCGCAGACAGTGATATAATCGCTGATGAGTAGATAATAGTGTCTCGTGGGCGACTGCGCAGAAATGCGAGTATTTGGGAGAGACGTCACACACGTGAACTTGCACCGGGAACAATGATCAACTTCGGGCGGCTCTATCCCTCAGGGCCGCTGTACTGCACTCGATCTCTCACTTCACACCGCCGGGATAAAAAAAGTGATGCGAGCAAGGGTGATGAGAGAAGATAGGAGGAAGGAAGTGCACATGGTAGAACTACTATGGGAAGGAGTTGCACTTGAACTATTTTAGTAGTGTCGAAACATAGCATACGTATACTTAAGGTGTAGGCGCGGTAACAGTACATTGATCAGCCTACATGAGTAGTGCGATGTGTGTTTCGCATATATTACAGTATAATCAGGTGTATGATTTTTATTAGTATCATAAGAGTGCATCAATCCTCGATATGAGCTAAACATCAGATCACTAGTGAATGCAGATCTCCGGCTGGTATAGTTTCATACTACTGTATTCGATCCAATACGGTCGAAAACACCCTTCTGTGTCAAACATTAAGCAAGAATGCTATTCTTTTACTAAACTAATCAACGTGCAACTCCTTCCTCATGCGGTGCAACTTCTGCATGAGCAGCTCCTTCCTAGCCCAGCAGCTCATTCCATGTGCACTTCCTTCCTACTATCATGAGAGAAGACACCGCACAAGCAAAAAGTGTATGATGCTCGATTCTACACCAGAAAGATGAACACTGCTCAGTTACTGCTCAATGTCAGTAAAGTCAGTTGTTTTCATGCCATGCAATTCTTGATATTCGCACATGAAAAATACGCGATAAACAATTTATACAAAATAGTGCGTATTGAGAATGAATAAATATATGAATATTAAAAAATTAAAACTTCAAAACTCTAAACTCATATGGGTTGTGGTTATACTGATTAACGAATGCAGAAGCAGAAACAGAACATTGAGTAGTGGAAATGGGACACAAGTTGTTTTGTGGTGACAGTTGTCCACCCACACTCTCTTTCACCGCTCACCCACCACTTCAAAGTCCGTGGCGGGTGAGATGGAGAGAGTTCAAAACACTCGCAACGCAACAGCTCAGCAGCCGATATATCCCTCACTCCCACACACACAGCTCAGCAGACAACAACCTCCTGGCAAGAACCCAGCGATGACAGATCACTCCACTCCACTGGTCCACATGACTTATTATGAAATGATTACACGTGAATTTGCAGAGAGATTCATACAACACACGGAAGTCGGTGTCTTTTGAGAGCAACCCCAACTCCCAAAACCTGCCTCACATGAGCAGTGTCAAATTTCGCACCTTTCACCTTCACGTTAGCGCATACACATACACACGCGTGGGAAAAAAGTAGTATGAGAATGGGTTCAACATGAAAAGCGGTGCGGAGCTGTATAGATGACAAGTCGACAGAAAGCAAATAAACACGCGTCTTTCCACTCTACTCTATATTTGAGCGTCTTCCGGCTTCGTCAGGTGACCCGAGCGGTCGGTCGTCAGCTGAATCTTATTATCAGTGATTCAACAGCAAAAGGTGATATCGAGGTGATATGGAAGCCTTTTTAATGTCTGAACTCCCGCTCCCAATCCCAACACGCATAGCCCATATCAGAGCAATTTTTCAATTTTAACATTTTTCTTCCATACAAATCGAAATAACATTTCATGGCTGTGTGGCTGTATGCCACGCATGTTTCAAGGAACATGTGACAGATTACCAATTTCAAGGAAATTCAATGCGGCAACGGCAGTGTCAGTCGTCAGAGGAAATGGCAAGACTCGAAAGTGCAGATTAGGTTGGAGAGAGAGAGTGGATGAAAAAGAAGCTGCGGATGGACGGATGGGACGCCATTCTCTCGCCAGAAAGCGCGAAATAATTGCGAGGGTATCGGAAAGGCCACAGGCAGTAGTCAATTCGGGCAGCGGAAGAGAGGAATCTAGCCTTCAGACAAAGATAGACATTCTCACACACAAAAACCGAATACATTACCGCGCAGGGTATATTAATGGATTCGTTGAGGGATGGGAAGCTCTTACGCCGATATGACGGAAAAGTAAAATCCAATATGTATTATGTTATTGACTACAATATGGATGCTTTTGTAGAACCAACAAGCACAGTTGCGATAAAGTGTTGAAACTTGAAACATCACTTGGGTGTATAGAAAAAGATAGAATGCACATAAAAAAATAAACATTGCGGAAACGAACATCAAGACAGCAGACAAGAGGGTTGACAACAGATAGCATCCGGCTCGGCCCAATAAGGGCAGGCGGCACAGGCGACGCGAATCATCGGGAAACAATTTGGCGGTGGCTGGCATCGGTCGGCCAGTGTCCAGCGGACAAAGCCCCTCGGGCCAACCCCACCCCACCCCGCACTGGAGGTAATCGATTCGGGGCGAGCGAGAGACAGCCGGCCAGAAACAGCAACACCATGTTTCCTTTCCTCGCTGTTCTTACCGCACCGCGAAGACGGGCCCCGAGGGTATAGAAGAAGCGGGGACAGGGGAAGATGAGAGACAAGGAAAATTCGTCTTATTAGTTCAAGAATGACGCTCTAGCCGAAGCCGATCAATGCTTGCGAAATGGACGATGAATGAGTGGCGTTCACAAGACATTTTCCATGCGCGATGCAATTTCTGTCATGGAAAAAGGAACAAGGCATGTACTTACTAAAACGTCACTATTCAGGAAAAGAGAGAGAGAGAGAAGAGTATGAAAGAGAATGTATGAAATCTGCCAAATGCGGTTGGCAACGGAGACGGGGCGGCGAGTATAATTAGCGCCGCCGTGACCCCGCCGGCTTCCCAAGCCACCCCTAGGGCTATCTGCACCCCCCCCTCCGCTCACTGCTCACTGCGCATTTGCATATACGGCATCGATGGATTACGCGCATCCAGTAGCAGGGTTACCCGATATTTGTGCAAGCGGATCTTCCGCCCTCGCGCAGAAAGGCTAATGCGCGTCGCGAAATGAACGCCAGCCGGTCGGTCGTCGTGCAATGAATAGACAAAGCTGAGAATGGAAGCAGTAGGGACCTTCCCGAAATGAGTAACAAGAGCGTGACGATGGAACAAAGATCACACACTTGTCACACTTATCAGGAATGTATATGCACAAAAGTGAAGCAGCTATTAAGTTCAAAAAATGACAAAATTTCCAAAAATACATTTGACCACTGTAACTTGCAACTAAAAATAAACAAAATAAACATCCAAAAATTGCGCCAATTTTGTGAGTGGAGCATCATAATTATAAAATATTTGCCATTGGGGCGCGAGAACATACATAAATGACGTCAGTCGAGTTGCGCACAGCGTTTCTATTTACATCGAGTTTCATTTGTTTTTACTGCTCAACTCTTTTCACTCTTGTCAAGTTGTTATTATATGATATTTGATGTTCTGTAATGTTCTCCTCCCCTCCCCCTTTTCTCGCATGGATCATTCTCGAACCGAAGTGGTCAAAATTCAATTGAAATAACAGTTTCATTGTTGATTTGTCCGGTCCGTTTCTTCTCGATCTCAATTTTGCGTATTCAGCTTCGCAAAGCCCATTCTCACCAGTCATCCTTTTGGTGTCGCTAGCCACCCGATTTTCGAGGAAGATGGTGAGTTTTCGACCTGTTCTGTTAGATCTGTTATTATAATGGGTGTTTTGTAGTATTGAATAGAAATCAATGATGATGCCGTCATTATTTGAACTTATAACGAGTGTTTCAGCCCCGTTCGCGTACCCTGTCGCAGTCTGCGCCGGAGATGGGCTCGCTGCCCTTGGTCAGCGCTTGTGTTTGGTTTCTTTTTTCTTTTTTCTTCCGTTTCAATGATGTTATCTGTTAAGGCGCTTCCTCTGGCTCCGGCGGCGCAGTCGAAGGTGACCCTGCCGGACCCGCTGGCCGTCAACCGGCCTACTATCGCCGCCGCCGCCGCTAACACTTCCGGTGAATCGTTTTGAATGTATTCGTCGCTGAACGCAAGCGGAAGCTTGATGAGAGTTTTACAAGCTGTATTTAATAATACCGAGGTATATTATTGTTATCTTGTTGTTACCTTGCTATATTATCTTCATCTTTCATCTTATCGGGTTAATCACGTTGTTCTCTTATACTTACTTAAAGGATGTATCCGGACAATGTATTATTCCCTGATCTTCAGGATGGGGTCGCATTCGTTTTCTTCAATGAATATGAATTTTGAAGTTCTGTTTGCGTGGAAAAATTGTGAAAAATACAAGCAATTTTTCCACGTTTATACAATTTCAGAAGAAGGTTTCATTGACTAGAACAAAAGCGACCCCAACCTGAAGATCAGGCAAGATTGCATTGTCCGGATAAATCCTTTAATTAATTGAACGTTTGTTGCAGGCAGTTCGTTGTACGATCGCATGTTGGAGTGGGGCCGCCGCGAGCCTCACCTCAAACTCGCGCTTTTCTTCGACTCCAATAACCACTGACAATGGATACGGTAGTCATGCAGTAGTATTGACTGTATTTTGTGTGTTGACTGTATTTTCACTAACCCCGTGTTTATCACCCTCATATCACCTGTATTCATGTGTGTATCAGAATAAATACTTCTTGTATCACGTTCAGTTTCTTTCACGACGGTTGTTTTTAATTATGATCATCATAATTATGATGATCACAACTAAATATGATTAAGCTTCATTTCCTCATTTGCCACTTGACCTGCTAGCAGGCGTAATTGGTTTGTTTAGTTCGCGAGCAATATGTGCACACCCCTACTTTTCGTAATTACTTGACCAAATTGTTTAGATGATAGAGTAAACCTCACCTCATCATTATGTCTTTTTATCTCGAAAAATACATCTCAGCAGTTTTTTTCATTGATCATTTTTCTCGCCCTTTCTTGCACGCGATTGTTGCACACGCTATCACATAAGTAAGTATCATAGTAGTGTGTCTTATTTAAATTTTTAACTTTTAATTCCACTTTCCCCTCAATTTCTTTTTCTAATTGATCGTTTTTAAAGTCATAATTGTGTCAATTAGTTCCATATTTTATAAATAGATGTGTCTGAATATTAACTCACGCACAGCGCATCTATAGCCTGCGAAAGAGCGATAGTTTACGATCTACCTCGCTTGCATTTCGAAATACGGTGCCATAACCGTCTGCCTCTCTTGTTTTGCGCGCTATTGCCGAGAGCTGACTCTCCGTCTTCCTCTGATCTACCCCACAGCGCGCAACTTATTGCGAGCATAGAACTATATTACACAAACGTCTTTTTGGAAGTAGTCTAACTATTGTGAACTATTGGCAGTCCGCACTGATCCACCCTCGTTTATTCGTTGTGCCAGAATTTAAAAAAGTCATCGCATCATTGGCATATCCAAGGAATGTGCATGCCGACTGGCATCTAATTGTAGTCAGTGCAATGTATGTGCAACCCTGTATAAACCTCCCGCAGGATTAGTGAAGCACACTCGGTTCCCTGGTTGGTGGCGTTACTAATTAACTAATTCATTATTCTTTTTACAGCATCTATTTATTCTCCCGGTATTGGTCCCTGTTGGTGAATTATCGTATGATTGTTTACTTTTCAAGCACTGTTGAATACTTCGGTGCATGATCTTGATCACTTCTAGTAATGCCCACACTTTGCCCCTCGGATGATGCATTCGAATGGAGTGTGACGTATGCTGCGCACACGGAAACCTAGCATGAACTCAACAGCACTCTCTGATGCTATCATGCCGCCGCCGAGCGCTCGCTGACGCATCTTTCTCCCACACGCGCGTCGCACGTGCATCTGATCTCTCGCCCTCGCGCTCTCTCCTCTCTCACCCGCACTTCGCATCATGTGTGAATCACTGAGAGAGAGAGTACAGGCAGACAGTTAAAGAGAGAGGCTTCTGGCCACATTCCTCAAAGACCAACTGACCAATCAACCTACATCCAATTGCATCACTTCCCACACCACTCTCATGATCACTCCACTTCATGTCCGAAACGAATGCTAATTTGTTGTCATTCCAGGCCACAATCGCCTGCCGGCGATCTCCCGGCCGCCGCCAGCACTCTCCCCAGCCCACGCCTTCAAGGAGTATATAAGAACTCCGACAAGCCGTCTCGTCGTCAATCTTCATAATGCTTATTGCATCCTGCCCTTTTCTTAGACAAAATTGCCTTTCCGTGCCGTATCACGTGTGTGTTCTCGTGTGTGTTGAGCAAGGTGCTAGCCACGTTCAACTCCGCTGCCGCCGACCTTGGCCAGGTGGCGGTATGAGTTACTGGTAGCAGCGAGCATCTTATTGTTATTTAAACAGACTTTCCACCCCTCTCTCTCTTCCCCCCGGGTCTCTGTCTCTCTGGCCCAGCGACCGCTTCCCGCGCAAACGTGGGCATTTCACCCTCTCTTCACACACCCCACCGGCAGATTGCGCGTTTTGTTCCGAGAAGAGTGCTTCTTGCACCGCATTCGAAGTTTGACCCGTACTGGCATGGCGACCCATCAGTACAGTAACTCATGCCGCCACCTGGTCAGGGTGGGCGGCAGCGGAGTTGAACGTGGCAACTACCGTACCCAACACACACAACGTCACAACATATGATACGGCAAAAGAGCACATTTTATCGCGGAAAGAGTGGCATAGTTGCAAGAAGCAAAAGGAGTCGACGACGAAGAGATTGGTGGAGGTGCTTATGTACTGTCGGATGGTGGCGTGAGGGGTGAGAGGAGGGCGCCGGGAAGATCGCCGGCAGGCGATTGGGCCTGGAATGACAACACATTAGGGCTCGTTCCCAAGATGATGAGGAGTGATATTGAAAGTGGTGTGGGAAGTGGTTTGATTGAGTGTAGCCTGGTTGATTGGTTGATCTTGAGGAATGTGGCAAGAAGCCTCTAACTGTCTGCTTGTACTCTCTCTCTCAGTGATTCACGCATGATGCGAAGTGCGGGTGAGAGAGGATAGAGCGCGAGGGCGAGAGATCAGATGCACGTGCGACGCGCGTGTGGGAGAGAGATGCGTCAACGAGCGCTCGGCGGCGGCAAGATAGCATCAGAGAGTGCTGCTGAGTTCATGCTAGGTCTCCGTGTGCGCAGCATACGTCACAGTACGTAGTAGTAAAACCCACTCCCCCGAGCGGAGTGGTTGCGCATTTCCGAGTTTACTAGTCATGGGACGCAGCATCCCCCAGACACCAGAGACAGGACGCAGTTTCCCCTGTTGCGCGGTAGGACGTTCGATCCCTGCCTGTCGAGGTTTTAGCAGCGTGTGCAGCGTTGCGAGCAGCGAATGAGCTGTTGCTTTTTTAGCACTTCTTTCCGTTCCATATTCAGTGCCATCGCTTATCGCGACTCTGTTTCCGTTACATAGTACGTTCTTCCGAGTTACACCTGTTGCCCTCGGTAATCCACTCTTGTACCGGCTTTTTGGCACCTTCCACTCAGTTTTATCCGCGAAGAGCCCTACAGGCACATTGCACACCTAGTCGAGCGCCACACAAGATACAGTATCACCGCGCAACACGACACGATTCCCACATTGTGTAAAACATCCGCATCCCAACCGTAACACAGAAAGCCCTTTTGAAAGCGTCTTACAGTATCACAACATAACACCCCTCAATTTTTTTTCAATGTCCCTGCCATCCGCATTTTTTTCTCCCACTCGAGCTCTTCTTTCATACGCGTTTTTTTTCATCAGCACACCATTTAACACCCCCATCGCAACTCTTATCCCAGTCACCTAAAGTACTTGCGCATTCCTATGGCCAATTCGGGGGGTACGCCCGCTCCGACCACTCCAGCACCTGCTGCTGACACCTTGGCTTCTGCCACTATCCCTGACTGTCTCCAGGCTTCTGCCACTATCCCTGACTGTCTCCAGGCTTCTGCCACTATCCCTGACTGTCTCCAGGCTTCTGCCACTATCCCTGACTGTCTCCAGGCTTCTGCCACTATCCCTGACTGTCTCCAGGCTTCTGCCACTATCCCTGACTGTCTCCAGGCTTCTGCCACTATCCCTGACTGTCTCCAGGCTTCTGCCACTATCCCTGACTGTCTCCAGGCTTCTGCCACTATCCCTGACTGTCTCCAGGCTTCTGCCACTATCCCTGACTGTCTCCAGGCTTCTGCCACTATCCCTGACTGTCTCCAGGCTTCTGCCACTATCCCTGACTGTCTCCAGGCTTCTGCCACTATCCCTGACTGTCTCCAGGCTTCTGCCACTATCCCTGACTGTCTCCAGGCTTCTGCCACTATCCCTGACTGTCTCCAGGCTTCTGCCACTATCCCTGACTGTCTCCAGGCTTCTGCCACTATCCCTGACTGTCTCCAGGCTTCTGCCACTATCCCTGACTGTCTCCAGGCTTCTGCCACTATCCCTCACTGTCTCCAGGCTTCTGCCACTATCCCTGACTGTCTCCAGGCTTCTGCCACTATCCCTGACTGTCTCCAGGCTTCTGCCACTATCCCTGACTGTCTCCAGGCTTCTGCCACTATCCCTGACTGTCTCCAGGCTTCTGCCACTATCCCTGACTGTCTCCAGGCTTCTGCCACTATCCCTGACTGTCTCCAGGCTTCTGCCACTATCCCTGACTGTCTCCAGGCTTCTGCCACTATCCCTGACTGTCTCCAGGCTTCTGCCACTATCCCTGACTGTCTCCAGGCTTCTGCCACTATCCCTGACTGTCTCCAGGCTTCTGCCACTATCCCTGACTGTCTCCAGGCTTCTGCCACTATCCCTGACTGTCTCCAGGCTTCTGCCACTATCCCTGACTGTCTCCAGGCTTCTGCCACTATCCCTGACTGTCTCCAGGCTTCTGCCACTATCCCTGACTGTCTCCAGGCTTCTGCCACTATCCCTGACTGTCTCCAGGCTTCTGCCACTATCCCTGACTGTCTCCAGGCTTCTGCCACTATCCCTGACTGTCTCCAGGCTTCTGCCACTATCCCTGACTGTCTCCAGGCTTCTGCCACTATCCCTGACTGTCTCCAGGCTTCTGCCACTATCCCTGACTGTCTCCAGGCTTCTGCCACTATCCCTGACTGTCTCCAGGCTTCTGCCACTATCCCTGACTGTCTCCAGGCTTCTGCCACTATCCCTGACTGTCTCCAGGCTTCTGCCACTATCCCTGACTGTCTCCAGGCTTCTGCCACTATCCCTGACTGTCTCCAGGCTTCTGCCACTATCCCTGACTGTCTCCAGGCTTCTGCCACTATCCCTGACTGTCTCCAGGCTTCTGCCACTATCCCTGACTGTCTCCAGGCTTCTGCCACTATCCCTGACTGTCTCCAGGCTTCTGCCACTATCCCTGACTGTCTCCAGGCTTCTGCCACTATCCCTGACTGTCTCCAGGCTTCTGCCACTCTCTGCACCTGCTCCCACTTTCCAGGGCTTCTGCCCCTTCCACAAGCAACAACGAGTCAAACATTTCTAGCCTATGTTCCACGTTTAAGCAGAACTCGGAGTCAGGAGACAATGACGCCGAAGCGCAAGAGACTACTCTACCCGTCAGACAGCAAAGCAGTAGCCAGGTGGTAGCCGAAGAAGAATACTGTAAGTTTATCTATGTTTCAAACACCTTTGGCGAACTTTGTATGAACAGCCCAGTTCAGATACTCGCACACTGACAGATCAGATATCATTGTCGCGACTTATGCCAGTACTAATCAATTAGCAGCTCGGTACTTGCTGTAGAAGTGGAGTAGACCAATCACTCAACATCCACCACCTATTTAATCACTCCGGTGTTGCACTTTGCGACCGAATAAACACACTGACCAAGGCAGTCCCCGCCAGTTTAATAAGCAATCCCGCAGCTTTTCTGCGCTCTCTCACCGACTTTGTAGCAAATATTGTAGAAAAACATGTAGTCAGAGTGCGGAACTGCTTGCTTTTTCCCCGGGCAGATCCACCTCGTTCCATTCCGTTCCAACCATGGCAGTGCCGCACGGTTATAGTTACTCTAGACTATCACAATGTTCCCCCCTTTATGACCCTCTATCAGTAGCTACTCTTCCTTCATTCCAAATTGCAGATTGCAGTACGGTAAGTCCGGTCATTACAAGATTGGCAAACAATCCGCATCCGCCTTTCACCTAATCAGCGGAGAGTGTAGTACGGTAGCCTTCAAATTCAGCCCACTTTCCAGCGCCGCGGTCAGCTACCTTTCACCTTTCACCAGAACCAGTTCCACTATCCATTTTATACATTATTATTATTTCCAACATATCATAATTTATCCCTTCCGTGTTGCAGATCTGGATGAGCGCAGAGTCAGAGGGACACGCATTCGCCACCGGAGCCGCCATCAAGGAGGACGGTGAGCACAATTGATTCCCGCTTTCGTTGCCATGGTTCAATTTGTGAGTCTCTCTCAGTTGAGCAATCGTCTCCGCTAATTGCATTGTGTCGCTCTTATGCTTGTATATTGCCATAAATTTGAATCCATTCAGTTATGTTTCTGCTCGCTTCCTCTCCCACTTCCCAGCCGCTCTACCAGCTGTCCATCCTATCAATTCGCACTCTGTTCACGGCGCGCTTCATTCTCTCTCTGTCGCTTATCGCGCAATCACACATCCACTTCCATATCCGCTCGCCATTACTCCCGTGTCGATTTTGTCACCCATTATCTCCGAGATTTCTGATTATTTAATGGAACTTGTCGTGTCATTTGTGATGAACGCGCCTCTCTCGCCTACCCGTGCCATCTCTGATCTGTCTGCGTCACATCCTGCCTGCGTCTCTCCCTGATCCCGCGTCTTTTCCAAACACCCGCAGCGCGCTACTCGCTCTATGCCTTATCGCTATCGCATGTCTCACCTCTTTAACCTAATCTCTCTGTCTTCAACATCGAATCCGACTCCTTCTTTCTCTCGCAAATTCGCGCCACTATAAATAACGTAGATCTATTCGGGCTCGTTGACACAGGCGCCGGTATTACGATAGTTAACACCCCTCTCGCCGCTTTACTAGATGATTTTAACTTTGAGATCCTGCGCATAGAAAAGGGAAAGGCGTGTCAGGTACAGTAGTTACAGCCTATGACTATCCGCAGAGGATCATCCATACAAATCACAAAGTGCAATTTTCGAGTAACGTAGCAGCCGGGAAACGCGCATACAACATTATTTTCGGAAATGACCCCCTCGCCAAGCTTCCCCCGTGGCGCATAGATTACCGCCAGCGATGCTTAGTCTTTGACGAAGAATCGATCCCGGTTTTCTCGGTAAACTGCGACAACCTGCCTGTCCCCCCTCCCGATCCCATCTGTTTTACCCGGATTATTTCCACTTCGAACCAATGCATACCCGGCGAACGAGAAATTTATCCAAACCAGCCTCTCGCAACCAGTAGACGCTCTGTTTATGTCCACAAACGCGCGCAAATCACTCACTGATGCGGGTCTGCTCGTGTCGCGCTCTACCAAAACGGCAGCCCGGAAATTCTTATTGACAATTCCAGTACAAATCCATTCTCGGTCTACGAAGAAATTGTGACGCACTAATAATTAATAGAGAACCCCATCAAACATTTTAATAGAGCGGATCTCTCAATCCTTTTCTGGAACTGAAATCTCTTAACTATATGTCCCCTCATCCATACATCCCTATGACCACAAGCACATTCTCGGCTCTGATACTCTCCACGAAGAAACCACCTGAAGCCTCTGGCAAGCAGCAATGAAAAGGACAGCAGTTTCCCTCACTCAACGAACTCGATTAATTGCCCTTTTTGGGAACTCGAACACGTTATGAAAAAGACCCCTATTTATAGTGGGTCCCCCGTTTTCGCGGTAGGCGAAATATCTCTGGCCGAAGAAATGACGCAGACCGATGAGAAAATTATGCAAATGCGCCTCATTCCCAGGATTGCTATATATAGTTGAAAATGTCTGTAATAGGAGAAACAAAATCACAAATGTGCTCTCCGAGAGTTGTAGTGGGGGTCAAGAACCACCTACTGACGAAGTTTGAGCGGTTTTCATGAAGCGACTGTGGAGTTATTTAGCGAACTGTGTCTTCTCATACGGAAAACACCTGTTCCACAACATATTATTGTATGAGTAATGAGCCAACTAAGTCCCTATAGGTGTCGATAGACAACTAGTGGGATTTATCGGCTGAATTTTGAGATATGAGTCCAATGTAATTAGCATTTTATTAATTATATCTCTCTTCTGAGGACCAATTTGCATAATCCGCTCCCCGAGATTTGTAGGGAACCCATCCAAGAATCTCATATCAAATTTTTGTGCAATTTCATGAAGTTTGGAAAGAGTTATTTCCATTCTTAGGTTCACGGATACTGTATCGAACACGCTCATTTGCATGTCATTTCCATAAACTTATCGTCACTGATCGGTCAACAGACACCGGTCAACCGGTTTTGAGAGTGCGCAATGTAGAAAATGTCAACTGTTCAACGCATCAAGTATGCGCTTGTGCATAATAAAAGAATGACGGTTCACAACTTGCCTACCGCCAAAACGGGGGAGCCACTATATTTCAATTCGTATTATTTTGCATCTATTCAGCTTAGAACCACAGTAGATTATCGCAATTATGAGCCTAGCCCACCAAGAGTCCCTCAAACTCCATCACGCGCAAATTAGAAGCACATAACCAAAAACTGATAAACGCGGGCCGCATGGAACCTAGCGACACACGAAACTGACTCAATTCATCCATGAAAAACAGAACCGCACACATCTATTTCTTCTGTAGCTCTCTTCATCCAGTAGTGTCGCGCCGCGAGTTTTCTATATTCACTCGGCCGCGGGTAATGACTCCTCATTTCAGGCGATGGCGTCGGACGACCCGACGCCTCGTCCTAATGACGCCCGACGATGTTCATCACTCTGAGCCGTATGGAAGACCCTGCGGAAGAAAAGGCCGTACTCGAAGAGGCGGCACGCGCGTTCTCCGACAACGAGTTCTGATGTTCTGGAGGAACCCGATGATGGAGGCAGACACCTACTCACCCGCCGTGCACACCTACTCCGACCCGATGCCGCTCACCGACATGCCCGCCGCCCTGCCCATCGACACGCTCACCGACACGCTCGCCGCCCTGCCCGTCGACACGCTCACCGACACGCCCGCCGCCCTGCCCATCGACACGCTCACCGACACGCCCGCCGCCCTGCCCATCGACACGCTCACCGACACGCCCGCCGCCCTGCCCATCGACACGCCCACCGACACGCCCGCCGCCCTGCCCATCGACACGCTCACCGACACGCCCGCCGCCCTGCCCATCGACACGCTCACCGACACGCCCGCCGCCCTGCTCATCGACACGCTCACCGACACGCCCGCCGCCCTGCCCATCGACACGCTCACCGACACGCCCGCCGCCCTGCCCATTGACACGCTCACCGAAACGCCCGCCCTGCCCATCGACATGCTCACCGACACGCCCGCCGTCCTGCCCATCGACACGCTCACCGACACGCCCGCCGCCCTGCCCATCGACACGCTCATCGACACGCCCGCCGCCCTGCCCATTGACACGCTCACCGAAACGCCCGCCCTGCCCATCGACATGCTCACCGACACGCCCGCCGTCCTGCCCATCGACACGCTCACCGACACGCCCGCCGCCCTGCCCATCGACACGCTCACCGACACGCCCGCCGCCCTGCCCATTGACACGCTCACCGACACGCCCGCCGCCCTGCCCATTGACACGCTCACCGACACGCCCGCCGCCCTGCCCGTCGACACGCTCACCGACACGCCCGCCGCCCTGCCCATCGACACGCTCACCGACACGCCCGCCGCCCTGCCCGTCGACACGCTCACCGACACGCCCGCCGCCCTGCCCATCGACACGCTCACCGACACGCCCGCCGCCCTGCCCATCGACACGCTCACCAACACGCCCGCCGCCCTGCCCATCGACACGCTCACCGACACGCCCGCCGCCCTGCCCATCGACACGCTCACCGACACGCCCGCCGCCCTGCTCATAGACACGCTCACCGACACGCCCGCCGCCCTGCCCATCGACACGCTCACCGACACGCCCGCCGCCCTGCCCATCGACACGCTCACCGACACGCCCGCCGCCCTGCCCATCGACACGCTCACCGACACGCCCGCCGCCCTGCTCATCGACACGCTCACCGACACGCCCGCCGCCCTGCCCATCGACACGCTCACCGACACGCCCGCCGCCCTGCCCATTGACACGCTCACCGAAACGCCCGCCCTGCCCATCGACATGCTCACCGACACGCCCGCCGTCCTGCCCATCGACACGCTCACCGACACGCCCGCCGCCCTGCCCATCGACACGCTCACCGACACGCCCGCCGCCCTGCCCATCGACACGCTCACCGACACGCCCGCCGCCCTGCCCATCGACACGCTCACCGACACGCCCGCCGCCCTGCTCATAGACACGCTCACCGACACGCCCGCCGCCCTGCCCATCGACACGCTCACCGAAACGCCCGCCGCCCTGCCCATCGACACGCTCACCGACACGCCCGCCGCCCTGCCCATCGACACGCTCACCGACACGCCCGCCGCCCTGCCCATCGACACGCTCACCGACACGCTCGCCGCCCTGCCCATCGACACGCTCACCGACACGCCCGCCGCCCTGCCCATCGACACGCTCTCCTCACCACCTCTACGACTCTGCCCACCAACACCACCACGGACACGCGTGACGCCCCAGCTGTGAGCCCCCGACCGAACTCAGCGGAAACCGAGGAGAATACCCAAGACGACCACCTCACTCACCCCGACTCCCACGGCCGCGTCCGCCAAGTCTCTTTGCCCCCTCTCTCTCACTACGGCAGAGGACGCCGCTCGTTCGGCCCTTCCAAACCGGACCAGCACCGCCACGCCCACCCAGTCGTCCAGCGCCGGGCTACTCACCTCACCCGTTCGCCCGACCACGCCGATTACGCCGACCACGCCCGTCTTTGCCTCGTCTTACCCCATGGGAGACTGGGTGAGCGAGGGATCGCCGGATTACCGACCGAGCAACCCGCCCGTGATGATCTCCTCACACTACCAGTCGAAGCAGGCCGAACAAACGCCTCAGAAGTGCATCTATTGCCGCTGCCATCCGGCCAGACCGACGACGAGGTGATCGAGGTGAACGCCAACGGAGAACCCTTCCCACGTTCTGCCCCACTCTTCGATCCGGCTCACTATGTGAAGACGTCAACCTTCCGCCGATGGAAGCAGACACAAGCTGACAAGCTGAGACGGTGATCGTGTCTGCGGGAGGGTGGTCGAGCAGGTCGGCGTCAGGCGGGGTCGTCGGCAGGGGTGTTGGTGGGCAGCGTCGTAGAGGTGGTGAGGAGAGCGTGTCGATGGGCAGGGCGGCGGGCGTGTCGGTGAGCGTGCCGGTGGGCAGGGCGGCGGGCGTGTCGGTGAGCGTGTCGATGGGCAGGGCGGCGGGCGTGTCGGTGAGCGTGCCGGTGGGCAGGGCGGCGGGCGTGTCGGTGAGCGTGCCGGTGGGCAGGGCGGCGGGCGTGTCGGTGGGCGTGTCGATGGGCAGGGCGGCGGGCGTGTCGGTGAGCGTGCCGGTGGGCAGGGCGGCGGGCGTGTCGGTGAGCGTGTCGATGGGCAGGGCGGCGGGCGTGTCGGTGAGCGTGTCGATGGGCAGGGCGGCGGGCGTGTCGGTGAGCGTGTCGATGGGCAGGGCGGCGGGCGTGTCGGTGAGCGGCATCGGGTCGGAGTAGGTGTGCACGGCGGGTGAGTAGGTGTCTGCCTCCATCATCGGGTTCCTCCAGAACATCAGAACTCGTTGTCGGAGAACGCGCGTGCCGCCTCTTCGAGTACGGCCTTTTCTTCCGCAGGGTCTTCCATACGGCTCAGAGTGATGAACATCGTCGGGCGTCATTAGGACGAGGCGTCGGGTCGTCCGACGCCATCGCCTGAAATGAGGAGTCATTACCCGCGGCCGAGTGAATATAGAAAACTCGCGGCGCGACACTACTGGATGAAGAGAGCTACAGAAGAAATAGATGTGTGCGGTTCTGTTTTTCATGGATGAATTGAGTCAGTGTCGTGTGTCGCTAGGTTCCATGCGGCCCGCGTTTATCAGTTTTTGGTTATGTGCTTCTAATTTGCGCGTGATGGAGTTTGAGGGACTCTTGGTGGGCTAGGCTCATAATTGCGATAATCTACTGTGGTTCTAAGCTGAATAGATGCAAAATAATACGAATTGAAATATAGTGGCTCCCCCGTTTTGGCGGTAGGCAAGTTGTGAACCGTCATTCTTTTATTATGCACAAGCGCATACTTGATGCGTTGAACAGTTGATATTTTCTACATTGCGCACTCTCAAAACCGGTTGACCGGTGTCTGTTGACCGATCAGTGACGATAAGTTTATGGAAATGACATGCAAATGAGCGTGTTCGATACAGTATCCGTGAACCTAAGAATGGAAATAACTCTTTCCAAACTTCATGAAATTGCACAAAAATTTGATATGAGGTTCTTGGATGGGTTCCCTACAAATCTCGAGGAGCGGATTATGCAAATTGTTTCTCAGAGGAGAGATAATTAATAAAATGCTAATTACAATGGAGTCATATCTCAAAACTCAGCAGATAAATCCCACTAGTTGTCTATCGACACCTATAGGGACTTAGTTGGCTCATTACTCATACAATAGTATGTTGTGGAACAGGTGTTTTCCGTATGAGAAGACACAGTTCGCTAAATAACTCCACAGTCGCTTCATGAAAACCGCTCAAACTTCGTCAGTAGGTGGTTCTTGACCCCCACTACAACTCTCGGAGAGTCGGAGAGCACATTTGTGATTTTGTTTCACATTCATTCTTTTACACCCCTCGAACTAGCGCTCCGGCGCGCTGTCGCGCGCCTCCGCACTAGGTATACAAAAATAGAAAAATAGAAAAATAGTTCGCCTTGCATGTTTGATAGTTGATTGCTCTCTAATGACCCTTTCGATGTTACAAACACGCAAGGGTTGTAGTTGAAGTGTTCAAGTTCTATTTTTTTATATGTAGCTTGATTTTTTTTCTAACTATCTCTCCTACTTATTTTTCCCTTATTTTATGTTTCACAGATGTACACCGCCCCATCTCTTTCTCCTCCACTTTGTTCTGTCTACTTTCCATCCTATCTCCCTCCTTCTCCCCCTGCCCTTTCTTTCTCTCTCTCTCTCTCTCTCTCTCTCTCTCTCTCTCTCTTTCCTCGACACAGTTCTACTCTCCCCTATCTCTCTCTCTTCTCCCTCTCCCACTGTCTCGCTATCTCTTTCTCTCTTTCTCTTTCTCTCTCAGTATTATATTCTCTAGAAACAGTGTTATATTCTCTATTGCCTACTGTCAACTTTCTAGAGACAATACTATGCTCTTGTTTGTCTACTGCATCTTTTTTCTTCTACTGTGACATTAACTTTCTAGAGAAACTACTGTTTTCTTCTGTCTACTTTCACCTCTTGTCACCTCTCCCACTCTCCCACTCTCACTCTCACATCTGCAGTAATCACGATCACTGCGACTTTCGAGAGACAATCTTCCTTCTCCCTTCTCTCTCTTATTTTCAATCTCCTATTTCTCTCTCTCTCTCCTATTCTCTCTCTTGTATACTTTCACGTCCCGGTGACAACAACTTTCTCTAGAGTGTGGTACCTTCTGTCTACTCTTATATTCTCACATCTGCAGTAGTCACTGCGACTTTCGAGAGACAGTTATGTAAAAACTTTTTTAAACAGAAAGTACTACTCTCTTCTCTACTGTCTTCTCTTCCTACTTTCTAATTTCTCACGTTCTAAAAATATAATTTGACCGCCTGTGCTTGCCAAACCCAAATGACATGTAAGGTGAACTCGATTCTCACCTCACCTCACTTCCACTCGACACTGTACTGCATCGAAAAGCGGAATTTCAGGCTGAATATGTACAAGAGTACAAGTAATAAACTCAAAACCTAGTTTCAACTGAAAAAAACAGCAGTACATAGTTCTATATTACGTCTACAATGACTTCGAGAAAAGAAGCCGGCTGGCGCGCCCTAACACGTTGTGCGCACGTGTGAAGGAGTTTGAAACAGTTTGAGGTTGATTTTTCGTTTCAAAGCACTATTTATTGACGTTTAAAAACATTTTACTTAACTTTCAACCTTCAACTTTTCGTTTTGTCAAAGTTATTCGTTGAAGATAGAAATTTTGTCCTTTTCAACTGACTCAATCCATTATTGTTATATTTAGACATATTCCTATCAAAAAAGACACAACTGAGTGGATATGGGTCAGTGATTGCAAATGCCAACTATTCGATATCGATCGGTTGACCTGGCGGCTGGTAGCGAGCAATCCGGTGGGCGCGACCCCAGCAAGTAACGCGCGCTCAGAAAATGTCTAATACTGTATGAAGACAAAGTCCGATCGATCTGAAACTTTGACAGAAGGGCTTTTTTGCCCATAAAAGCTTAAGTTTACAAATTGGACCCTCTATCTCGTCTGTACGAAAAGTCGATCATATTCGCCATATTTGGTGACTTTTCGAAAAAGGAAACCAGTTTCTATGATCTAGTATACGTAATCTTTCTTCCATTCAATTTTTATAGAAATAGAAGATCATGAATTTTGGGTGAATTTTGGGTACATTTGCCTATTTGGGCATGAAGATGAGGTCACAGGCAGCTGGTATCGCGGCTATCGACTTTTTCTAGATCGATTCACCTACTCACCAAATTTGGTTCTAATTGAAGTCTTTTGAAATTTTTTCCTATAGTTAAGAGATTAGGTGATAACTATGATTAGGAGATCGCTATTGACGAGATATTTGGAATTTTGCGTTCTCAGGTATTGAAGAAACTTTCTAGAAAAAATGAGTAGTTAGAGTAGACTTTGAAAAGAGATATCTCTCCGGAAGAAAAAAACTATTTGGACTTGTTGTATATGGGTTTATGTGACACTAATACATTTAAATTTAGCATTTTTCCTTCTTCTTCTTCTTCTTTTCCCCGCGGCGTGCGGTCGGGTCCTCATTTTGCCCCACCGCCGCCGAATGTTCGGTCATCGACAAGAATCCTTCCCGAGTAACCAGTGAGGCGGCGGGAAGTACCCTCATGTGGAAGCAGCTATGGCGCGAGGAGATACTACTTGGCATGGAGCAAAGGACCACTCGGAGCTCTATACGTCAAGAATGGTACTCTAATGGTCCAGGAATGATTATCGATCGAGTATCGTCTTCCCGCCACTAACCTCGTCAGCCTACCTGTCTTTCCCCAGCGTTAGCCTACGTATCTAGCATCGTAGATCTAAGGCACTACTGTATGTTTCCTATCATAATGATTGTGTTGTCATGTTCAGATATAACGATTCCGGATAAATGATTGATTGATTGATTGATTGATTGATTGATTGATTGATTGATTGATTGATTGATTGATTGATTAGCATTTTTCCTAGTGAGGAAAAAGAGAGATAGATGAAGATATTCAGAAAATAATACACAAGAAACCAATATTTCAATAAAACACATTTGTTCACATGTTTATTTTTCAACAAAAAATTACAACAAACAATTCAAGGTAGAACACTCTTCTTTTCCATATCAGGATCCATTACAATTTTTTCGGCAAACATATGGGGATCAAGATCCAATAAGTTCAATAGCCTGCACACGTCCCCAATATTCATCGTGATAAGCTCCAGCAAGAGAGTCGAAAAATGCACGAAGTGTAGTACTATGACGCTCATACATTCGCCGCAGCCAATCAATGTCCGAAATATTACTTTCAAGTACACTACGCATCAGCTTCACTTCATCTAGAAAAACAGTCAATCTATCTATAGATCGACTGTACTTACGATTAAAAGAGGTTTGAATGTTGAAAGCTTGATCAACATCCTTTCCCTCCTCACGAGCCCAATTTTCAACCGATTTCGAATCGCACATATTTTATAATGAATACATTGATAACAAGAGTGGCTTTTATACACATCTCGAATAACTTGATCAACTTTGGATAAACGATCACTGCAAACTTACACTACCGAATTGAGCTAACCCAAAACGGGAAAAATGCTAAATTTAAATGTATTAGTGTCACATAAACCCATATACAACAAGTTCAAATATTTTTTTTCTTGCATTAATTTTTCCCTCTTTTAATGACTTCGATCAATGTATAATATGTATAAGCATATTACATTTGAGACATTTCGGGTCTTTCTCCCTACTTGTTGAATTCGAGGGGTGTAAAAGAATGAATGTAGAATATCAGTTATGCTGTTTCCTAGCTATCTTCCCTCTTCTGTAGTGAGATCAAGAGGTGTCATATTAATCAGACTCGGTGTTTCGGTTTGTCACATATTAGCCATCTCTCTCATTTGACCTTTCTCTCGCTTGCGTCTCTCTCTCTCACTCACTTGAATGAGTCATTCTTGTTTTTGAATGAGTCACTTTTAAATTGACAAATAGGAGGAGGAGGGAGGGGCTAGAGGGGGTGGGGCCTGTGACAATCTCCATACCAATTAGTACTTTTTTTCATACATGTCTCTAATCATTCCACTTGCAGATGTCTGAGGTCTGGATTTATTTGATGTCATAAATATGTATCCAATCACATACACTGATTATCTGCCTTTATTTCAGAAAATAATATTTTAGAAAATACTTTTTTATCTGTGAGGAAATGAAAGTGCAATTGTTGTACAATGATGTTCGCATATTACGATAGTGAGATCAAGAGTCACCACGATAATTAGGCTATGTGTTGCGGTTTGTCACATATTAGCCATCTCTCTCGGTTGACCTTTCTCTCGCTCGCGTCTCTCTCTCTCACTCACTTGAATGAGTCATTCTTGTTTTTGAATGAGTCACTTTTAAATAATGACCAATGGGAGCAGGAGGAAGGGGCGGGGAGGGTGCGGGGCCTGTGACAATAAGGAGTGTTGATAAAAGTAAAGAAATGGTTGTGTGATGCAATGCACGTGATAGTGAGGTAATGTAATAACCGAAAGAAATTGTTCGTTAATTAGGCTATGTGTTGCGGTTTGTCACATATTAGCCATCTCTCTCGGTTGACCTTTCTCTCGCTCGCGTCTCTCTCTCTCACTCACTTGAATGAGTCATTCTTGTTTTTGATTGAGTCACTTTTAAATAATGACCAATGGGAGCAGGAGGAAGGGGCGGGGAGGGTGCGGGGCCTGTGACAATAAGGAGTGTTGATAAAAGTAAAGAAATGGTTGTGTGATGCAAGGTACGTGATAGTGAGGTAATGTAATAACCGAAAGAAATTGTTCGTTAATTAGGCTATGTGTTGCGGTTTGTCACATATTAGCCATCTCTCTCGGTTGACCTTTCTCTCGCTCGCGTCTCTCTCTCTCTCACTCACTTGAATGAGTCATTCTTGTTTTTGAATGAGTCACTTTTAAATAATGACCAATGGGAGCAGGAGGAAGGGGCGGGGAGGGTGCGGGGCCTGTGACAATAAGGAGTGTTGATAAAAGTAAAGAAATGGTTGTGTGATGCAAGGCACGTGATAGTGAGGTAATGTAATAACCGAAAAAAATTGTTCGTTAATTAGGCTATGTGTTGCGGTTTGTCACATATTAGCCATCTCTCTCGGTTGACCTTTCTCTCGCTCGCGTCTCTCTCTCTCTCACTCACTTGAATGAGTCACTTTTAAATAATGACCAATGGGAGCAGGAGGAAGGGGCGGGGAGGGGGCGGGGCCTGTGACAATAATGTTACCAATTACTACTTGCGTGGCGGCCGCGTTGCGCTGCCCGCCTCTGAGAACTTTTCTCTATTGGGTGTTCCGCGGATAATCCCCCAGTCTACACCTATAGTCTACGCCTGTACGTACATAGTTTGCAGCCTACAGGTATTTCCCGCTTTTATGTGGTCGGTGCTAAAAGGAGAGATCCGTGCGATAACAGATCAAAACTTGAATGATAAATGACTAGTTCTGTGTGATTAGCATAATGAACTTTAGAGGCACGGGAATATTTGCATATACATCAAATTTGTCTGGAGAAACTCGCCCCTCTCTGTCTGCATCATTCGTTTTTTTCTCCACCTTTCCCTCTCCCACAATACCCCGTCATTTCTCCGCGTCTTTCGTCTCCTGTGCAGTTGTTTGTGTTCGCGTGACCCGCCCCTGCTCACTCCGCCCCCTGGCCACGCCCACCGCGACTCCGCCCCCGCCGGCCTCGCATTGCGTGACTCCGCCTGTCTTCTGCTGACAAACAACTGTCATGGCGGACAGGTTTTTCAGGGAAGAAAATGATGACCCGGGCGGTATCCTCTTCTTCAGCAAAGGTAGGCTCAAATTCACTGTACCGTATTGGGTACTTGGATTACTGTAGCTACCGTATACGTAGGCTGCTGCGTCCCGTCGCAGGAGGTGCTATGAATGATGATCACCCTCTTCATCTTCACCACCATACTCTGTATCACCTGCTGCTCCATTTGCGCTGCCACCCGATGGGTACGGTAGACTGAATTTGGGTTACGGTACATTGGTATACGGTAGATGTAATTTGAGTTAGAATATGTTTCATTTGCATTTTAGGTCTACAAGCGTCGCTGCCGCAAGAAGATTGAGGACCTGCGCAAGAAGTGAGTGAATACAGTAGTCTACCGTAATCATCGTACCTACCGTATTCGTAGAGCACACGACGACGAAATGGCGAGACGCCGACACGAGGAGAAAGTGAGGGCATCGATGGCTAACAAGCAAATGGCAACGGGTCACCCCCCACAACTCGCAAACTCTCGACGCTAGTTTGTAGGTATGCCCCATTCAAGGTCCTAGCCAAAATTAAAAAACCCGAGGACCACCGGAAGTGACGAATTCGTGGCCGGAAAGTCTGAGAACTGGGTATGTCACCCAAAGATTTTGACTCGATGCCACAGCCTCGGCAGCCTAGTGGCTAGCGAGCGCAACTTCAAGACGTGGCCTTGACGGTTCGATCCCCGCGCTGGCAGACTTTTTTGTCAAATTCGTAGAACCTCGACAAGAAAAATTTAAACTATGTAATATCTCATATTTATGTACAAAGGAGAATGGGACACATTTAACACTGAATATGATAGTCGATGAAGAAGTGCTTGAAGCAGAAGTCGTTTCCGCACCACGAGCATCGGATGAAGCCGTAGTCCGTGCATCCAGAGCCGCAGCAGAAGTGAAGGGTGTTGGGAAAGCACAGCTGGTTCGGAGTCTCGAAGTCGTCCTTCTCGTCCACGTAGCCGGCTTTGTGCCAGCTGTATTCAAGGAACGGCTTGAATACGGGAGAGGAAAACTGGCGGTACACCAACGAGTAGAGGGTGAGCAGATTATCCCGTTGCGAGAGAATGACGGGGCAGTCGAACATCTGCAAACAAAATTGAATATGCATCAACAAATGAAACAAAAAAAAGAACTCACCATGACATGATTGGTGATTTTTTTCACGAATTCTTTGAACATTCGGAAAAAATACACATCACAGGGTTGGATATGGGAGGTAGCACCGGGAGGGATGTTCTTCACTCGAATCTTCTTGCCAGGAGGTACAAGAGACTCGATCAGAGCATGATCGCGGAAACTTGTCCACGAATCAACCAACAACAGGAGATCATCTGGCATTTCCGGAACCACACACTCACGAATCCACTCTTGCATGTGGAACTTCGTCATGATGTGTGAGGTGCCAGCCCGCACGACCAAGTTGGGGCACTCTTTGTGTCCCTTCAGCGGAAAGCGTCCATTCGGTTCTTGCAAAACGACGAACAGCTTCTCGCCCAGCGATCCATCGGCACGCAGACAAGGCAAGAGTGTGGAGGAGTGAGAGACTGCCGATGTCGATTCCGCCAGTCGCTCCACACTTTTCGCACCCACCACCGCCAGACAGCGCATAGAGCGACAGAACTGCAAACATCCACAAGTAAAAATGTAATTTACAGTAGTCTAACAAAAAAACCTACCTTGTTAATACCACATTGGTCGGCGTTCCAGGTGTTGCCTCGTCCAACCGTTTGCATCAGAGATCGAACCTGGCAAGATATGATTTAAAAAAAAAAGTTATAATAATTATGTAAAATTACCTCGGTGACATAATTGGCAGCGTTCTTGAGAGTGACGGCTTCATCTCGGAGGGATTTCTTGGTGACAATCTTGGTGATTCTGCGTGAGCAGAAACGGTGTGATTTTTTGAAATCAGACACCCATCGAGGAGACGCCTTGAAATCCTTGGCATGAAACTTGTCCTCGTTCAACGTCATTGCCATGCGTGCAATGTCGACATCATGTAGCATCACTCCTAAAAACAAGAACACAACAAATAATCATATGTAAAATCAAAACGTACCTTCGTTCATTTTCTCTATGATATCGGCCTCCAATTCTTTTGACAGCTCTCGAAGAATAGCAGCCTTGCACGAGATGAGCTCTTGCTTGTTTGCCAGCTTCTTCAACTTGTTGTAGTCATCTTCTGTCTGGATGAAGTGGTAATAGGAACGGACACAGGTGAAGCTTCGCCACTTCTTGGTCTTGGCAGAAAGAGCAAATTCAATCGCTTTTGTCACCTGAACATCAGATAATGATATACAACTTCAATTGCATAGGAAAAAAGGAAGAAAAAACTAACCTCCTCGAACGAGCGGGTAGCGTTGGAGAATTTCACGGTGTTCATCTCGGAGACGTATTGATCGATCTCCTCCGGATCGTCTCCAGTCCATTCCACGTCTTCCAAATCCAGAGATGGTACAGTATCCTCGTAGACATCGAAATCGGTATCGTTGTATTATGGCCTGGCCGGGCCTATACAAACTCCAATCCCCCCATAACACGATAATACTCGTAACACACAAAGTCTTTATCGCATAGAATGGGCCCCGCATTAAGGCGGGGATGGTTTAAGTATGGTGTGGAACAAGGGGCGGGGCTAGTGCAGGGGTGCAATGGGGGTTGAAGGAGGGGAGAGTGGGAGGCGAGGAGGGGAGGGGAGAAAGGGGGGGGGGCAACGTCCGCCCTCCCCGAGCGAGTCGGTGCTCCGACTCTACTCCGTGTCGCTTCTGCTTCCCGACGACTGCGATGGCTCCGTCGATGATGCGGATGATGGCGAGTCCTCAGAGAGCAGAATGTCGAGTGCTCTATGTAGGCTCTGGAGGGCCGCTCTTCTCCTGGCCGCCCGGCTCCGGTATGATGTCCTCCGCCTCCCAGTCGACGGCGATCTCTCGTCTGCCGGTGGTGTCCTGTTCCTTGTCGGAGGTGCCGCAGCGGCCGCCGCCCGCCGCTCTGCCAGGTCCTCCTCGTCCGATATGGACAAACAAATGATGTCTTGGAACGGGTCCTGGGTAGAGGTGGGGCGAGGCGAGCTCTCCGTTGGACGAGACGGGCGGCCGGTGGGGCGAGGCGGGCTCTCCGTTGGACGAGCCGGGCGGCCGGTGGGGCGAGGCGGGCTCTCCGTTGGACGAGACGGGCGGCCGGTGGGGCGAGGCGGGCTCTCCGTTGGACGAGCCGGGCGGCCGGTGGGGCGAGGCGGGCTCTCCGTGGGACGAGCCGGGCGGCCGGTGGGGCGAGGCGGGCTCTCCGTTGGACGAGACGGGCGGCCGGTGGGGCGAGGCGGGCTCTCCGTGGGACGAGCTGGGCGGCCGGTGGGGCGAGGCGGGCTCTCCGTTGGACGAGACGGGCGGCCGGTGGGGCGAGGCGGGCTCTCCGTGGGGCGAGCCGGGCGGCCGGTGGGGCGCGCCCGGCTCTCCGTTGGACGAGCCGGGCGGCCGGTGGGGCGAGGCGGGCTCTCCGTTGGACGAGACGGGCGGCCGGTGGGGCGAGGCGGGCTCTCCATTGGACGAGCCGGGCGGCCGGTGGGGCGAGGCGCGCCCTCCGTTGGACGAGACGGGCCAGTCGCTGTAGTCGCCGGCCGCCGAGTAGATGGAGCAGCCGATGGTCGGGTCGCTGGGGCAGCTGGTTGGCGAGTAGCTGGAGCAGCCGGTGGGCGAGTTGCTGGAGTATCCGTCGGGCGAGCGGCGGGAGGATCCGACGGGCGAGCGGCGGGAGTCGCTGGCGGTCGAGTGGTAGACGCGAACGGCGGGCGAGTCGCTAGTGTAGCCGGCGGCTGAGTGGCCGGAGCAGCCGGCGGGCGAGTGGCAAAAGCAGCCGGCTGGCGAGTTGCGAGAACGGCTGGCGGCCGAGTGTTGGGATCGGCCGGTGGGCGAGACACTGGAGCGGCCTGTCTCGGAGATGGCGGACGTTGTTTCCAGAGACGAAATCCTATCGTCTGGGTCGACAGATTGAATTGCTTCCTCCTTGAGGGCTAGGTCGATGGCATGGGTCAAGGTGCTCGGCTCCGCCCGCAGAACCTGTTCCCTCAGCGCCTTGTCGAGTCCGTTGATGAAGGCCGTGAGGACGGTGGGAATGCGGTCCACGTGTACCGCAGGGTGTGCATCTTCACCAATTCGACGCAGCTCCTTCGCGTATTCGGCCACAGTTCTCCCCCTCTGGCGACACTGCGACAGCTTGCTGCGCTGCACGTTCAAGCGAGACGATGACGACATTGCCGCTTGGAAGGCCTTCATGTTGGCGAGAAATGGCTGGTGGTGATTGGCCACTGACTCATATATTCTCCTTTCTTGTGCCGGCAGCAGCGTGGGGAAGAATCGCTTCGCCAGGTCCTCCGACATGCCGGACAAGTTGGCGTAGTCCAGCATTCTGGTCGCAAACTCCGTGAACGACTACTTGTTTGGGTCGTAGGGGGTGACGGTTGGGACACGTGGTCCGAAGCTCAAGAAGGTGCCATGTTGCTGCTGCTGTTGTTGCTGAGGCTGCTGCTGTTGCTGAGGCTGTTGGTTGTACGGTGGTGGGGGTGGTGGCTGCATCGGGTGCTGGAGGGGGGGGGGGGGCGGCGGCGGTTGGTTCGGCATCAGTATGCCCTGCTGCACCTGCGCCATCCGACGGACGAAGAGCAGCCGTTGTCGACGGTGTTGGCCGGGGCGGAAGGGCGTCGGTGCCGCCGTCGTCGATGGTGGAGTATAGTTCCGTCGGCGGTGTAGGCTTCTGGTAGTTGATGTAGATGTAGATGAAGAAGAAGAAGAAGAGTCCTTAGCAGCTGCAGAAGAGACGACTGGAGTCCACTTGCTCGGTTGAGCGAATGAAGTCTGACTGCCGGTTTCGGTTCTCTTATACCGGCGCTGTCGAGGGGCGGGGCTGGCACCGTCTGCCTCCGTCTCTGTCTCCGATCCTCCGCGGCGGATTGTTGTCTTCTGCACTCTCTTCTTCTGTCCTTTTCTCTCTCCTCCAAACGCGCGGGAGGGAGAGGCAGCTGTTGTCTCTGCTGCCCGCGCAATTCCAAATAGGGCTCCCGCTGTGCGCATCGCCTCTTTGTCGCTCCGAGAGACAGATGGTCGGCTCTCCGGCCGAGGGAATAGAATGCGATGCGCTGATTGATGATGCGACCTTCGAGTCGCTGCGAGTCGATAATTCCTAATTCCCAATTGGAAAGTCAAGTACGTGGCGCCGCTCCCGAAAAGAGACACACCTTGCATCTGAGAACGAGCTCCGACACTCGCTGCTTGACTCGACTCCCACTTGTCGCACGGCCAAGTCCCGTGCGGCCTCTCTCCTAGCAGACGCAATAGCTGGAGATTTCCGAGGCTTCCGACTCTTCGAGTCTATGAGACCGCCGGGGGGCGCGGAAGATCAGCCCGTGCTGTCTCCCGTTTTCTGTTGGCGACAGGGCCCCCCACTGACGAGGTGTTACTCCGAGATGACCTGGCTGCGTCAGAGAATGTGATCAACTGTAAGCCTTGCCTGTGCTCGGTCCGCGATGCAAACAGTTGATGGGCGCGCCGGAATAAAAGAGAATAACACAGGTCGTCCAGAGGGATCCTTGGACTCGGAGCTCGTCAGTGGGTATGGGGGGAAGGGTCGTCGGGTGTAGCGGTAGATGTGAGATGTCGCGCGAACAAAACACAAACGACGGGAGTGGGGCCCAGAGACGTCCACGTTGTATTATGGCCTGGCCGGGCCTATACAAACTCCAATCCCCCCATAACACGATAATACTCGTAACACACAAAGTCTTTATCGCATAGAATGGGCCCCGCATTAAGGCGGGGATGGTTTAAGTATGGTGTGGAACAAGGGGCGGGGCTAGTGCAGGGGTGCAATGGGGGTTGAAGGAGGGGAGAGTGGGAGGCGAGGAGGGGAGGGGAGAAAGGGGGGGGCAACGGTATCACCACATTCGACTTGCTGGAGAAGAGCGCACATCGAAGCGGCGATCTTTTGTTCCTTGCGAGAGAGTTGCGAAGACACAGAAGAGCCGAATTTGTCAACCAAAAAGCCGACGATGTTTGCAATGCAGACAGACATAGTAACTGTGCCCACGTTTTCATTTGGTTAGTTTTATAGAGACATCACAGGAACTACATATCATCACGGATATCCCCTCACTTGTCATCACGGATGTTCTTTTTCCGGTAAAACGAAAGGAAATGAACAATAAACGATAGTTACAAAATTTAAAATAACAGAAAATGTTGAAATGTGTCCCATTCTCCTTTGTACATAAATATGAGATATTACATAGTTTTAGTTTTTCTTGTCGAGGTTCTACGAATTTGACAAAAAAGTCTGCCAGAGCGGGGATCGAACCGTCAAGGCCACGTCTTGAAGTTGCGCTCGCTAGCCACTAGGCTGCCGAGGCTGTGGCATCGAGTCAAAATCTTTGGGTGACATACCCAGTTCTCAGACTTTCCGGCCACGAATTCGTCACTTCCGGTGGTCCTCGGGTTTTTTAATTTTGGCTAGGACCTTGAATGGTGCATACCTACAAACTAGCGTCGAGAGTTTGCGAGTTGTGGGGGGGTGACCCGTTGCCATTTGCTTGTAAGTATCAGGAAGGTAAATAATGTAACTTAAATAAGGATTACTGTATGTTGATTTTTAAACGTTGTTTTTTTCAGGAGTGATGCGTAACCAGACGGTCTGCCATTATGCGTGCGAGCCTGGACCTTATCGCATGCTAATACAATAGACGTCAAAACGGCGGAAAGTGCGAAAAGTGCCGCGATATCTCTCATCTCTCTTCCGTGTCTGTGCTCTCTCTCTCTCTCTCTCTCTCTCACACACACACACACACACACACACACACAATCCGGTCGGAATAAGATACCGTAGTGCGGCACGCATTGAACTGGGTGGCGAGTGCCGATTGCGTCATACTTTCTATCATTACAAATGACTTCCACTTAATCTGCTGTCAAATTTGAAAGACCTTTCGGTCGTCCCATGTTGAACTCTAAAAAAAGAGAGAAAAAAGACAGTAAGGGACAATATACATAGTAAGGGAAAAAACGCATGAAAAAAGGTGTGTTCTTCGCAAAAAGTGAAAAAATGTTTTCGACAATTATAAAATGTTTGTGCATAGTACAAAGTACTTTGAAAACATCGATTTGCATATACAACGCAAAACAAATGAAGTCACAAAACGAATTTCGATGAAAAACGACGAAAACGTTGCAGGCGCAAAAACGCTTCTGTGAAGAATACAGTTATCCGTCTACTGTAACCGGGAGAACAGAGGGGGATCATTATGGAGCATGGTATGAATTTGTCCGAATGGAGTTCAGGAAATGGTGTGCAAAAGATTGGAGCTCAATCTTTCCTTTGAAAAGTTTTAGAGAGCAAAAACCAAAAGGTTATACCTTTTTGACTGCCAGTGTATCTAGCAAGTTCTAGAATGCGGAGATTGGTTTGACATTAGAACAGGCTACATATCGGAGAGCGAACTGGGATGAGATAAACAAGGCAATTGCGTGCACTGACTGGACATCTGATTTCATTGGTTTGACATTAGAACAGGCCAACAGGCTACACTTTTTTTTACCGAGCGAATGGAACTTCTTATTACTAACTTCATCCCTCTCCTTCCCCCGCGTAGAGCAACTAACCCGCCAAAACATGTCGAGAAATTGAGAAAACAAGCATTGCGATATTCGATCCTGCATCCCGAGTCTAGAAAATCTGTTAAAGCTCAGCGCAAATAACGCAAAGCGATATTTTCATGGTATTGTAAGAGGGAAGCGCGGCTGATCGCGGGAGGGAACAAGCGGGCGCTCTTTCGAGATGTGCGCGCTAGGCTTTTCCCTGCGGATGGCATCGCGTCTCTCTCTCGAAATGGTGTTTTGGTGCATGAGTCACGGGAGAAGGCGGAGCTTTTCGGTGAGCATTTTGATGCGATATTCTCGCCTCAGGGTGCCCCTCCGACAGGTGCCGTGCTCCCGCAACACACGCATCAACTCACATCCATTCAAATATTCTATGCAGAAATACATAAAACCATTCAACGATTAGCATCAAAAACTAATATCAGTCCCGATGGCATCACTCACACTTTTCTGAAGAACACGGTGGATACTGTTAGTGTCCCACTTTCAATTCTCTTTTCAATGTCCACATCGGTCTGCGCAGTCCCCCGAATCTGGAGACTGGCGTATATCAAGCCATTGTTCAAAAAGGGATCTCGTGATAACATCTCCAATTACCGCCCTATTAGTCTTACCAGCAGTGTTGCCAAAGTCCTTGAGCGCATTTTTGTTAAACAATTGACTTCATTCCTCGAATCAAATAACCTTATCTCATCTAAGCAGTTTGGTTTTCGCAAGAATCGTTCGACAGGCGCTCAACTCATTCAGTACTATAATCATTGGTTGAAACATGTTTCTAACGGTTTTGTGATTGATTGCATATACTTTGATTTTAAGAAAGCATTCGACACTATAAACCATTCTCTTTTATTTGATAAGTTGCATTCGCTCGGTGTAAGAGGAAGTGTATTGGGGTGGATTCGTAGCTTCCTGTCCGACCGTTGCCAACAGGTGATGGTTGGAGAGGAACTTTCCGCACCAAGACTCTTCAATTGCGGCGTGCCGCAAGGGTCGTGTCTGGGCCCAATTTTCCAGTTTTGTTCAATGTGTATATCAATGACATCATAGCGCATTTGCCTGATTATGTTTCGTGTGAGTTATATGCAGATGATTTGAAAGTTTCTTTCGCATTTGATAAGGACGATCTTTCTGCCAAATCCAAGTTTCAACGTGCCATTGACACAGTTACTGATTGGTCTCATCAATGGGATAAAAAAAATTCCACTGAAAAGACAAATTTTGCACATTGGTCGTCGAAATCCCCGAAAAAAAATTCAATCAATGATTTCCTGAGGGTTTATCAAACGAAAAATTTACATGTCTTGGTTGTAGCCTAAACTATTTATTCTGATGTAAATTAGAGTACTGCACTGAGTTGTGGAACCCTCAGGATGTGGGATCGGTGAATGCGATAGAATCTGTCATCTGTGCAGCGATACTATACGCGCCGAATATGTCGCCGCGCTGGTTTGTTCTCACTCACCTATCCCTAACGATTAGTGTAGCGAAATTATTAGATCGAATTATAGTCAGACAACTGACTGCTTTTCTCGAGTCCAATAGCTTGATTTCTTCTAGACAGTTTGGTTTTCGTCAAAATAGGTCTACTAACGCACAGCTTATTGAATGTTATAGTCACTGGCTGAAACATATTTCCAATGGCCTTGTTATTGATTGTTTTTATTTCGAATTTAAAAAAGCTTTCGACACAATCAATCATAAACTTCTATTCAAAAAGTTGCATTCGCTGGGCATTCGTGAAAACGTTCTCGGGTGGATTCGAGCCTTCCTTTCTGACCGTTGCCAACAAGTTATGGTTGGAGATGAGCTCTCGTCTCCTCGACTCGTCAACTGTGGCATGCCGCAGGGGTCGTGTCTTGGACCCATACTCTTCAATATCTTTATCAATAATATTGTTGATAGCCTGCCTGATTATGTCGAGTGTGCTCTATACGCAGACGATTTGAAAATATACTTCGCTTTTGATCCGAGTGATAATTTGGCTAAACTTATGTTTCAAAAAGCAATCGACGCTATCGCAAAGTGGGCTTTAGAATGGGGTCTGCAGATCTCCACTGAGAAAACGCAGATACTGCACATAGGCCGCCGAAATCCCAAACATGAATATATATATACAGCACATGGCACTACGCTCGCACCTGCTAACTCTGTAAGAGTAAGAGACCTTGGTGTGACTATGTGTGGGTCCTTGATTTTCGAAGACCATTTTGCAAACATTGTTAAAAGCACCTTTAATGCCATAAATGATTTTCTGAGAGTTTATCGTACAAGAGACTTAAAGGTTCTTGTCACCGCTTACACAACGTATTTCCGCTGCAAGCTAGAGTATTGTACTGAATTGTGGAACCCTCAGGATGTGGGATCAGTGAACTTGATCGAGTCAGTGCAGCGATACTATACGCGCCGAATATGTCGTCGCGCTGGCTTGTTCTCGCTCACATATCCCCAACGCCTCCAGCTTCTTGGCCTTCAAACTCTTGAACAACGCCGCTTTATAAATGCCGTAGTGTACATTCACAAGGTTATTACTAAAACCACCTCTCTTAATTATTCTGGTCTTTTTACACTAGTCCCAACTCGGTCGCGCACATCTCACAAATATCGTCTTTTGCCATCATATGACTCGTTCCTGCGGAGCAGCGCGTTCTTTCAGAGAGTTTATGGAGTTTGGAACTCACTTCCATCTGATATTGTTGAATCTGCGAAAACCAGTAGCGTGAAATCCTACTTAGTAGACAATCCCCATTTGCATCCCATGTCTAAAATTCGACATTTGTAGTTTGCTTATTGTCTACTCTTTGATCTTTGAATGTTTCTTCTTTTTTTCTATTTCACTATCCTACCGTAAGCACTGTTATGTTTCCTATGAAGCACATGTTAAGCACTCAACACGGTAATAAACTATTAAAACTATTACATTACAACTTCTCGGCTTACAAACATTAGAGCAACGGCGCATTCTGAATGATGTGGCATACATGCATAAAGTGACCACAAACTCTACATACCTTGACTATCATGGTCTTTTCAACTTTGTACCAACTCGTTCTCGCACTTCTCATGGGTGGCGCGTGGTTCCGTGTTTTGATACAGCCCTTAAAGCAACAGTGGCGACTTATTTTCGACTCGGAGTATTATTAAAAATCATATTATCCTAACACATTTGCAATTTTTGCGAAAGAACGACGATTCTGCGTAATTTTCGATTCTGCAACTGCCGAAATGCAGCTCAAAATTTGAATTTCCCGCCAACGCTTCACTGCAAAAACTGGGGTCGGAGACATGACCGCAAATAAACAACGCCCGGTCACTTGCTTCTTGGCTCAGTGCATGTGCGCTGCGTTGTGGCACTCGATCTCCGCGGGTTCGATTCCGGTCACCGCCAAACGTTTTGCTCGTGTGAAAATGAGGAGTTGTGGCAGGTTGTGGCAGAAATAAGTCGCCACTGTTCCTTTAAGAGCAGTGCATTTTTCAACAGAATTTATAGGCTTTGGAACTCACTCCCCCCTTCCATAGTAATGTCTGCATAACATGAAACTGTAAAATCCTTCCTAAAAAGTAATCCATTTGTTGCCAGTTTCGAAGATTCGTAGACTGTAGTCAACATTCGATGCTTTCTGTATCATTTTACACTTTTTTTCTCATACCGTATGCCATTGCTCAACTTGCTGTATTGAACTGTTTCTCCAAATGTACACGGTAATAAACTTATACAATACGAGTACACAAACCTGATCCTCAGCTATTCATTTTACTTACTTATGGGAATGGGAGGGTAAATTTTTATGTAACATGAATTCTGAAAATCGTTTTCGATCTACTTCGTTGGCAGTTCTAGAAACGGTGCCATACCCGTCTAACTCTCTTGTTTTGTGCGCTATTGCACCAAGAACTCTCAGTCTTCCTATGATCTACTCCACCTCGCGCAACTTATTGCGAGCAGGGTTTTTGCTCTCTAAAACTTTTCAAAGGAAAGATTGAGCTTCCATCTTTTGCACACCGTTTTCTGAACTTCATTTGGACAAATTAATACCATGCTCCATAATGATCCCCCTCTGTTCTCCCGGTTACAGTAGACGGATAACTGTATTCTTCACAGAAGCGTTTCTGCGCCTGCAACGTTTTCGTCGTTTTTCATCGAAATTCGTTTTGTGATTT
This sequence comes from Rhabditoides inermis, assembly GCA_963966185.1. Lineage (NCBI taxonomy): Eukaryota > Metazoa > Nematoda > Chromadorea > Rhabditida > Rhabditidae > Rhabditoides > Rhabditoides inermis. The sequence continues at coordinate 386,757 of CAWZYM010000380.1, read as the reverse complement.
CATTTGTTTAGCGTTGTATATGCAAATGGATGTTTTCAAAGTACTTTGTACTATGCACAAACATTTTATAATTGTCGAAAACATTTTTGCACTTTTTGCGAAGAACACACCTTTTTTCATGTGTTTTTTCCCTTACTATGTATATTGTCCCTTACTGTCTTTTTTCTCTCTTTTTTTAGAGTTCAACATGGGACGACCGAAAGGTCTTTCCAATTTGACAGCAGATTAAGTGGAAGTCATTTGTAATGATAGAAAGTATGACGCAATCGGCACTCGCCACCCAGTTCAATGCGTGCCGCACTACGGTATCTTATTCCGACCGGAGCGCTAGTCCGGTCGGAATAAGATACCGTAGTGCGGCACGCATTGAACTGGGTGGCGAGTGCCGATTGCGTCATACTTTCTATCATTACAAATGACTTCCACTTAATCTGCTGTCAAATTGGAAAGACCTTTCGGTCGTCCCATGTTGAACTCTAAAAAAAGAGAGAAAAAAGACAGTAAGGGACAATATACATAGTAAGGGAAAAAACACATGAAAAAAGGTGTGTTCTTCGCAAAAAGTGCAAAAATGTTTTCGACAATTATAAAATGTTTGTGCATAGTGATCTAGCCTTCGCGCTAGATCATGAAAATGAGAAGAATAGAAATTCATACAAGTTTTTGTTATGATCAATAATACTGTTTATTTACAATTTCATAACATTTTGAGTGAAACTGATTTTTAAAGTAGAGAAGATTAGTCGATTGATGTATTGATTGCACTGATAAGTATGTGGTCTAGAGGCGATGCAATAATAATAATACCTGATCTGCAAGTGCTTTGGTTAGCTGCCGCGTACCTCCGTTGTACAAATCAGTAGATCTATGTATTTTTTCTGAATTTAAATGTCCCCGCTTATACAGAAAGAGCACCCGCACGCTGCCGCGCGCTTCCGCTATCAATGTCTATGAATACATAGATCAATGATAATCATTATACATTTCTTTTTCTGAACTATACTTTCCTTTGCTCATAAAAACTCTCTCTCATCTCCTCTCTTTCTCTCCCCCTCTCCTCTCTCTCTCTCTCTCTCTCTCTCTCTCTCTCTCTGCTTCCTCTCTCTCTCTCTCTCTCTCTCTCTCTCTCTCTCTCTCTCTCTCTCTCTCTCTCTCTCTCTCTCTCTCTCTCTCTGCTCTCTCTCTCTTTCTCTCTCTCTCTCTCTTCTCGTATTTCTTTTAGTGTTAAAGGAACAGTGGCGACTTATTTCTGCCACAATCTGCCACAACTCCTCATTTTCACGCGCGCAAAATATTTGGCGCGAACGGGAATCGAACCAGCGAGCTCGGTGCCACAACGCAGCGCGCATGCACTGAGCCATGAAGCAAATAAAAGGTCTTCGATCATTTGCGCGTATGTCTCCGAACCCAATTTTTGCAATATTGAAGCTTTGAGCGGTAGGCTAATCGTGATGGGACCAATTTTAAACTCAAATTTTCAGCTGCATTCTTGCCAATGCAGATTCGAAAGTAACGCAGAATCGTCGTTCTTTCGCAAAAAATACAATTGTGTTAGGTTAATATGATTTTTAATAATACTCAAGGTCGAAAACAAGTCGCCACTGTTCCTTTAATGCTACGAAAACAGAGAGCTTTGCTACTGCAACCTCTCTCCCTCTTTCATTTTCGCATTCTCTCTCTCTCTCTCTTTCTCTCTCTCTGTCTCTCTCTATCTCTCTATTCCCTTTTTTTTTATCTAACTCTTCCTCTTTTTTCCTCTCTTCCTCTTTTTCCTTTTCTCAAGTATCCTCTCGCATTTTTTTCTATTGTCAATGCAACGACAACATTATTCTTATTCGCTCCAACACTGCCTTTCTCTATATATACATATATCTATATGCTTCTCTCTAACTTTTTCTCTCTCCCTCTCTCTCCGTTCTTTGTCAATGCATTTTTAGAGATTGAAGTAAAACTTTTGCTTGGACATGGAGCTTCCGCTGCCGGACAGCGAGATGTTGATGGGTTTTCAACCGAATAATGAGTGCAAAATTGAGAACTATCACAACGTGGACTACAGCCGAGGACGTAAACTCAACTATATGCAAAGTTTCATACAAATTGGTTTAGTATGAATCAAGTCATGAACGCGGAACTAATCAAAATTGCAAAAGAAATGCGAGGGCGCGCGCATCTTTTGATAATTTGACAATATGTTCCTCACACCGTGACCAATAACGCTGAATTTTGCAGGTACGCACTAATTGTTGAAACTATTTGTTGAACGTATTTACGAAAAATGAAGCGGAGATGTTTTTTAGATGAGACACGTTCGCTGCGAACAGCTACAAAATAGATTACTTTCGTGGTTTTTATTCGAAATATAGGCAATGAGTGTAATTGGAGAGTAATCACGAAGTGTACTGCGTCCTGAAGTAATATGTGAACTGTCTGAAAAGTTTCACGCAAATCGGTTCAGTAGAAACGGAGATATGCACGCGGACACACAAGAAAAAGTGCAAAAGTGATAATTTTTGGTGGTTTTTCGACCAAAAATAGAGGTAGTGAAGACAAAATTGAGAACTATCACAAAGTGGACTGCATCAGAAGACGTAAACTCAACTATCTCAAACGTTTAATGCAAATTGGTTCTGTATGAATCAAGTTATGACCGCGGAAATACTCAAAATCGCAAAAGTGAGGCGAGGGCGCGCGCGCATCTCTTGCTAATTTGGTTATATTTTCCTCACATCGTAACCAATGAGGATGAAATTTGCAGGTTCGTGACGGAACTATTTGTTGAAAGTAATTACATAACAAGAAGCGGAATGGTTTCTTAGGTAAAAAGCTTTCGCAGCGCAGCTTTCTGCAATGTTTGACGCAAATCGGTTCGGTAGAAACGGAGTTATGACCGCGCAACCACATGAAAAAGTGCAAAAATGATTATTTTTGGTGGTTTTTTGACCAAATATGGACGTAGAGGAGAAGTTGAGAGGTGCCTGAATTTTGTCGTCGTCCTTGCAAAGGAATACAACTTTCTACCAAGTTTCATGTGAATTGGTTGAGTTTGAAGCTAGTTATGACTCTGGAATGACGGACAGAGACAATAGGACATTTAAGTAGAAAAGGCGATTTGGGGAAAACGCTATAATTTCCAATGAGTACCACTAGTCGAAACAACCAGTATCAATTAGGCTCTGGTGATAGTCAAGGAAAACGGGAGTCTGGAGATTCTGGAAAACTCTGGCGACGAACGACCGAAGAATGTGGCAGCCAAGAAACCTGCGCCCGCAACAGCCCATCCACCAACCGAGAACTCTCAGGGACCTAGGAAGGTAAGTGCTTACTCAGTTTCTTAGTACTCACTCTGTTACTATAGGTTGTTCTGGAGAGGGCAGCCGAATCTCGCGAGCAGACTGAGGTAGAGAAGAGAAAGCAGGCAAGAGCCCAGCCACCCACTGAAAACTCGAAGAGACATCGCACATTCATTCTGGAGAAGGCAGAATCGACGGAGCCCCTGAGAGACGCAGTAGACATGGAGGAGAGGGAGAAGAACAGACGGGAGAGGGAGCAGCGGGAGAAGGAGAGGAAAGAGATAGAGAAGGAGTTGGAGAGGAGGAGGGAGGAGCGGGAGCAGAAGAGGAAGGAGGAGAGGAGGAGGAGGGAGGAGCGGGAGAGACAGAGACAGAGGGAGAAGCGCAGACTGGAGAGGGAGCTGAGGCGACTGGACCCCACGCAAGAAGATGAGGTCGACGTGGCTCCTTGTTCCATCGAAAGCCACAAGACCAGGACAACCACAACACATTCCGGCTCCACTAGCGCTTCTTCCCATCCTCCAGCCATCAGCACCACGTACGTCAGATCGACTGATTATCGATTGATTATTGATTTTAGGACCGATGAGACGCAGCAGCGTCACGGTAACTTTGCGTACCCTCGAGCGTATGGGTTGAACGAGGGTGCGGAGCCGTGGCCTGTGCGGGATGGTCGTGGCGTGTACAGAGAGAATGAGATTGGCGCGGCCTCCTCCCGTCAGTCCCAGCTGTCTCCCTCTGTCCCTTCCGACCCCCCATCGGATGCACCCCCGCCCGGTCGACCCTCTCAACAAGTCTACCTCAGTCGCACCACTGCTGCCGGAGTGATGGAGAGGGTCGCTCGCGTCATCCACAAACCACCACAGCCAAGCGACGCACTCACACTCACTAAGGTACCGGTTACTGTACTCTGAACCCGGGCAACTGTGTTTCGAGAAGTCGAGGAAGACTCGGGGGTCGGCGGCGGACCCGGTGCCAGCAGGGATGTCGAGTCGATGTATGCCTGCCTCGCAGTCGCCCCGGCCTTCACACATATCATCCAATACACACACTACTCCACATAGCAACAACACGCTCAGCAGCCTCGGAGTCAACGTGTTCAAGCACAACATTCACTCGGGTAGGGGGGGGGAGAGAGAGAGATGGGGGAAAGAGATAGAGAGAGAGGGAGAGAGAGAGAAAGAGAGAGAGAGAGTCGTTCAGCGTCTTTTTTTCCGCGGCGACACTCCCTACTGGAACAACCAGCACAGCTTCGACCCGCTTGACAAGAAGATTGTGAGTACGGTAACATGTACAAATGCGCAGTACTGTACTTTGTAGTACGAGAAGGAGCCAAGCGCGGGTTCAAAGGAAGACAGCGACTCACACAGAAAGGTATCGATTGATTATCGATTGATGTGACACATAGTTTCAGTACCTCGACCACGCTTGCACTCTTCTGGCGCCTGCCAAAGACGCTGTGTAAAGGTCTGTTTATCGATTGATTAATATCGATTGATTGTCGATTACAGGCGCGACTCGGTCTACATTCCGATCGAGGGCCGTTCGAACTACTATGATCCTTCCGAGGATGGACCGCGCTATCCGCCCGGACAATCCAACTACCCCTGAATCCCCTGAAGACAGACGTCACCCGAATCTACATCACTCCATGCTTCCTAAATGCCCTTTCCCTGGCATTGCCTCAGCAACGTTAAAACTACTCAAACTATTCATTCCACTATTTCAAATGTGTTGCGCCCATTCTGTCCCATTCCGTTATCACTTATAATTACTCGTCAGTTAATTGTGTTTCTTGTTTCTGAACTAGAGAGATTCTGAAAAACAAACGTGCTTTTTGCGCATCAGTGTATATTCCTCGAATTACTGTTTCTGGATGTGAATGTGTTGTCGGAAGGGTCGTTTTATATTGATGGATCTTCAATCTGGATCTTTACATACAGTAGTCCAGTACTGCCGCTATTACCGTATCGTACTGGCCGTCGCTACGCTATACTGCCGCTACGTCGCTATTGACATTTTGTTGACATTTTGATGACCCACGACTATTTAAAATACGCGTGCTCCGATGTGAAAATTCAAAAATTCAAAATTTTTGTTTGTTTTTGTAAGTTTTGTTGTTTCATGTATGTGTTCATATGTTCATCTTGTTTATTGACAGAATGAGCGACAGCGAGGATGATTTCATGTCAGACAAGTTCCTACAGCAGGCTGAGACCGTGAAGCCAGGTGCGTCGCAGTTTCGATTTGTTAGTTATTTACTATTTTCTTTCCTTATTTAATGTTGTGGTAATCGTAAATATCTTGCAGTGGGTCTGTCTTTGTCGCGCGACCAGAAGCGTCTAATGCGCATCGAGGCCGACCACTACGCCAAGCGCGATGAGGTGGCTCGTTGATTTTGAATTCGAATGTTTTTTTCATTTGTTGTTATAATTATAGTTCGTTTTTAGAGTTGGCAATGTTTAAAAAAATCGCTGGGGTGAAGAGTTTATATTATAACCGTTTTATCAGGAGCGTGAGAAGCGCGCGGCCGAAGTGAAGCGAGTTTCGCGGGAGCAAGAGGCCAGGTTTGTATGCAATAACTCTTTCATGGTTTTCATTCTAATTATTATTATTATTATTATTGTAGAGTGGAGGCGTTGTCGAAGCCGTTGAGCGAGGAGTCAAAGGGGTTCGCTCTGATGGCCAAGATGGGATTCAAATCCGGCATGAGCCTCGGAAAGAAGAAAGACGGTTCGGTATTTCATTTCGATATTCAAATGTTGACGTTAAAGGAGAGGTGTACGGAATAATAACACGAGGTTGACATAATCAATGGTGATATGGTGATTAAATTGAATCAAAAATGAAAATTCTACTAATTGATAGAAAAGTAATATAAAATGAAATAGCATCTGGAAAATCAGGCAATCGGCGCTTCCTTCGAGGTGAGGTACAAACTTGGCACGAGTTTCCAATGGGAATTTAGATACAAGCTTGGTCCCGCCACGGACGTAGAGACTTTTGTAGAAATCGTTTTGACGTGAGACATCAGCTGGTCATTTCATTTTTACATTGCGTACTACTCTCCTTTAAATAGAAAACTAGATAATTTTAATATCATGTCCGTGAAAGTTGTATGATTGTATTTATATGTTCGGATGCTAAAGAAACAATTCAACAACAGAGAACGACTTGGGCTCGGGCATCAAGGAGCCAATCCCTATCGACCTCAAGGTGATGTTTTTTTAAAATAATCTTGAGTTCAGCATTATACCTATCCTATTCCTTCAGGCGTGTGTATCATCTTATCACCCATTGTGTACCGTACTTCCCATACCGTATAACTTGTGTTGCAGGGCAACCGCAAGGGCTTGGGCCATGAGGCGCACGAGGAGGAGAAGGGCAAGGCGAAGATCCAGGCAGTCATGGACAGGATGAAAGAGAGGGCACAGATGACGGTGAGCAAGGGGGAGGCTGTTTTTGTTGTCACGCGATTAAGATAGTTTACCACTTGTTGTTATGATGTTATGCCGACTACCGAAGTTCGTGCTATTAGAACACGCACTCGGCGTTGGGTTACTGTCCGTAACCTAATTTGCTGTAGAACGTGTTGATGGACGACTACCGGAAGCGCAAGCGGGTCGGCTCGTCGCAGAAGCAGCTCATCGGGGACATCCTCCGCAGCAGGAAGGTGTGCCACGAGCTCGACGCCAGGTCAGCCATTGAACCCATTGCATATGTCACAGTCGTCAATCCATAGTCAAACAGCGACAACGTTCAATGTCTATTCTGTGTATACGAGTCCCAAATACAAGTTGGTATTGCAGAAAGGAGCGCGGTCTGCCGATCATTCCGTGGTTCTGGCCGTCGTACAGGGAGAAGACGGAGGAGGAGGGAGTAGGTGGGGCGGGGCCGTCGAGGAGCAGACTGCATAGGATGGTCGACGAAGAGGAGGAGAAGTACGTAATCTTGTATTTAATATGTTACGTCGAAATCAAAGATTTGTTCAGTATTTCGTGAACACTGAGTAGAAAAACGTACAATTTCATGAGTGATCACGAATATAAATTAGGTAGATTAGATTTGTCTATGCCTATTTCAATCTCTCTCTCTCTCTCTCTCTCTCTCTCTCTCTCTTTCACACACACACACACACACACACACACACACACAGAAACCAGGAAACGTATAATTCATGTGCACCGTTGTTATTTTTTTTATGTTATAGATACGTGTACTCCAACGGTCGGCAAGCACCGAAAGAGGAAAGACTGGATGAGCTGACAGACGATGTGCTGGAGGAGAGGTGAGAGAGAGGAGAGCGAAAGAGAGGAGAGCGAGAGAGAGAGAGTGAGAGAGAGAGAGAGAGTTGACACGGCGGTTGCAGACTGGAGCAGATCACCGGCTTTCTCCGCCTGGATCACCACTACTGTGTGTGGTGTGGGTGTGCGTACAGCGGGGAGGCGGAGCTAGAGGAGGCGTGTCCGGGCAACAACCGACAGCTGCACGACGGGGTCGATGAGGACTGAAGATTCTTTGGAGATCCGCCGCCCGCTCAGGGAATCTGCTGCTTCAACCTAGTTCATTTGGTTTCAAATTTAGTATGGAGGAGAGCTGTCTCAGTGTCCCTTGTTATTACTTTCTTGGTTGTACAGGAAAATTGATTAATAGATTGATATCATTTTTCTGTTGACGATAAATTGATATAGTTGTTGTATTGTTGACGGGTAATGTACTGATGTGTTGAATAAAATAGTTTTTGATATTTATATGTGATTTTCTTATGTTCGAGTTTATCAGTCGATTGGGCTGTTTGATATCTCAACCTGATGGTAGTGACATGAATGATGATTACGTATTCATTGATCGCATTTGGTGTCTCCAGGAATGAGGGACTACGACAACGATCCCAACTATGTGGAGGTGAGTTATACCTGTAGTTAGTTTTACAATCTGTTCACGGTTAAGATGGATCCGAGTGTGCTGATGAACTATGTCCGCGCGCCGCGACCGCTGCTAGGAGAGATCGAGGTATACTTTAGCACATTGGAGTTCGGAGTTGATTACTGTAGTCATATATGTGTCTCTATTCACTGTATGCTTTCAGAATATCATCGATCCGCATCGCGCAGTGCTCACCGTCGAATACGAGGAAGAGTTCGCAATGGTACGCTATCGTGACATCTAGATTTTTCGTATCATGTATTACTGTATTCTTCGATTCGTCACGTAGTACTCCAAGTATTTGATGATGTATTTGTGGATGTGGCTGGAAGGCCCGACGGTTGTGGTGCGTTCTATTGTGGATGCGGGCGAGCGACTGGTGAGGAAGTGGGAGAAGGAGCAGGAGCAGGAGAAGAGGCAATAGAAGGAGAAGGAGCAGGAACAGAGTGAGAGGAGCAGCGGTCAGGTAGGTTTCCATGGTGCTACAGGTATTTTCAGTTTATGCGATTCAGGTGTGAGAAGAATGTGAAAAGTGAAATTGATCTGTTTGTGATTTGATAAATATGTTTTGTTGCACAGATTCGTGTATAACTGTGTGAGCCTGTATGAAGACAGTTTGCGTCTGCTTCGAATATCTGGATAATCGTATGGTCGGTTTTGTGTGTACATGTCATTCTACCATGTTCACTATTTACGCACTATTCATATCGTATGTCGATTGTCGTTTTATAAGCATTCTACCTTCTCTCAGGGGTGATGTCTGGTGAGAAGGCGACGCGAGTGTTGTGTTGCGGCGACGTGAACGGCGAGTTCTCGCAGCTGCTCAAGCGAGTCAAGCAGGTCAACGACAAGGTCAACGTGTTTTATATATTTTTACCAGTCGGAGTCGCGACTACGGCGCTCCTCCTACTTGTATGCGAGCGTGCGGGGATGATTTCTGATTTCGCAATAACATGTCATCGCTGAAAAAGTGCAAACCCGGCGCGTCTCACATGCTGGCGCCGGCTGGGTTATGCGTCGCATGAGCGCCACTTAAGCGCGTTTCAGACTAAACGCGACGCAAATGCGGTGCGGTTGCGTTTTGAAACGCATGCGGCTAATCAGCAAAAGCTTCTTCGCCGCATCGTAAAACGCAACGCGGCATGCGGCAAAATTTGGCTCAAAAACTCGGCCGCACCGCACGTGCGGCAAGGTAATAACGCAAAACGCATGCGTTTCCGATGCGGCGAGTCTGAAAGGTGCAAAACGCAGCCGCAGCCGCACGCGCCGTGCGGCGAGACGCATTGCGGCGTGCGGTTGCACTTTACAATGGGAAACGCATGCCAGACGGACAGACAGACGGACGGACAGGACGTTTTCTATATATTAGGATTATTTTAGTGGACAAACTCTTCTTTTGTCTGTATTATCGAGCTGCTGTTAGTATGGACGGTGTTTGTTGCGTGATACGTATATCTCTCAGTTAACATTCTCAATTCAGAACATACTGGTGTTTCAGAATGGCCCGTTCGATATGCTTCTGTGCGTGGGCGAGTTTTTCGGGGAGGACGAGGAGATGAACCAGAAGGTGAGGAGAAGAGAGAGAGAGGGAGAGAGAGAAAGATAGAGGGATGAGGGAGGGAAGTAGAATACGAGCGAGAGTGGGAGAGATAGGGTACATTCATGTCCAGGTCATCGACGGCACACTCGATTTCCCAGTCGCCACGTATATTCTCGGTGGGTTTTTTCTCGCTCATAAGAATTGGAAAGAACGCTTGCAGGTGCGTGCTGTCCTTCGACGTCTGCCCTCTACCCGGACGACTCGGTCGAGTTCTCCTCCAACGTCACCTATCTCGGAAGACGCGGACTCCTCAACACGGCCAGCGGTCACTTGTCCATTGTCCATTTCGTGTATTGTTTGATATTGTTGTGTTCACTTTCAATTTATGCCTAAACGATGTGCAGGTGTAATCAAAAGTGGAAGTGTTGTAGGCCTGCAGATTGCCTATCTCTCGGGTGTGGAGGGCGCGACAGCGAATCCGTTCCAGGTGAGAGAGAGGAGAGAGAGAGAGAGAGAGAGAGAGAGAGTGAGAACTCTTTCAGTTCAACTACGACGACGTGGACGAGTTGCTGGTGCCTGTTCGGGCGTCGAGCGGATTCCTCGGAGTTGACCTACTCGTCACCAGCCAGTGGCCCGCCGAGGTGGGTAGACTCCTCTCTCTCTCTCCTCCTCCTCCTCCTTCTCCTCCTCCTCCAATAATCGTCATTCAACTGTTGTTCGGATGCAGCGTACTTTACATAGAATAGAAGTTCATGCTTTGAAGTTCCCATCGATTCCAGTTGATGAGATTGTTGATTGATAGTTCTGCCTGTGTAGGTGGCCAAGCATGCGATGAACACTCCCTCGCGGGAGATCGACGGCTCGCCCCTGCTGTCTCGACTGGCGAGTGGACTGAAGCCGCGCTATCACGTTGCCGGAATGGGCACGCACTACGAGAGGGCGCCATACCGGTAGGCGGGCACGATTCACATTACAAAATGAAGAGTGTGAGAGAGGAGAAAGATGACTTGGGGAGTGGCTAGTCCGAAATAGGAATGCTTTGTACGGAATAGGAACTGTCGAGAGGAAGAGAGAGAGAGAGAGAGAGAGAGAGAGGAGAGAGAGAGAGAGAGAGAGTTGGTTGTGTTGCAGGAACCACCGCGTGTTGTTGGAGCCGGCGCAGCACGTGACTCGCTTCATCGGCCTCGCCCCCGTCGGCAACAAGGAGAAGGTAAGAGGGGTCGAATTAAATCGAGTATTCATTCACATCATCATATTCGATCAGATATTGGGTATTGCATCAGCCTTTGTAATTTAGTTTATTGAAACTTTTCTCAGCGCTTGACACTTAGCCGCTGTGGCGGACCGTACGTACTTGATGTATAGTCTGGATATAGCGATTCTGGATAAACGATTGATTGATTGAAATTAATAATTGATTGTGTGTATTCAGGCCAAGTGGCTGTACGCGATGAACATTGTGCCGATGAAGAAGCTCAATCGGTAAGTGGGGAAAGCGATTAGGCTCTTTGTAGTTTTTATATTTGTTTCTATCGAAGAATATTTTATTTCTATAGCAATTTTTGTGGGTTTTTTTTTTAATTTTAGTTGAGCTCGGCCCCTGTTGGTCTCATTGCACCTCTTTGTTTTTCAGCGCCGAGCTGACAGCGCAGCCGCCGAACGCCTCCGAGTTCCCGTATATGGAGCTGCTCACCGAGATGGTCAAGCTGTGAGTTGTGTGTGTGTGTGTGAGTGTGTGTGTGAGTGTGTGTGAGTGTGTGTGTGTGTGTGTGAGTGTGTGTGAGTGTGTGTGAGTGTGTGTGAGTGTGTGAAATGTTCTTCCATTTAATGTGTGTGTGGTTGCAGTGAGCAGGAGCGTGAGCGGGCGCGGTCTGCCGGTCAGAAGAAGGACAACGGGGCGTACTTCTTCGACATGAGTGAGGAGGTGGAGGACAACGTGGACAGGGGAGGCAGGAGGAAGAGGAGGAACGGTGAGGGGGGGATACTGATGCAATGGAATTAACACACATTAGTGTGGGTGTATTGGTAACGTTTCTGTCATCGTAGTTATCAAATTTTCCTGAAACGTATTGTCTATGCGACATGATACTGGAGTCATGAAAGTCGGTTGGAGAGTGTGGAGGAGCAGTTGACAGAAGTAGACTGATCTTGACATGAGATTTTGCGCTTTGTTGCCTTGATAAGGGGGTGAGTTATGACCTCCCTCTGCTCACACGACGAGTTATCCCATCTTGCAACTTCCAACTGGTCTGTCCTGTGTGATTGTGTGTGTGTGTGCACAGACGACTTCCCCGCCATGGAGAAGCGTCCGCCCGCTCCCTGTTGGTTCTGTCTCTCCAACGTCGACGCCGAAAAACACCTCGTCGTGTCGGTGGGTGGGCAAGGGAGGGAAGGAGGGAAGGGGGGGATAGGTTCGATAGTCTACCTTCGAAGCCTCGCAGGATGTTTGGTTGAGTTTGGTTGGAAATGGAAACATGGTTGATGAGAGAGAGGGTTGGAAAAGAGTGTGCAAGACATGCTACGTTGTGATGTGCATGATGGTTTCAGGTGGGCACATCTTGCTACGCCGCCATGCCCAAGGGCCCTCTCACCGACGATCACGTCATGGTTCTCAGCATTGGTGCGTCGCGTTACTTTTTTATAGCAATTGGTTGTGGGGTAGCTCCTAGGTTCCATCTGCCCGAAATTCGTTAGATTCTTACGCGGATCGTGTGATATACGTTTCACAGAAACCATATCGTTTCTTTATATAACACCGCTGTTTAATCGTTAGATTCTTACGCGGATCGTGTGATTTACGTTTCACAAAAACCATATCGTTTCTTTATATAACACCGCTGTTTAATCCACATATATGCACTTTCGCTCCCGGCAGTCAGCGAGATGCATTTTCCTGCACTGCCTGTGAATCGCACTGATATCTCTCGATTTGCTTCTCGCCCCGTGTTCACTGTGGTGTTCTGGTTAGCGATTGCGCCTGTTGATACGCCAGGCTCGAGTTCGACTCCAGGTGGTGGCAAAGTTTTCGTACTATATGGTTTTACAATGAAATGACATTGGAATGGTAAACTTCCCTATCAGCTTTAAAGGATGTATCCGGGCAACATTTGTTTATGCCATAGTTTTTGCTTTAAAAGATGATTTTCATAATGGCTAGAAACACTTACTAGATGAAAAGTTCTGAAAATTTGTTTGAAATGGATTATCGCCGAAAATACAGGTTTAGTCCATATTGGAGTTAGGCTATAACTAGCTGAAAAATTAAGTTTTCAAAAATCGGTCAACGCAGTTACGGGGAACTCTCAAAAGCATTGCAATGACCCATTGAACACATTTTGATATCTTTTAAAATAACAGAGATATTGCGACTTGAAAGACGTCCCAGGGACTCCGTGGCGGGACCAATTTTTATTGCCCGTAGTCATCCTTTAACTAAACTTTTTTTGTAAAATTTACACGATTTTGGACTAGCGCTCCGGCGCGCTGTCGCGCGCCTCCGCACTAGGTAGACAAAAATAGAAAAATAGAAGAATAGTTCGTCTTGCATGTTTGATAGTTGATTGCTCTCTAATGACTCTTGCGAAGATACATACACGCAAGGGTTGTAGTTGAAGTGTTTAAGTTCTATGTATTTTGTATATGTAGTTGAATTTTTGTCTTTTCTAACTATCTCTCCTACTTCTTTTTCACTTATTTTATGTTTCACAGATGTACACCGCCCCATCTCTTTCTCCTCTACACTGTTCTGCCTACTTTCCATCCTATCTCCCTCCTCCTCCCCCCGCCCCTCTCTCTCTCTCTCTCTCTCTCTCTCTCTCTCTCTCTTTCCTCAACACAGTTCTACTCTCCCCTTTCTCTCCTCTCTCTCTCTCTCTCTCTCTCTCTCTCTCTCTCTCTCTCTTCTCCCTCTCCCACTGTCTCGCTTTCTCGCTATCTCTTTCTCTCTTTCTCTTTCTCTCTCAGTATTATATTCTCTAGAAACAGTATTATATTCTCTATTGTCTACTGTCAACTTTCTAGAGACAATACTAATACTATGCTCTTGTTTGTCTACTGCATCTTTTTCTTCTACTGTGACAACAACTTTCTAGAGACATTACTATGTTTTCTTCTGTCTACTTTCACCTCTCGTCACCTCTTCCACTTTCACTCTCACATCTGCAGTAATCACTATCACTGCGACTTTCGAGAGACAGTTATGTCTACTCTCCCTTCTATCTCCTCTTTTCTCTCTCTTATTCTCTCTCTCTCTCTCTCTCTCTCTCTCCTATTCTCTCTCTGATATACTTTCACGTCCCCGCTGCGGTGACAACAACTTTCTAGAGACAGTACTATGGTACCTTCTGTCTACTCTTCTATTCTCACATCTGCAGTAGTCACTGCGACTTTCGAGAGACAGTTATGTAAAAACTTTTTTAAACAGAAAGTACTACTCTCTTCTCTACTGTCTTCTCTTCCTACTGTCTATTCTCTCACGTTCTAAAAATATAATTTGACCGCCTGTGCTTGCCAAATGACATGTAAGGTGAACTCGATTCTCACCTCACCTCACTTCCACTCGACACTGTACTGCATCGAAAAGCGGAATTTCAGGCTGAATATGTACAAGAGTACAAGTAATAAACTCAAAACTTAGTTTCAACTGAAAAAAGAAGCAGTACATAGTTCTATATTACGTCTACAATGACTTCGAGAAAAGAAGCCGGCTGGCGCGCCCTAACACGTTGTGCGCACGTGTGAAGGAGTTTGAAACAGTTGGAAGTTGATTTGGGGGCTCAGGTGGTAAGATGCTAGGAGTCGAAACCACCTGATCCAAATTCGCGTTCTCTTTGTGATACATCTATTGCGTGTTATTGATTGATCGTTAGAAAGCACTATCTATTGACGTCTCGAAACATTTTACTTAACTTTCAACCTTCAACTTTTCGTTTTCTCAAAGTTATTCGTTGAAGATAGAAATTTTGTCTTTTTCGACTGACTCAATCCATTTTGTTATATTTAGACATATTCCTATCAAAAAAAGACACAACTGAATGGATATGGGTCAGTGATTGCGAATGCCAACTATTCGATATCGATCGGTTGACCTGGCGGCTGGTAGCGAGCAATCCGGTGGGCGCGACCCCAGCAAGTAACGCGCGCTCAGAAAATGTCTAATACTGTATGAAGACAAAGTCCGATCGATCTGAAACTTCGACAGAAGGGCTTTTTTGCCCATAAAAGCTTAAGTTTACAAATTGGACCCTCCATCTCGTCTGTACGAAAAGTCGATCATATTCGCCATATTTGGTGACTTTTCAAAAAAGAAAACCAGTTTCTGTAATCTATTCTACGTAATCTTTCTTCTATTCAATTTTTATAGAAATCGAAGATCATGAACTTTGGGTGCATTTTGGGTACATTCGCCTATTTGGGCATGAAGATGAGGTCACAGGTATCTGGTATCGCGGCTATCGACTTTTTCTAGGTCGATTCACCTACTCTTCAAATTTGGTTCTAGTTGAATTGTTTTGAAATTTTTCTTCATAGTTAAGAGAATAGGTGATAACTATGATAAGGAGATCGCTATTGACGAGATATTTGGAATTTTGCGATATTAGTATAAGAGAAAACTTTTTTGAAAGAAATCAACAAATAGGGTAGAAATTGAAGAGAGATATCGATCCGGAAAGACAGACAGACAGTGAAGAAAGAGTAATAATCAGAAAGAGAGAACACGTATGACAATCATAACGTAATCACTTGTAACCACGTAGATACTAGAAACAGTGTCCTGTTTCGACCCATTAACCTGCAGACAGGAAATGAGCACGTATTAAAAGTAAAATAACGCTACCTTACACGGTAGATTCACACCATGGTGGGTCCAAGGCTAACTAGCTCGTCAGTACAGGACCATGGTGTTACACGTAATTATCACATATCCGGAGGAATAAGAATATCACAGAAATGTATCAGAGAGTGACAGACAGACAGACAGACAGACAGACAGACACCATAGTAAATATTAGTCTCAATGGGGGATTCAATAAGAGGAGTGAAATGTGGTTTATGCTAATGTAATTATATTTCCACGAAATTCAATAAAAGTGCATTCATTATCTAGAGTTTGTGTTATTGTTTATTCGACGTAATGCAACAAAAGCTCATGAATCATTCTATCAGTCGAAATAGTACACAAACCTGCTTGAATCGTTGAACCAGATATAGTCGATGTCTCAACGTTAATACGGAGGTAATATTTTTGCTCTCCTACATTGCAAAAAGAGCAGGTTTGTTGACTATTTCGACTGATAGAATAATGCATGAGCTTTTGTTGCATTACGTCGAATAAACAATAACACAAACTCTACTTTTACGCCAGTCTTTTTTAAAGATAATCATGTGGTATGTATTATCCGTATAACCTTTACTAGTATTTAGTATTGCAAAACATGATATTACGAAATGGTTTATTGAGTAGTCAGTTGAGCGAAAAGTGAGTTGGTATGAGTCTTGAAGGCGTTGTGATATGAATCGATGGTCCCTTCCCTCTAGACAGCAGAAGATGTGCAGTCCTGGAGGTAGATGGCAGGAGTTGGGGAAAGGAGGAATGAGACAGAGAGAGAAATAGAGAGAAATAAAGAAAGAGAGAGAGAGAGAGAGAGTAGGAGGGGGATGAGGCGAGACAGAGGGAACTCACGGCAGGAACGGTCTGCGGCGTGCTCTTGGGCTGTACTGTGACCTGTAGAGAGTAGAATATAGTAAATTTGTTTTGTCTTTTTGTCAGTATGTCACTATACTGTGATAGTCAACTATGGTAACAATTGATAAACTCGAATTCATCTCTTCTCAAGATGATCGAAAGAAAGGCGATGACAGAATAGCGATCATTTTCACAAAGAGGCCAGGGATGAAACTACGCACAGTGAAGTACTTGTCCCTGGTCTCTCCATTGTCGTTGGTCCACGTCCAGCAATACACGCCACTGTCAGAGTGAGACACTCCGTGCACGATGAGATGCGCAGACGAGTCCTACAAGGTACTGTAGTATGCAGTAACCCGTGGAGTACTTTATTCTACCGTACCGTGACGAGTGTGTAGGCGGTGGAGGTGAATCGATTGGCGGCCGTCGACCATTCGTGCTCGCCAGAGTAGGCATCGGACAGGAGACGGGGAGAGGAGAGGAGGATGGAAGAGCCGGGGGTCGCCTGCGAGAGAGGGAGGGTGAGAGAAATGGAGACGGGGGAGGAAGTAGGGCTGGGAGAAAGAGAGGAAAAAAATAGAGGAAGGAAGGGAGGGAGAGAGTACCTCGATATGGGCGTGCTGGAAGATACAGTCAGTCGGCAGCGCCACTGGAATGAGGTTGGGAGGGTGAGGGAAGGAATGCGCGACTGACGGTTGGGGACGTGGGTGGTGGCGATCATGTCAGTAGAAGGAGGAGGAGGAGGAGGGACGTCCGTTGGGAGGGAAGGGAGGAGGAGGAATGGCGAGTGGGGGGGGGGGGGGGGTGGAAGGACGGGGCAGACATGGCAAGGCTAGACACGAGTGCGCAGGGAAATGAGTTAAGGATGAGTGAGAGGTATGCGAATGACATGGAGATGTGTGCGGGCTGCAGAGTTCAGTCAGTCACGCATGCTTCTTTAGAATCGTTTATGGTTTGCTATGGCATGCAATAGTTGTAGATGATCATCCACAGTTTTGCAGGTCACATCCAGTCTCTGGTGGCTGCTCCGTCGAATGTTCGAGATGAGGTGGAGAAGTACAAGCAGGCGTTCACTCTCGCCGCGGACAAGGTATGGCAGTGATGAAAGAGCGCACCTCTGGGCCCTCTTTCTCTCTCCTCTGTCCTATCTCTCTCCCCTTCTCTCTTTGAATTGACAATTTCAACATTTTCAGGCGGGGAAGGTGCTGGTGTGCTTTGAGAGGAACTACAGGACCCAGCATCTACAGGTAGTTTTTTTTAGTTCCTATATATGAGAGTCGTAGCTCCCAGTACTGAAACAAAGAATCAAGTTAATTCAGACATTGTAGTAGTTTTAGTTGTACACGACTTGGTGAAGTACAAATTTTGATTGTGATGTTTCAATTCACTTCGGTTATCATATATATTTGAACCGTAGAATATGTTGCAAATGATCTACATACTAGGGCAGGAAGGTGGAATCCCGGGTTTTTATAAAAAAAAAACCCGTGATTCTACCTTCCTGTCTAACAATGCTGTGTTGAGGTGCAAATGGTGCCTGTTCCGAAGGCGTGTGCCAAGGGACTCCGCAATGCATTCGTCAATCAGGTGGGAGAAGGGAGAGAGAGAGAGAGGAAAGGAAGAAAAGAAAGGGAGAAGCAGAGGACCAGAGGGAATCCCTTTACAGATATGTGATATTGAATTTCTTCGTCAACTCAGTTGCCAATCTCACGGGTTATCGGGTTAATTGAAGTGTAATTATTTTTATGTTGCGAAATTTGGAAAGAATCGTTGTGTATGTCATTTATTATATGAAAATCAGGCTGTGAAACATAAATAAAGTGAGTTGTTTTGAGGCGTCGATGCACGGCATCGAACTGAGCGCGATCGACGAAGGAGACCAGGTGAGAGAGAGAGAGAGGAGAAAGATGAGAAGGGAAGAGAATGAGGAGAGAAAAGGAGGGAGGCAGAGATGTGAGGGGAGAAGAGAATATCCTGTATCCTGTGTGCGTTTAGTTGTGGGATCTGGTGAACGAGGGCTGTCCGTACTTCTTCGCTGAGCTCCCGGATGGCACCCGTCTCTTCACCCGACAGATGCAGAACTTCCCCCTACAGTTTGGACGAGAGGTGAACGGGCGGAAAGACTACATTTAAAAAAACAACACTAACTTGCGTTTCTCGTGAAAATGTATGTGACCTGTGAACAACGACACTGGAGGGGATGCAGTAGAGTAATACATTCTAGATGTTACGAATTTTGTTACCAGGAATCAGAATCCGCGATGACGGATGCGGCATCGAATCTCGAATTACTCTATTGATAGTCGCGCATAGATTCACTTAATCGTAAATCGAAATTATCTCGATTACAGTCAATTAATTGACTTACATAATATTATCAATCAATCAATCAATCGTTTATCCGGAATCGTTATATCTGAATATGACAACACAATCATAATGATATGAAGCATACAGTAGTGCCTAAGATACTAGATCATTGCATCATTATTATTATAATATTATGTCGTTGTTTTTGTAGGCGCTCGCTTCTTCTGGTGTTCTCAACTGTGAGGAGAAAGTGGATTGGAGGCAGTGCGAACTGGGAAAGGAGAAGGAGACGGAAGTGACGAAGAAGTTGCAGGAGAGGTGAGGGATGAGAGATGGGAAGAGAGAGAGGGGAGGAAGAAGGAGAGACATTTCTTTCTAGGTTCAAGCCGTTCGACTTTGCTGACGATGACAACAGTGACTGATGTGGTGACAACAGTGACTGATTCGGTGTTCGTTGCAGTTTGTTTGTTATTTATTATTGTTGACTCATGTATGATTACTCTCTGATATCTGAAATCTGATTGTTGTGTATTGTAACTGTAACTGAAATGTTCACGTTGTTATATTTGGTGTTAATTTATACAGTAAATTATGTTGGTTCTAAATCGTCTATGGTTGCGGAGATGATTTTGGACAACTGCTTTTGTGGAGCGTTGTTTTGGTCTATCTCCCCCCCTCTCTCCCTCTCCCTCTCTCTCCCCTCTCTCTCCATGCATATTTCACATTCAGAAGAATTTCATATGGAACATTTATCGTCATGTCAGTACAAATCAAAACGAATAACGCAGGGGGCGTCTTCTGCCCACTCCTCTCACACTTTTTCTGCCTACTCCTCTCACACTCCGTCTTGTCAGCACTCACAAAAACAACACATATTTATTATATATTTATTTATCAACCAGCTGTGCGCGCACAGAAAAAAGAGAAATAATACAACAGGGTACGAATATTCAATATTCTTGTGTGAGTACAAATGGAATAACTGAGAGGGGCGGAGTCGGCGGAGGCGTGGCGTCGGGCCAGTGACGTCACACTCTTCCGCACAGGAAACAGATCATCCCTCCACGATACAACTACCCTGTCATTAGAAATATGCTATGCGCGCACTGATAGGCGGCTGGGACGAAAGAAAGCAAACAAAAATCGGAACCAGAAACCAGGAAACAAGGATGCCACCACCAGTCTCCGCACCTGGCAGCAAACAGACAGGGAGAGGGCAGTGGCGGAACAGAAAAGAAGCGGGGCGGGGGCTCAGGCAGCAATCCGAGCGGCCGCCGCTGTCGGTCGAGTGAAAGTAGAAAGAATGGGGGGATAGAATAGAAGTCTAGAGATGAGGGGGGGGGGGGCAGCTTGGTCCTTCACATCATTTCTGCGAATCGGTGGTGCGGCGATGGGCTCTGATTGGAGCCGCAGTGCCTGAAAAAAAATGATGTAAACAAAAAAGAGATATCGTAAACAAACATGTAAACACATACACTAGTCGGGCAGCACGGTCGCACTCCTTGGCAGCAACAAGAAGACGACACACCGACACGGCACAACATAGACGCAAGACTGAACACACATAGAGGGACTGGACGGGGACAGACAGACAGACAGACAGACACATGTACGGACAGACACACTCACCCTCGAGCAGAATCATAGCGGACGCAATGTCCTCTCCGTACGCGTTACGGACGGAGCACAGATACTCACCAAAGTGAGACTTGTCCACCTGCAATCGTTCGACATTGGAACCGTGTTTGTGAGGGACAGTCATATTGTTTTCTCACCTGCGCAATCTTGAGAGTAGAGTGATGCGAGGTGGAATGGATGGCGAAACCGTGCTGTTCTGAAAAGGAACCAGTCAGCACCAGTGGCCGCACCACAGCACCAGTGTGCACTCACCGTGCACGAGCTTCTTCTCTGCCTTGTACCAGGTGCAGGTGGGCTCTGGCCGGCCGTCGAACTTGACGGCCATCTCGGCCTTCCCGCCCAGAGAGCACTGCACCGACACGGGCGGAGACAGGATCTTCGGAAGAGACGAACCCGACCTGCAACACACACATGTCATTGCGTTCACGCCATCCGGGTGACGTCACACTCACGTGTCGGGTTCGTTGACGGAGACCTGCACATGCACCTGGTACGCGCCCGCCACGTTCATCGCCTTGAGAGTGTACCTGCAACGAGCACCAGTCAGCACCAGTCAGCACCAGTCGCACCAGTCTGGTTCCGCACCAGTCCCCCCACTCACTTTCCGGCGTCCTTGCGGGTGACGTCGCGGATGGTGAGTGTGAAGGTGTCTCCGTCGGCTGCGATGGCGAACTTGTCGTCTTCGGCCTGAATGTGCTGGCCGTCGCGCAGCCAGGCAATCACCGGGTCCGGGTGGCCCGTCACCTGCAACACACAACCGTCATTCGAGCCACCTCGCTTGCAGAATCTCTTATTTATCACCCTATTCCTCTTATCTACCCCACAGCTCGCGATTTAT
The DNA here is from genome assembly GCA_963966185.1 of Rhabditoides inermis. Lineage (NCBI taxonomy): Eukaryota > Metazoa > Nematoda > Chromadorea > Rhabditida > Rhabditidae > Rhabditoides > Rhabditoides inermis. The sequence goes on along the minus strand of CAWZYM010000380.1, from coordinate 365,530 downwards.
AGCGAGTATCCGAGACCAGAAGCATACCTTGATGGCGACGCGGGCGTTTCTTCCCGGATCGGCAGCCAGGGTCTTGGGAGGGTTGTGGATCTTCGGCGCCTCCTCAGCCTCGGAGCGCTCGTCGCCTAGAGAAGCAGAGTAAGCTCTCTTCATCTCTCCTTCTCTCAAGTCTCTCGTCTCTCCCTCTCACTCACTCCTGATGTCCAGTCGCATGATACACTTGGCGCTTCCCCACTGGTTGCGAGCCTCACATGTGTAGTCTCCCGCATCCTCCGGGAAAGCGTCCGCAATCAACAGAGAGCACACACCGCCAGAGCGGGAGTACTGTAAGCAGGCGGGTTATTACACGTGTACTGTATTGAAATGCAGGTACTGTATAGGGTACCTTGAATGAAGAAGAGTCGGCGACTTGCATCTTGTTGCGCAGCCAGCGAATAGTCACCGGCTCAGATCCTGTATCAGAAAGATTAAATGGATAAAATTTAAAAAAAAATGTGTATGACATGTAAATTCAGACAATTGATATGTAATGTGTATGTGTACTGAATAATAATGTTGAAATGTCTATATTGAATTAAGAAATACCTTGAACGAGTTCGGTCTTGAGCTCCACAGATTCTCCGTCGCGAGAGCGGAAGATCTCCTTGATCTGAACACATTCAATTAATAATCAATATAATAAATAAATAAATAATCGATAGATACCTTGTCCACTTTGAAAGCGGGCGGCGCTCCGTCGTTGTCCTTGTTCTGATTGGGGGTAACTGTGACAGTCATCTGAAGATGGAAAATTATGAGAGAAAGGAGGGTCAGAGGGAGGGAGGGAGAGAGTGAGAGAGAGAGAGAGAGACGCACTTGACTGGTGCACTGTCCGTGCTCGTTTTCGGCCTTGCACATGTAGACTCCCTCGTCCGAGGGAGAGAGGCCGGCGAATCGAAGAGACGCGCACTCGCCGTCGTACGACATGATGTAGCGGTCGAGCTAGAGAGAGAGGGTAGAGGGGCTAGAGGTAGGGGGAGAGAGGGAGGGATTATGTGGGACATACCTGAGGTGCGAGCGCGGCTCCGTTCCTGTTCCATGTGATAGCGGGTGCGGGATAGCCAGATACACTGCATTCCACAGACACTGACTCGCCCGCCGTCGACTGAAACGGGCACGGAATGGGAGACGCTCTACACACCAACTCATTGATTATTATCAAATTTTTGATTCAAAATGTCTGCACGTATGTTTCCTCACTGTATTTTCGTACCTTGATGGTGTTGGGTAGTTGTTCGATGAATGCGGGAGCCTTGGGTTCCTTGCGGCTCCTGCGGCGGTGAGACGACGAGCCACCGGCGGTGTCAATGGCCGAGACCACATCCACCTGGAGAGAGAGAGAGAGGTGAGAGGATAAGAGAATGAGAGAGAGACAAAAAGGGAGCGCACCTCCGATGTGCACGTCGCCATGCTTTCCGTGTTAGACGCGGTGCAGTTGTAGAATCCTCGGTCGAACTTCGACACATGATGAACCTGTTATTGATTGTATTTTGCATTGCATAATGAAATCCAATTGAGATTCTCTTCTGAAAAGTACAAGCGTAAAGTAGCTGTTTGGGTTCACCTCAATTCAACAGAAGCACATGCATAAAACTATTATTTCTACACTAAACTATAAACACAAACCTGCTCTCTCAAACGATATGTAAAAAAAAAACGTATACTTTATCGATAATTTATTAATAGGGGCTATATAATATATTTTCTTATTTCTTATGAAAGTATTGTGAAAATCAATAAACAGCTATAGAACAATCGTTAAGTTTACAATGATGTGATCCTTTTGAGAGAGCAGGTTTGTGTTTATAGTTTAGTGTAGAAATAATAGTTTTATGCATGTGCTTTTGTTGAATTGATGAATTACTTTTGTTGAATTACGCTTGTACTTTTCAGAAGAGAATGAATGTCCTTTTGTTGAATTTCGAAGAAATTTTCTTTTTTCAAAATGTATTTTAAACAACAAAGATAACAACAGCAAAACAACGCGCGTGAACGACGACGCAAATCACAAACAGTGGGCACATTATCGCATTATCGCGCTCTCCCGCACACATTCCGCATCACGAACCAATGAGCGCGCGGGGGCGGGACTAGTGAGCGGGTCTTTCAGCGAATCAGCGAACAGCTGCACAACTGACAGACGTGCAGACCTAACCAGCGAACATATTTTTGGGTATTAAACTATTGTTTCATGTTTTGTTTTTGTTTATAGTTGTTCAACGGACGATTTAGAGACAAGATCATGATATAGCTCTGAAACATTTATTATTTTAATGATTTACAAGCGATTTTGGCGGCCCTCTGGGCCGAGCGGTTCTGCACGCCGCTGGATAGGACTCAAACGATCGGCGCTTCGCGCCGATCCTAATTTTTCGTTTGCAAAATTCTAATTATTCACGACAAGGAACACATTCCGGGTACGTTGTTTGAAACGTGAAGACATTGGCGGGAACTGTACCTCCAGATAGTAGAAATCTCCGTCGTTGTAGATGGAATACTTGTTGCCAGTCTCCAGGATCATTCCGTTCTGCAATGTCACCACCGGATAAGCCCCGCCCCTGTGCGCTCCGCCCACCTTGTCCCAGTGAATGTCGGCGGGTGGATTGGCGGAGAGGGCGGCCTTGAGTCGCAGGCTCTTGCCCTCCTCCAGTGCCTTGCGGGGCTTCGGCTTTACCATGAACTTGGGTCGGCACTGCCGTTTGTTGCGAGTCTCGATCGCCGAGCGCACCTCGTCCAGCGCTGAAAGTAATATATGTTGATTTTCACTCAAGAAGATTGTTTGCAGATTACAGTAGGAAAAAAGTTGTTGTGTTCAGATGTGTTCAGATCGCGAGGAGACGCTAGTCGTTTCACCCGGTCCCTCTCTCATCCCACTCACCCCCATCTTCGGGCTCTTCCCTGCCGTCCCTGCTCTTCCTCCTCTTCTCCATGTCCATCTTCTCCACCTTCTCGAGGGGCGACATCGGCGGCTCGTCTTCCGTCGACAGCCCCGCCGTTGCTCGCACTGCCGCCGCCAGTCCCTTCGCACCGCCGTGGTGACCGTGACGGGCGCGTTCTGAATGAGATACACGTATTATTACAATAGTAGTTCTGCATATAAGTAATATTTGACATCTAGTTGCCTATTGTGTATCTATAATGTCTCTATATTGCTGAACTGACTCTTGAGTTTTCCGGCGACGGCGGCCGAGTCTCCGGCCTTGAGTTCAAGGTCCTCCAATCCGTGGACGAACACCGGCGCCGCGCCCTTCTTCTGACGAGCGGCAGGGGTCTTCACGTTCTAAAAAAAGAATTGAGAAATCCAAGAAACGTGAACTGTCAAAATGACATGTGAACCTTGTTCTGCACGGCTCGATACTTCAAAAGCAGTTCGGTTCAGTTCGGAGATTATTTCTTTCCATCCTCATTTCCCCACAGGTGCTGGACTCACATCATGGAAGGCGACTCCCTTGCGCACGGACACAGCGTCCTCTTCCATCTGCAGGAAGCGGGGCGGCTCGTGCGCGCGAGGCTCACCCACGTTCAGAGAACCTGCAAGGTCGGGGTGAGACAGCAAACTCGCTACTCGAACACAGAGAGACGACTCAAGTTGTGTTGCTCGCGCTGCAACAGCCTAGCCAACGGTGAACTCTCTCATTCTGACTATAGGAGGAAAAATAGGGTAAGACAGTAGGTATAGACGGAGTTTCAGCATGGGGAAAAGACGTACCGTTTGTGCGGACGACTCCATGCACGTTGCTTGCCTCGACCGAGTATGTGCCCAGGTCGGAGAGGGCGACGCGGGAGACGCGTAGCTCGCAGCGCGTGTCCGACAGGAACACGATCTGAACACACAGTGTTGACTGATTCCAATAGTTTCTTCCTGTACTTCTGTTTCTATGAATGAAACTATCATATTGCGTTGTTATAGTCGGGTTGGATCCTAAATGCCATCCGTGACATTTCACATGTTGTGCAGTTTTGTGCAACACAACGTGCGTGTCATAAAATATCCAAAACGCTTCCATGAGAAGGAATCGAACCCATGGACAGGACGCAGCGATTGTGGACTGGCGGCGCGCACTACCACTGCGCCACAGAGGCAGCGGTTAACGAGATCGGAGAGAGAGCACATGAAGCTCCACTGGTCTTTTCAGTGCACACTGATAAGATATAACGAGCAAACCTATCCTTGAAATTCAATGCCCTCTCAGTACGAGCCTCTATGGCGCAGTGGTAGATCGCGCTGCCAGCGCACAATCGCTGCGTTGTGGCCACGGGTTCGATTCTTTCTTATGAAAGCGTTTTGGATATTTGAAGACTTACACGTTGTGTTGCACAAAACTGCACAACATATGAAATCTCACGGATGGCATAATAGGATCCAATCCGACTATATACTCTAGTTCGAACTGATCTCACCTCGACGTTCTTTCCCTCAGTGAGTCTCTTTCCGTTGTGGAACCAGACGAGGTCTGGCAGCGGCGAACCGGCAATGTCCACCTGAACATGAGACGCGTGAATCCATTTCAGATTCCACTGATTCTCACCTCGAAAGCGACCGTCTGATTGAGTGGCGTCCAGATGTCGCGGAGGCACTTGACGAAGCGAGGGGGACCCGCAGGCTCGTCGGCGAGGCCTACAAGCAAGGAGTTAGAGGAAAGGCATAGAAATGATTCGGCTCACCTCCGACGAGCAGGTAGCACTGAGTGATGGCCTCGCCCTGCGAGTTGGTCGCCACACACTGGTACGAACCTGAACAACATGGATTATGTAGATATGTACATACTAACGATCTACGAGATGTCCGCCGTAAGACGATCTACGAGATGTCCACCGAGTGATCGCATATTCCGATAGCGTGCGCACTCACCCTGCTGGTTCTTGTACACGTGTTCGGCGCGCAGCTCGGCGCTGTCTCCTCCCCTGCACTCCACCCAGCGAGTGTCGGCGCGGGACACCGGCTGCTGCCGGCCTCCGTCCTCCACGAAGAACCAACGCACGTCCGGCGACGGTGTGCCCTTCACCTACAACCCACACCGTCCATCCCACCCCCTCAAGCCACGCCTACCTTGCAGCTGAGTGTCACCGGGTGTCCGATCACTACTCCCTGATCCTTGAGAGGGGCAGTGAACACGGGTGCCGAGTTGCGAGCAGGCGTCAAGTCGCCGCATCCTGGAAAATGGAATCGATCAATAAACAATCGATATCAATCAATACTCACTGATGACGACGAGTGTCTCGGTCATCACACTGCCGTTCGCGTTCTCGGCGATGCACTGCAATTGGAATGTGCAAATGTGGTTGGATGATAAATTGTACTGGGTAATGGTTATTGTTGTTTTATCACGAATTATCAATCAACCGAACGTATTATTATGTGTACCTGGAATATTCCGGCAGTCTTCTGCACAGCGCATTCCATGATCATCTGGTACTCGCCGTCTCCAGTGACGTTCACACGATACGCGCGGTTGATGCGGCTGCAAGCAAGCGTGAGTCCCGCCCCCGAAAGATCCGCCCACAATGGCACGTACCTGATGTCCTTGCCGTCCTTCTTCCACGTGATGTGGGGCTGGGGCTCTCCGACGGCCTTGGCGACGAGCTTCAGAGGGTGACCCTCCAAAATCTCGATCGTCGACGCGGGCGCGCGCACGAACTTCGGCTTCGCCTTCCCCTTGTCCTGAAGCGAAGATGAATATTACAACGTTTTTATCCATAATCGTATTTTCGCGTGTATATATTGAATAAATCAAAGCATATTTTATTTATGTTCACGTTTATCAAGTCACTCACCTCGATGAGATCGGCTGTCACCATGTGTCCATCGACAATGGCTCCGACTGTCAGCATGCACTGCGTCGACTCCACGCCAACGCTAAAAATACAAATATAATCTGCAATGAGAGCGATTGAACACTGATCTACCCCGGTTTGTTTATCTTTATACGCATGTTATTCTCGCCTGTCCGTCTTCCTCTGATATACTCCCACAGCATACGTTTGACACTGGTCGTATTATAGTGTATTACAGTCCATACAAGTGGTAGATACCTGTTGACGGCGGAGCACAGATAGACGCCGATGTCGTCAGCGGTGCACTGTCGGATGGTGAGCTCGCAGAGACCGGCCCCGTCGAACGCGACCTTGTGTCGGCGAGACGACGAGATCGCCACGCCGTCCTTGGTCCACGCCGCGCGCGGCTCCGGGAAGCCCACCACGTGGCATCTGAACGACATGTGTGCTTATTTCAGAAGGACCTCACCCTCTACTCACCTCAACACGATGTCCTTTCCGACGGTGGCGGTGTGGTCTCCGAGCTGAGAGTCGAATGAGGGCGCGCGGAAGGCAGCCGCATCCAGCACTGTCACCTCACACTCCGAGGCAGCCACGCCCACAGGGTTCGTCACCACACAGCGATAGCAGCCAGAGTCCGACGGAAGTGCCGAGTGAACCACAAGACGCTGCACGCCATTGTCCGCAGACTGCAATGGAGGAAATTGAGACTGATCAATTCATCCGAGGCTCACCTGGATCTCATATCTGCCAGACGACGCGAGTCGCTCGTCGTTGCAGAACCACGCGGCGGTTCCCATGCCAGAGAAGCGGGCTGGAAATGAAACATGACCTAGAAACACGATGATAACACTCTCACCTTGCAGAGTGAATGGCTGTCCGGCGTTGACGGTCTCGGCAGTGAGGGGCTTGAGGCATTCGGGCGCTCTCTCGTACGCGTCAGAGCGCACGCTGTCCGCCTTCTTCTTCACCACCTTCTTCTTCGCCTCCTGCTCCTTGGCCTTCTCCTTCCTCTCTTCCTTCTTCTCTTCCTTCTCCTCCTCCTCCTGGATCTTCTTCTCCACCTTGGGCACACTGACGCTGGCCTCGCAGCTCGCCTGTCCGGCTGGGTTCTCGATGAGACACGCGTACTTGCCGCTGTCATTCTCGGTCGCCGCTTCGATCTCGAGACTCGCTCCGTCGTTGGACTGGGCGAGCTTCACTCCGGCGGCGGAGGACAGCTCGGCGCCGTTGCGATACCACTTGATAGAGGGGGCGGGGGTTCCGGCGAAGGAGACGGCGAGACGCAGCCTGCATCCATCGTCCGTCTTCTCCACCTGCACCGACAGCGCTCCCTTGATGCTCGGCTTCTCTCCGTCGGGCTTGGTGCGCACCGGCGTCGACATGGTGGCGAAGGGACCGTATTCCTGAACATGTTTCATGTAATTCTGATAGTAGTAAAATGTCTTACCTTGGCTCCCTTGGCGGCGACTCGGAAGAGGTACTCGGTGTTAGGTGCGAGGCCGCGGACGGTGACCTCCGGCGACGCCGCCAGATTCACCTCCTTCCACACACGCTCGTCCGGCGTGCGCTGCTCCACCTGCACACATAGTATTTGATTTGTGTTACAATTCACAATATGCAACTATACTCACCTTGTACTCGGTGACCTTGCCGTCACCGCTGGGCAGCTGCCAGGAGAGGTCCATGCTGGTCGGCTGTACGTTGGCTGGCTGGGGAGCGGAGGCGGGCGCCTCCGGAGGAGTCTCCTTCACCAGCTTCTTGCCCTTGACCGGAGCGGCCTCCTTCTTCACTGCCACCTGCACCTCGACGTTTGCGCGCACCTGAACACGTCATCTTGTAATCGGGCTAGTCGAATGCACCTCACCTTTCCGTTGACGTTCTCTCCGGAGACGGTGTAGATGCCCTCGTCGTCGAGCGTGACAGCCGCGACGACGAGCTGATGGCTCACGCCGTCCTTCTTGATCTGAATCCTGTCCGACTCGCGCAGCGGACGGTTGTCCTGCAATGTATCGAGTAATATGTACAAAACTATCCTCATTTTCTTCTCACCTTCATCCACTGCACAGCCGGCTCGGGGGTTCCGTTGATGTCGCAGCAGATGGACAGCACACTGCCCTCCTCGACGACCTGCTTCGGCTTCGGCTCCACCACAAAGTACGGCTCCGCGGCGATGGACACGGAAGGACGGCGCGACGGCACGGTCGCCAGAGTCACCTCGGCCGTCGAGTGCACGTCTCCGTAGACGTTTGTGGCGACAGCGGTGTACGTGCCGGCAGTGTCCTCGGTGACGCGGGCGATCTCGAGGGACGCGGTGTTGTCGTCGAAGAGGCGGGCGCGGAAGGCGGGCTGGTTGTGGATGGCGCGTCCGTTGTGCAGCCAGCACACGTCCGGCCGCGGCTCGCCCGCCACCTGGCAGGTGAGCGTCGCCGCCGCGCCCTCGTTCGCCACCTCCACGCTCTGCAGCTTCCTCGTGAACTGCGGCATGTTCGGCACGTGCTCGTCGGCGGCAGAGCCAGGCTCCTCTGAAACGGGAATAGGTTGAATGTTGACTCGGAAATCTCGGTTTCAGAAAGTGTGAAAAGCCAGAGGAATCAAAACGGCTAATAAGAAGAGACTCTCGATCATAGAAAACAACATTTGTTGTACTCACGCGCGACGACGAGCTGCGCCCTGCTCTCAACGGTTCCATGTCTGTTGCTCACTCGGCACGTGATATGACCCGCGTGCTCCGGCTGAGCCTCGTAGATCTGAACATTCCGTAATTTCGTACTATTCATGTCAATCTGTCAATCACTGATACTGTGGACAGTGTCTGTGAATGTGCCAGAGGAATATGACTGATTGATACCTTTAGGAACGCGACCCTTCCGTCGAAGTAGGTCCTCATGGTGCGGCTCTCGGCGACGAGATGCCCGTTCTGGTACCACTCGATCGACGGCGTCGGACACCCGTCCACCTCCACTTCCAGCAGCTCGCGGTTGCCTAAAATCATTCAGAATACTCGTGAATATGGTATTTGTTATTATATCAACTATGTATCGCAAGTCACTGTGATTTACATACCTTGGTAGACAGTGGTGTCCATGAGGGGGCGGGTGATGGTGGGCGCGCGCTTCTCCTCGTCCACTGGCTGCGGGGAGCGAGTGCGCGAGTGAGAGCGCGACCGGGACAGCGACGACACGCCCAGGCCCAGGTCTGAATGGACGTGTGAATGAGTGACGGAGTGACAGTGGGTCGAGACTCACCGACGACCTTGACGGCGCAGTGCGTGAAGTCCTTGCCGAGCGGGTTGACCGCCTCGCACGAGTACTCGCCTGCGTCAGACGGCGACAGATTCATGATGTTCAGCCTGATAGAGATGTATTAATAATGAACTATGAACTGCGCTCACCTGGCGACGCCCTTCCTGTCCGTGTACTGCAGCATGCGGTTCTCCATCAGCAGCTTCAGACCGTCCTTGTACCTGGAGTGAATGGATTGAATGACTGACTCGAATGTAATGATGGATTGCTACCAAGTGATCTCGTACCAAGTGATCTGAGGGTTGGGCTTTCCGGCGACGGCGCACTCGAGCACAATCTCCTGTCCCTCCATCGACGAAACGTCCGACAGCAGGTCCACGAACTTGGGCTTCACATGATCCGCGTTCTCCGCAGCTGTATATAATAGTAATAAAAACGTAACAGTTGTTACAAATTACATATCGAACAACAGTTTACTGTAACTCACGTGTGATGGTGACGTCGCTGGTGCAGCGTGCCTGTCCGTGCATGTTCTCGGCTACGCACGCGTACACGCCAGAGTCGCCGATCGTCGCCGACCACAGGGTCAGCGTGCACACGCCGTTCTCGTACTAAAACGTATAAGATTACGCAACCCATTCGAAGAAGGCATCGTAGTGACACTCACCTTGACGTTGCGTCCGTCGGCCAACTCGTCGATGGTCTTCTCGTCCTTAAGCCAGATCACCTTCGGCTGCGGCTGGCCGGTCACCGCGCACACCAACACCATCTCGTTGCCCTCCGGCACCTACGATAGAAATGCGTTAATCGATTGATTGATGAATTGCGCGACTCACCTCCCTGGGTGTGGGCATGGTCATGCGGAAGCGAGGCGCTTTGGCCGCGTCGATCTTCTTGCTCTTCTTCTCTGCCGCCTCGCTGATCTGCACCCAGCACGACGACAGCGCAGTGCCGCAGCTGAAGATGTATTGTGAAGAAAGGATGAAGGATCACAACGTGACCGGCTTTTGTTGCGATACTGTATTTTGTTGCTATATTGACAGATAAAGATTGATATTATAAGTAATTGTTCCGAACGACTCACATGTTCTTGGCGTGGCACTTGTACTCGCCGCTATCCTCCGCGTACGCGTCCATGATAGTGATCGAGTACTTTTGCGCCTGAAAATATGTTTTTTTTCGTAATACAGTATTAAATAGTAATACTGGCGCCTGAAAATCCAAATCGTGACTCCACCCCGGAGTGCCAAAGTGGTGTTTTCATGTGTTTCTTTTTCAGAAATCGATTTGTATTGTTTATAGAATCAATCTATAACTGTGATAAGACATTTATAACTTAAAACATCTGAATTTTATACAAGTTGAAATTTTCATGAAATTTCAAACTTCATGAAAGTGAAATTGAACTTATCAATTATCTTTCAAATATCATTTGAGAATGTTTGGAAATCATTAGAATCAAAAATATTGACCTAGAAAGTTGTAGTGAGCAAAAGTGTGGAGTCACGATTTGGATTAATAGACGGAAATAATAGTAATATTCCAACAAGCTCACCTCATCGTCGAAGTGGAGGCGGTGGCGGTCTCCGTGGGTGAGCTCCTTACCATCCCTGGTCCATGTGATCTCAGGGCAGGGCACAGCCGAGACGCGCACCTCTAGACATAGACGATCCTTCTCCGAGCAGCGAACGTCCGAAAGCGGCACCTACAAACGCATGCCGTCAACACATTTCGCAATATGACATGTAAGATCGCGCCCAAACCATGCCCTCTAAAAATAGAACAGCAATTTTCTGCTAAAATTCGTAATTATTAATTATTTAACTTGTCATATTGAAATAAGTACAATGTAGCAATGACTATTTTGTTCACCTCGAAAATTGGCGCGGCTTGTCCGTCGGGAATCTGAGCGGTGAGTTGGCAGGCGGACTCGCAGCGGCCCAGCCGGTTCTTGCCCACCGCCCTCCACTCTCCCGCATCCGACTGAGACATCGACAGGATCTCCAGCTCGAAGCGTCCTGAATAGTCAAGTCAGTATATTTCTCTTTCCCTCCCCCCCCCCCCCTCTCTCTCTGGCTCACCCTTGTCGTGCTTCCGGAGGTATGCCTGATCGGAGATGGGCACGATCACTCCATCGTGGTACCACTCCACTGTCGGCTCGGGCATGGTCGTGTTGGTCACCACCAGGATATGTGTCTCGCCGAGTTTGACGCTCTCGTCCTTGATTCCGAGGTTGAAGTGAGGAGGGACTCCTTCGTCTTCCTCCTCGGCCACGCGGCTCGTCTTCCTCGTTGTCTTCGCCGGCGCCGTCTCCGCCTTGGACAGCTTGCGCTGCTTCGGCGCCTAAAATGTATGATGTCCACATTCACTTTATAGCTCTGTCATGGGTCATGGTCTTCATTTTGTCCTTACTCAAACACATTACATGTAAAAAATCAATATGAACGCACCTCGACGCTGAGGCTCGCCGCGGTCTCGATCGATCCGAGGTCGTTGGTGGCGCGCATAGTGTAGCGTCCGGCGTCGCGCTCCTGAACGATTACATGAAGTGGATTTTCTTTACAAAACATACCTCGATGTTCCTGACGTCTAGCTCGACGAGTCCGTCGCTGCAGCGCGACCGGTACTTGTCGGACGAAGCGGACACGGGCAGCTCCTGCCTGTCCTTGAACCACTTGACGCGCGGCTCGGGCTGGCCGGCCACGTGGCAGGTGAGCGTGGCGACCAGGTCGCCCACGTTGGCCACGATGTCCTCCAGCTGGCGGCGGATCGACGGCGCCGCGTCCGAGTCGAACGAGATGTTCCTCTCGAACACGCCGTCCATGGTGAGGCGGCGGAAGATGGCTCCGCGCTTTGCCAGCCGACCGATCGGCAGCAGGTCGTCTGACCAGCGCTTCTTCGACATGAAGTCGCGCATCTTGCGCGTCGGCAGACGACGGTCGATCTTCGGCTGCTGCTTCTGAACAACACAGGGGTTATACACGCATACAACCACGAACACAAACACACAGACCTTGACATACTCTGACAGGTCGTCAAACGCAGTGAGCAACGGACCCTGAACAGACGAGGACGAATAGACATCACAACACAACACACAACACACACACGTCAACACACCACTCACCGCTATCCAGGGGTGCTGGAGCGCCTCGCTGACAGACATGCGCTTCCTGAATAGATTTGCGTGAATAATAGCGTTTTGCAGTAAAACAGTGATTACACCTATTAAGACCTAACACCTTCTTGGACACATAAAACAGTACCTCTTGTCCTTGCACATTAGGCGGCAGATAAAGTCCTTTGCCTCGGCGGACACGTCCTCCCAGCTGGGGTCGTCGAAGTCCCAGTCGGCAGCCGACACCGCAGCCAGCGTCTCCTCGTCGTTCGCGCCAAGGAACGGAGACAGGCCGGACAGACTGCAGTGGATCGGTGAGATTCTTGAGTAGAACATGATGAATACGATTTTGTTATAGTTTCTCTCTATGAGACCGTATCTAATGCTCACGAATAATGAATAAACTCACAGAACGTAGGAGATGACTCCCACGGTCCACATGTCAGTGGGCAGGCCGACTGGCTGGTAGTTGACAACCTGGAAACACACGATTAGGACCGAGAGGGAGAGAGAGAGAGAGAAAGAGAGAGAGGGAGAGAGAGATATACCTCGGGCGCGCAGAACTCTGGCGTTCCGAAGAGCAGCTTCACGTTCTTCCTCGGGTCGAGCTTCCTCGCGAGTCCGAAGTCGATGATCTTGATGTCTGTGCTGTTCTTCGACTTCAGCAGGATGTTCTCCGGCTGAAACGAGATTGAATTGATTTTCGTTACGACACGACTATTCTTTTTCTTATTTGTCATAAACGGTGAATTCTAAACGGTGAAGAAGCACAAAATTCCGTTGATGACGTCATCACTCGATGACGTCACTCACCTTGAGGTCGAGGTGGACGATGCTGTTCTTGTGCATGTGCTGCACGCCCAGCAGGATCTGGTGCATGTAGTCTCGTACCTACAATATGCACATTTGAATCTCCCGCTCTCTCCCTGAATCAATTTCTACAGTACCTCCTGCTCGCTCATCAGAGAGTCGTCCTCCATGATCTTCTCGAACAGTTCACCCCCGGACACGCTGAATGATTTGTGTGTGAGAAGAGTGAGGGGAGAGGGACAAAGAGAGAGAGAGAGAGAGAGAGAGAGAGAGAGAGAGAGAGACTGACAATTCCTCGATGAGGCACATCTCGTTTCCGAGGTCGAACGCCTCGTGTAGGTGGAGTAGCTTGTCGTGTTGCAGCTCGTTCATGATGGCCATCTCGTGCAGCACCGCGTCCTTCTTCACGCCCGGCCGCACCTGTGGGGAGAGGGAGAAATTATAAAAAAAAAACACATGAAATTATCGCATTCTCCTTTGTCAAGTCAATCTGCGACTGATTAAATGGAGGATTGACATACTCTGGGTGTTTTTTAACGTTTAATCCGTACATACACTCACCTGCACCATCTTGGCGGCCCATGTCTTTCCCGTGGCCTTCTCGACCGCCCTATACACAGTGCCGTACGCACCCCGTCCGAGCTCCTCGCAGATCGTATACTGGAATGATTTCAATCTTAGTTCTTCAGTTGAGCCTTCGATAGACCATCATAAATGATATAGTTTGTACGTGTGAGTTTTTAACTGTATGCCATCATTCTCAATAACTCGCTAGTCCCGAGTGCTTAGTCTCGCAAACATGTGATTCTAGATTCCACTTTTTCCGTGTCTTGCCGTCATCTAAAAGCGATTCAGCGAAGAAGATCATAAATACATTACATATCGTAATGTGCAAATCGGATGTGTGAGGCACATATGTAGAGAGATAAAGAGCTAGAGTCTAGAGAAATGCTGGCTTATCGCAGAAAAGAGAGAGCGTCGATTACTGAAGGATGAGATAAAGCGAACACATATCCGCAAATCTCCCCGTCGCTACTGCAGTCTTCGCGAATCCGAGACGATCAAGACGAGCCACCTCGCTCATTCACGGCTATAATACTATACTGATAGTCGCTCACTTTCCCTCCACTACACTACAATTATGTGAAAGTGCGGCGGTTTTCTCGCAGTCCACACTTTTAATCGATCCGCCCCCGGTTTGTAGCTCCTAGCGGTAGTGTATCTAACATTTCTTGCTATTCCTATTAGCTTCTAGAATACGTTTAGTGACTGAGTAGTGTTGACCTTGGCCTGCAGGTCGTTCGGCAGTCTGTTCACATCGACAGTCTTGTACTCGCTCTCATCTACTCCACACGGGATCGCAGTGTAGTCGACTGCTTCTCCTTCCATGGAAAGACGACGCTTCTCCTTCTTCTCGGGTTCCACAACCTGAAATCCAGATGTAGAGAGGATTATTATTGTCACGCCACTTTCAAATCTCAGAGTTCTCTAAAGAAGCGCCGCGCTGTCAGTCGCTTCGTCTCGTTTATATCGCTGACATCACTTTCTCGCATCCCACATCGCGTGACATCTACTTGCATTCCATTCCCACTCCCCACTCTCTCACTCCCCCGCTTTAAATTGTGTGGAAATGACACGAGACGCTTGGAAAGGCAGCAAATAAACGTTCACAGCAGTTAATAGCTAATTGACGCTTGTACACCACGCCGGCGCCAGCAGCTGCACTCACATTGCGCGTCATGTCCTTGACGTCGACCTTGTCGCTGTGCTCGGAGGGCTCGGATAGACCGAATGTGTTCTCAGCGCGCACGCGGAAGATGTACGACTCTCCGGGCACCAGGTTGAACAGGGTGACGAACGGTTGCTTCGTCGTCTCCGCCTTCTGCCACGTCTTCCCGTTGTTCTGCAACCATCATCATATTCTTTCGCATTGTCTCTCCATCTCTGTGTGCTTGAATGATCGCCTTATGAATGTGTGGTTCGAAACGTACTGTCGAAAAATACACAAAAGGAATATCCGAACAATTTGGCTTCCCATAAATCCGATATATCTGTACTGTTTTTTCTCCATTCCTCTTCTCTCTCTCTCTATCCCTGTCTGTGCGTCAATATCTAATCCCTTCTTGTGGAGAGATATTCTCGAACGCTTAATGACAACTTGAAAAACGAAAAGTGTTTCTTACATGAACGATTACCATCATAATATAACTTTTCGGGCTTATCTTTTGCGTACTTATTTAAATACATATTTTTCTTGAACTTTGCTTTCTTTAAAAAAAAACTCACGTTGCTCATTTCGATGACATAGTGACGCACCGGCGAGCCGCCATCGTTCACACACTCACCCCATAGCAGACGCACCTGCACAGGTGAGACTCTCTCTCTCTCTCCCTCTCTCTCTCTCTCTCTCCCTCCCTCTCTCTCTCTCTACTCTCTACTCTCTCTCACTCAGTAAATCTTTCAACTCACTTATGTTTCTCTTTGTAGCCTCATAATCTCTCTCCCTTCTCCCCCCCCTCTCTCTCTCTCTCCCTCCCTCCCTCTCTCTCTCTCTCTCTCTCTCTCTCTCTCTCCCTGTCTCTCTCCCTCGCTCTCTCGTTCAACCGCTCTCTTCAGTACCTGATCGACGTTCTGGTCCTGTACGGAGGGCCTGCCAGGAGCGGACGGCCGGTCGGTCACCTACAGGCAGACAGTACGTTCCACACTAGATACGTTTCACGCAATGTGTTCCAGAATCCAGCACCTTTTAACGAGAAGAGGACAACATGATAAAGTGAGTGCCTTTTGTCTATGAATTTCATCCAACTCCGCTGTACTTGTGTACTGCGATACCATTAGCGAGTACTCTGGGATAGACAATTGAAATGTTGTGTTGTGTGTGTGTGTGTCGAAAGCTGAGTGATTAGCATATTGGCATGAGGCGACATGGAGGCTAGCAGCTCGCTCGCACATCCACATGCACACTCGAACGCAATTCAATCATCGCGCCTATCCCTTCATCACCTCTCGTGTTGATACCATCCCCCGTTCCCTCTCTCCCCCACTCTCCCTCGGGACACGAATCGGCGACAGCGGGCGGCTCCTCCTAACCTACTCCATTCTATTCACTCACCACTCCTATCCACACATATTCCTCGTATATTCCTCTTCCCTTCATCTGCCAGTAATCGGTGGTGTTCGCCCCGAGTGCGGTTTGCCTGCTATTCCCGCCAAATTCGCCTCGCCCATAGCCTGTCGCGCTATGGTCATACCAACGGTACGCGGCAGTCTACCAATCCGAGTCATAACCCCAGCTTGCAGACAAACGCAAACGGCTTCGTAGGAACGTAAGTCCCTCTCTCGATTGGCACACATTTCCGCAAATTGGCCGGCGGCCCGCCAAATGTGATGCAGCATGCTCTCTGCTGTGCCCTATTCGCTGACGCAACACGTATGCAAATCGCGCGGTGTCGTGAAAAAAATCCCTTCGCAACTTTTCTCTATCTCATCAGCCGGCTTTTCTCATCACACTTCACACCTCGCCGCCTCGCGTCTTCTCGCGATCTCTACCTCTCCGCTTTCATTAGCTAGTCTGTGTTTTGCGAGATTCTCTGCATATCCGGCGTACTCTTTCGAATTTGTGGTGTTTTAGAGAGATCAGATCGGAAAATCAGTTAAGAATCTGTGTAAACAAACCGTATTACGTAATGATTCGTGAATTACAATTACTCAATATACGCCCACAAATTTGGTTGGCATATGCGTACCTGGATGGCAATCGGATAGCGGTCCTCTCCGGCGCGGTTCGAAGCCACCAGAGTGAATTCTCCCCTGTCGTCTCCCTCCACCTTGTTGATAATGAGACAAGTGTTCAGTCCATTCGTCTCGATCTGAAAAGTAATAGGCTCGTCTTATCGTCCGATAAAAGCTTAGCGGTCGATCCAAAACAGCTCACAGCGTTTTGGCCGTCCACTCTGTTCAATCTTCATCTTTTTGTATTTAGTTTACCTTGAACTTCTTTCCGTCCTCGCACTTGTTTCCCTTGTTGTCGATCCATTCGAGTGTGGGAGCCGGTCGACCTGAAATAAGATAAGCATAAACTAATGATGGCTATAAAACGACAGTTTTCTCTCCACCTCGACTCATCGCGCTTTGCCACGCGATTTTTTTATCGCCACGCAGCCGGTCTCCCACCACCCTCCATTAATTGCTAAACGTTCGCGCTCCCTCGCTCATATATATTCGCAATCCAAGGAATGCATAATACGATAGATGGAGCTGTCTTAGATCGTCTATTCAAAAGAGTCATAAACGATAAACAACTCCGAGTCACTAATCCCTACGCTTGTCCAGTGAGAACAGCGAGTGGGCGAAAGAAACCCGCTTACGCACCTCACCGTATGCATTATTCCCAACGTCCCCCTCCTTCCTTCGTCACTTTGCATATAAAACCGCTTGTGTCGGGGCGAGATAAAACATAAATATTCCCCTGCCAGCTCGTTGGAAGTGGCAGAGACTCGAGTCTCGAGTGACGCATTTTTGCAATTAGACGGCTCGCTAATATAATTTTGAAGAAAGGTCGTCTAAGCAAACACTATTCAAAACAAGCACATAAATTCCATCATTACACACACACACACACACACACACACACACACACACACACACACACACACACACACACACACACACACACACACACACACACACACACACACACACACACACTCTCACTCTCACTCTCACTCTCACTCTCACTCTCACTCTCACTCTCACTCTCACTCTCACTCTCACTCTCACTCTCACTCTCACTCTCACTCTCACTCTCACTCTCACTCTCACTCTCACTCTCACTCTCACTCTCACTCTCACTCTCACTCTCACTCTCACTCTCACTCTCACTCTCACTCTCACTCTCACTCTCACTCTCACTCTCACTCTCACTCTCACTCTCACTCTCACTCTCACTCTCACTCTCACTCTCACTCTCACTCTCACTCTCACTCTCACTCTCACTCTCACTCTCACTCTCACTCTCACTCTCACTCTCACTCTCACTCTCACTCTCACTCTCACTCTCACTCTCACTCTCACTCTCACTCTCACTCTCACTCTCACTCTCACTCTCACTCTCACTCTCACTCTCACTCTCACTCTCACTCTCACTCTCACTCTCACTCTCACTCTCACTCTCACTCTCACTCTCACTCTCACTCTCACTCTCACTCTCACTCTCACTCTCACTCTCACTCTCACTCTCACTCTCACTCTCACTCTCACTCTCACTCTCACTCTCACTCTCACTCTCACTCTCACTCTCACTCTCTCTCTCTCTCTCTCTCTCTCTCTCTCTCTCTCTCTCTCTCTCTCTCTCTCTCTCTCTCTCTCTCTCCTCTCCTCTCCTCTCCTCTCCTCTCCTCTCCTCTCCTCTCCTCTCCTCTCCTTTTCTATCAAGTACTGGGATGGGAAGGAAGACGCTTCTCTGTGCCGTCGGCTTTCCGCACATCTATCACACATACGGCGTCCCCTAGCGAATAGACCGCAAATGTTTTTGCTCTCACTCACACCGCGCACCAACAAGGACGCGACGACACGATAAACTCTGGGAATCAGGGGGTGGTTCGTCGGACCCACATCCGGCTGCAAGTTGGCTAACGACTGGCGACGTTGTTTTCTAGTCGCCTCTCTCGCTCTCGCGAGTGATTTCACACTCTTCTCTCGACTCAGTGAGGCCGTGTCAGAAAGGGGGCGGCGCATGCTGGCTTGGCTGGCTGGCTGGCAGCGCGACGGCACGACGAGAAGAAACCAGGAGAGCGTCCACTCCCCCTCCCTTCCATATTCACCCATCTATCAGCGCCTCCTCTCCACTCTACTACTACAACATTCTATATTGACTCGAACTCTTGTGCAACAATCAGTGCGAGCTATTCTCGGCTACTACCAACCAAATTTGATTGTCTGTTCTGCCGGACGAGTCGTCAGTTTGTGTTTTACCACTGCGCCTTCGGAGGCGCGAACTACTTTGCAGGATGCCGACCATGTGAGTTGTTCAGTTCATTTGTGTCACTTTGTGGGGAACTGTGCTCTGCTATAACCTGGCTATCTGGCGAATGTGCCCCAGTCTCAGTAGCTGCGCGCATTTTGGATGGCGTAAGCACGCTATCGCCATATCGATGATACCTCTTTACTTTTTTCCGTCCGTCCTCCTCATGTTCGTTTTTATTATCTTCTTTCTGGCATCGTTCTCCACTTTTCTTATTCTGTCATTATTCCGAAGAGCGCACTTTGTCAAAAAGCTCTTCCCGTTTCTCACTTCACTCATTAAAGGTACACTGGCGACTTTTTTTTTGACTTGGAATGTTTAGAATAATCATATGAACCTGAATCTTAATCGATTTGTGAGAAAGAACAACGATTATCCGTTGCTTTCAAATGTGGCAACTGGCTGTTGCAACATTTTATTTCAAACTCAAAAGTGGTCTCGCCACGACTTCCATTCCGTTGAACTCTTCAATACGGCAGAAATGGCGAGAGAAGACGTAACCTCAGATGAAAGAAACCCGTTCACTTACTGGGTGGCTCAACGCGTGTGTGCGCCGTTACGGCGCTGGACTCGCCGGTTCGAATCATGTCTTCGGCAAAAATATTTGGCATGAGTGGTAATACGCGTTCATGAGAGCTAGTTGCAGAATCAAGTTGCCGCTGTGCCTTTAAATACATGCATTTTATAAGGTCTTTTATCTTTCTTCTAAAATCTTATTACAATACGAGAGACGTCGACTAGAAGCCGCTAATCGAATGATTTTGCGCACAGATGGTTTCATTCATAATGTATGCCCTCGGGCGGTGTAGTATTTCACTGCGAGAGAAAGAGAAAGAGAGAGAGACCAAGCCACATGACCGAAAGGGTTCCCGGTACACTGCAACCAGGTAGAATTGCGAAAGGACCGAGCAGTGATCACGTTGGTGCTTGAAACATCGTCCACATAGGATTCGCTCCAAATACACCAAGCGGATTCTTTGACCGCTCTGTTCAACTTGACATCATTCGAAGATGATAAGAAATTCGATTTATGCTAATCGGTGCTAAGAAGTCGGGAGGAAAGTCGGAAACGCGCGTGTGAGCGATAAGTGCATGTATATGCCATGTCCACACTCCCCCCCCCCCCTATCTCTCTGTCACTTCCAGAGGGCAACTGATCGAATCTTCCCATGAGCTACTGGTGTCATAGCAACCAAGACCAAGAACCTCAGACTCACGCAAATTGCGCATTCCAGTTCACAACATTAAATTTATATGCTGGAGAGCTGGAGGGTGGAGAACCGAAATGCTCAAACATCGCGCACGCAATTGGTCGCTTCTTATGAAAGCTTTTGTTTTGAGTTTCGAGAAAGAGAAGGGTTGTTCCAGTGTTCTTTGAGTGAGTTGCGATTGAACATACGTGAGCTGATTCGAATTTTTCACCACCGCTGAATTGGAAATTCCAATTCTTGGCGTCTTCATCATTGCCCGTAGTTCCTGCATATGTCAATTTGCCGTCTTTTTCTCCGCACTCCCTCTCCTCCCATTCTTGCCTCTCTCTCCCTGGAGGCTCTTCCTCCTGTTCTCTCCTCCTGCGCGCACTCTCTCACATTCACATATAGCCGGGAAAGAGTTTGTGTCTACTGCGATTCGCTAATCAACTGTCATGTACATTCCATCACTGCACACAAACGAATAGAGAGAAAGAGAGAAATAGAGAGAGTAGACGAGAGGGAAGCCTGCCGCGCTGTCCCAAAAAACCATCATATTAATTTACATGTGTCCTCGGCACAATCGCACTCTAATTGCCGCTGCTCAGGTGGAACCAGGCAAAAGTAATGACGATTCTGTAAAACCAGGGCGAAAGGCGATAAGCTCGACAACTTTTGCACCTTTCCGCTCGATTGGACACGAACCGAACACGCATAAATTGTGAGCATAAAGTTTTAGTCCAAATCCAGGGGTGCTGTATAAGCCTAGGCACTGTGAGAGAGTGGCTATTCTGGAATGCGGAAGATGATGTGTGATGTGAGCATGGGATGCGGAACACGTCTTGTTATTGGCTCCCTCTGATCCCACGGATTGCTCCGACCATCCGTCTGGTCACTGACTCACTTTTATTGGCACACAAAACACGCAACCGCCACTCCTGCCTTCCTTCTCCGGCACAAACAATTCGACGGCTGAATATCAACTCGGCAGTAGGAGTTGAGTGAAGAGCTAGAGAGGGCAGGGCTATACGGCCCCCGGGACACACACAACATACAACCTCAGTCGCCCCCTGTCAACAATACGAACTACAGAGGGACGGAGGGAGTGAGTGAGAGACAGGACGATCGACATTCGGGCCACCATCATTATCCCAGGAGCCCCCCTTACATACACACACACTGCATAATACCCCATAACGGCTGCTGGGGCGACAGCCCACACACACACTCCTGGGTTTCCTGTCTGTTTGGGACACGTGTACGTGTACGCTTCTTCCACGCTGCCGTTTCACTCCACTCCAGCATCTATGCACGGCCGCACGTGAGTGATTCTTGGCCCCCCTCCGATTCGGGTGTTGCCATTTTTGTGGCATAAGTAAACGAGGATGGCTGCGGCGCAGCTGGCTATAGACAATAGGGTGGCGCTCCCTTAGTAAACAGTATGCCAGCTCGGCTGGTTATTATATGAATCAGTGTTCTCGCCTTCCCACTCCCCTTCTCTCTTCCAGTCTCATTTGAGTGGCAGTGTCAGTGAGCGCTGCCCTTCCGCCGCCAATCAGTCGACAATAGGAATCGACGACACGCGTCTCTCCATATTCAGCGAGTCCAGTCGATTGAGAGAGAGTGTGTGTGTTGTGCTGCTCTACCCCCTCTATCTAGAGACCCGGAGCGAGCCAAAACACCCTCCTTAATATTCGCGCCCGACACCTTGAGTGGCAGTGTGGTGGTGTGAGACAGCTCGCTTCCCCCCTACCCTATTTATTCGCGCCCGCTGAGACATACACACGCGAGTTTACGTACTCCCGATCGAGTCATCAGGAGAAAGAGACAGAGAGAGAACGTCTGCGGCCGCCGTTCGACGATTTTACTTTCATAAACTGACACTCGTTGCTGATTCTGGAAGGTGCGGCGAAGCGTGCGCGCGGCATTAGCAGCTCACCACTCTGTGTGGGAACCTCTCTCTCTCTCGCGCCCCCACAGAGCTTCAAATCTGACGGACGGCCGGCAGAAACGACAAGACTGACTGGAAATCCCCTAGTGCATCGCAGATCTGTGCACGCCGACTCTCTTCTCTGACAGCAGTTGCATTCTGCCCCACTTCGCTATTCCGTTCTTTATTCCATTTGTCTGCTCTTCCATTCGACTATGGCTATGATACACCACAGTGTCTCCGGATTCTACGTGGAAAAGGAGTGAGTGTGTGTATGTGTTTGTGAAAGGTTTTCGCAGGGGTTGCTTCGAAAGTATGTAGTTGTACGCACTCGCGCATGTAATTGCACCACACGGAAGAAATCGTAGGCGTTGACATCACTATAAACATGAACGAGACCGGTGTGCAAACGTGCTCTCTACAGCAATCGAATATACGAGAGATGAGTCGTGCACTATAACCATCGCGTGCCGCCCCCTCTCCCCCCAAGAGGCACAACTTGTTTTGGCTGCTGCGAGAACACACAAACGTTACCGAATTCAGAGAGCTCGCATAGGGTTTTGGGTATGCATCGCGTGGCGATTTTTCGACGAGTGGTGAGTGGAAAGTGAGAATTCATTCGGTAGACCGGCGGACAGCGAGAGCGTGTACCAGTCGACAAGCAGGCGACATGGCGTGAGTTCCTCCTCTACGCATTGTCGCTCGCGCGCCTCTCCGGTTACCTACACTCTAATGTCTCAAAGCTCGCGATGATCGGCGCGTCATCCCTATGCGCAGTCTAGTGCACCCTGCCACGCGTCTCTCGCCCAGAACTCTTCGTCGCTCATCCCATAGTCATGAGATCGTTTCGAGAACACTTCCCGGGTGCCATTCGCGCCTTGCCTTCACACTCATCACATCCGCCATCCGAACAATAAATATAGAGGTGAAATCTCTAGGCCTTCGCCGCGCGTGCAATCTCGAATTACAATATGAGCCACTTGACGTATCTACTCGGTCCCGCTGTCTAGGAACCCGCACCGTTATTGTAACCGCGAAAGTGGATAGTGAGTGACTGCAGTGTCAGTCGCTCTCGCCGGCCAGCCATGTAGGATGATCCCCGGATAAAAAGCGTCGATTGACGTTCCAAATTTCACCCTTCTCACTCTCTCCTTCATAACGCGCTCTCACTCCTTCTATAGCCGCTTTGACTTCTTTCCGCCTTCTTCTGAGTTCTAAAAATGCATCCCGTCAGAATGTCTCATTAATCGTTCGCTCACCCTATGCATTGCTGTCATCTCATTTCGCGTGTTCACTTGACTGTGTTGTTGCCGGTAGCATTCTTCCGAAATGATCCGAGCCCACGGCTGCTCGCACGGCGATGATTGGGCGGTGGAAGTGTACGACCCCGGGTGAGTTATGCCCCCCCCCCCCCCGTAAACGTATCGTCCCTCTCACGTCTCCGCATTGTCCCCTACTTCCCCTTCTATTCACATCTTCACAGCACCCGTATTTCTATCGAAATCGAACTGGCGACCCGTCGCCGTCACTCACAGCCGCTACATAAGCAGCGGAGAGAATGGGTGTTCACTCAACCATATATACATACATGCAGCGAGCAGCGTCTTGTGACCCCATCATCACCCGTCTATCCAGCCTTTCCTCGGCCGCTTCTGCGAGATTCGCCCATTCTGACTCGATTCCAGCATTCCGCTCGCGTCTCACCCGCTACATGAGTGAGGCGATATGTTATGACGTTGTAAGACTGGCACTCCCTGCCCCCACACGCGTTCTGTAGGAGTATCTGGGTGAAATTGACACTCGACCGCGCCCGGGGCGGAAAGCCCTTGTCTTGAGCCGCCACCGCCGCCGACATTCGTTCCATGGCTCGTCTCCCATTATTCCATTGCACACGTGTGCTGCACCGACTGCCTCGCACTACTCTCTACGCGTCGATCGTGCGTTTTTGGGTGTGCCGAGTGAGTATCAGCGTTCGTCGAGTTCGTTATCAAGTCGGATTCAGCCTTGCAAAAACCGTATTTTGCCGGCGCGCGCGCAGCGAACTTGAGTCGAAGTTCATACAGAGCGATCTTTTCTCTGTCCCCTCTCTCTCCCACCAGTCGCTGCTCTATGCTCTGTCATCTATCCACTCTCAGTTGCCAACTGTTTGCGAACATTTTCATCGAATTAATCCGACCTCCTCGCGACGAGAGAGGAGAGAAGGAGAAAGAGCCGGCTTCTGGATTAGGCCTAGCTTTCCTGTGTAGCAAAAGTGCACTGGGCGCACTGGTAATCCAGTTTGCACATTATATACTTTCAACATCGAGAGCGAAGCGCTGTTCGCAATGATCAACAAAAGCTTTGACTCATTAAAGTTTCAAACCAGACAGAAAATACAACAACGTCGCGTACTCATCTCACCGCTGTCACTCAATTGAAGAGGGGCTAATAGCCAATCAGTCTCGCCTCACCTTGCATCCACATAATATTACAACACGTGAGCTAGCGGCGGCGCTAGCATAGATCAGGGAAAGAAAAACTCATTAATTTCAATGCCGCAAGAAAAGCATGCACTCGTTGTCAGAGCTCACGGTCAATCCAAACAGTGCACGAGTGTGCCGCGTATATCCGGACCTTGCGCCCTCTCACTCCCTCACTGTCCCTCCTCTCTGCGCCTCGCCGATTGGCGCGCTCTCTCGCGCCTCTCTCGCCTCGCCTCCCCCGCCTACCGGGAGGAGACTGTTTCTCATCAGTGAGACAGTGCGACCACTCTCACTCCGCGCCCTCCAAGCGCATCCTCAATCGATCAGCTGATCACAGCCGCCGCCGCAGCTTCGCAGGAAGTACGTTTCAAACACAACGCTCGTCTAGAGGCTTATCCTGTGATATCACTGGCGCGTCACGCGTGGCATGTTTTGTTGGCGTCGGTCGACGATACGCGTGTATCCCACACCCTCGCTCTGCTCTCTCCGTCCACCTTCTATATTTTACAACACCGTCTTCTTATTCACTAGAGTCTCTCTCGTAGTGGCACGCTATTTCGAGTCTGGATAGAGGAACAGGTGTTTTGGGTGCGATGGACTCGGCGGCATGAAACCGTGGGTTGAGTTGATTTGATCCGACCCGCGAGCGCCCGCGGCTATCACGCAACAATTAGTCGCGTCGCGCCATCCGCCATGAATGGGTATGTGTGTATCTCTAATCTCCTCCTATTCTTGCTGTTTCCGCAGAGTATCCATCGAGCACAATTGTAGTGAGCTGCGCTGCTGCGTAGCGACAACCTCCGATTAATCCAGTGACACTGTGTCTCATGTCTGGCTGTAACGTACTTATACGGCATTTGTGCTCACGTATTCTTGCCTTGGAGTGATTAGTGTGCTGACTCCACTATTTCTCACACGCCTGTCGGAGTCAACAAGCGCATAAACCGTGCGCGGTCATTCGAGGCACTCATTTGCGATATTGGAGCCACCCCGGGCATTCAGCCCATTCTGCCTTGTCACATTGCCAGCGATTGTTCCCCCGGAATCTGTCTTTTCCCCTCTCTAGGCTAAAGACGCATGGGATAATACGGCGTCTTACTATCGACTCACATACTGCACCGCTCTTGACGAATACGTCGTATATTTTACTGACACCTGTCCGTGGAGCTCCTCCAGTTGTGAGAGTCTCACTCTCTTCGCGACTTTGTTCCCACGAACTCGAGAGATCGATCCGATCCGTGCGAACTGTCGGCATTCGTTCGAGTCTTCGCATCTCGTCTCCCATCTCGGATGTGCTATGGCGTGCGCATCTATCAGCTACACGTGCCTGCGTGACGGCAACGGGTAACTATTTCCGCCACTCACACTCTTCCTCATTTCTTTTTGCATCTGCACCTGCCACAACTTGTGATCAATGCGTCACTCACACATCTGTGCACCCTGCTTCGCACCTCCTACTCATCCTACTTCTCTATACTTTACACCCACAACTGTGCCTATATGCAAATGCGAGCCGGGGTTGCCGCCGAGAGTAGACAGCAAGCGAGCGAGAGCGAGATAGATGCGAAAAAGCGCATATCAATATAGCGCCGCTGCCACCGTAGCGCCGCCCCTAATAGGAAAGAGGGAGAGGGGGAAGAGAGAGGAAAGGCGGGCAAGAGAGAGAGAGAGGGGCGAGGGGAAGAAGGAGTGAGCTACTTGCTTCCTTCCCCCCTCCTGCTCCTTCTCCTTCTCCTCGATGGCGATCGCCATCTCGCAAGCGGTGCTCACGCATCGCGCCTCCCTCGCTTTCCCCGTTCCCGGCAGCAGCGACCAAATGCGATTCAAAAACCACAGGTTTTGTAGAATTGTAGTTTGTTATAATATGCTTATTTCATTGCAGGGTCACCGGCAACATGATCAGCGGGTGAGTCACCACCAACGACGCCGCCGCTTATTTTTTTTTTATTTTCTATTTTGTTGTGTCGCCATGGTAAGACGACCGAGCCACCTTGGATTTATAGTCGTGCACTCGCTGTCACTGGTCATAATTCAATATGCTCCCACACGTTTGCAATCAGGCGCCGCGCGTTGCGATAAGACATATCCGGAGTGCGACATTTAGTGGCGGAGATTGAGTAGGAGAAGGAGAGTATGATTGATGAGGTACTGGCGTAATCAATCGAGTGAGAGAGGCCAGCAGTGATCGATGTTCGGACAGACATGCGGCCGCAGCCAAACACACATGTTTCTACTCTGCTAGCAACACACCATAGCACTTTTCACTTCACTGACGGCTCGTCTATACGCCCTCTTTGATCGCAATCGCAATCGTTCAGGGCAGCTCAGCAGCACAAGAAGCGGCTGATCCCGCTGCGCAAAACGGACGCCATGTCGTGCGCCGAGCGACGCAACGCACGTCTACTCGACGACATCTGGAAGTCCGGCAGCCAGGACTGCTTCCAGGCATGTACATTCTGTGTTATGTATTTTTATATATAGCATGTCACTAAGCCGTTATGAATAGAACGTCTCAGTGCATATACTCTTGTAACGCGATTAATATACAAACGCATTATTGTTGTTTGTCATACATGGCGACGGCTCGCTTTCACTCAGATGCATTTAGGCATGGGAATGAGAGAATTTGACTGCGTGCCAGCTCGGCGCATAAATATGACGAAAAGAGAGCGAGATGCGAACGAGTGAGAGAGAAAGAGAACAAACAGCAAATTATATTTGCTTATACGCGGAACGACGACGCTCTCACTGCTATTGAATCGACGAAGACATTTCCGGAGAAGCTGTAAATAGGAGTATACTGGCTGTGTTTACAGATCATCCCGCCTGGAGGAGTCGACTCGAATGGAGATCCGCTCTTTCTCCGTCTCAACATCGGAGGCACTCCCTATCTCCTCCTCGTCGACGCTATTTTGAGAGCCGACTCCACTGGATTCCTCGCAAAATTCGTTCAACTCACCCACGCGGCGCGCTTGAAAGTGGGTGGGACTATGTACTTTGACCACCAGTCTAGCTTCTTGTACATATTTTGATATTATTCGTGTGACATGTAAAGGCGGAAAAGAAGCGAGATATACCCGTCACGCAAACTACCCGTCACTCAAGAGAGAAGTTCCATCAATGCTGCGTGGCGAAATTAAGTATAAGCGAAGACTAGCTAAATTGCAGGTTGCCGACGCGTACATCACGTCAGAGGACTCCTACTTCTTTCAGCGCTCACCCATCGCATTCGAGGCTGTGTTTCAGGTATGCCATTATGCATGATTGATTGTTGAACACTCGCTACATTGCAGTATTACTCGAATGGCGTCGTGCATCGGCCATCGGAAGTGTGTCCTGCTTCGTTTCTCGCGGAACTCGACTTTTGGCGGATAGCGCACACTCACGTGGGCAGCTGCTGTGCCGACATTGTGCCGAGGGAGCGGACAGAGGAGAAGCCGGAGGAGAAGGTATGCACCAGTACACCTTCATTGTCAACGAGTTCAGGTGGATGACACGACCTTCGACAACCTGGCATTCGGCAAGTTGCGACGGCGGATGTGGACGTTCCTCGAGCGGCCCGGCAGTTCGATGCAGGCCAAGGCGTTCGAGCTCTCCTCCACCCTATTCGTCGCTATCTCCGTCATGGGACTCTCGTTCGGAACCATCCCCGACTTCCAGGTAGGAGAAAGTGAATGTTCGAATTACATTGTTGTTTGAGGTTACGCACTACATGCCGCCGCACAATGAAACTATTGTTCTCCCCAATGGTACAGTGACCGTGGTGGAGAAAGTGGAAGAGATGCGCGTCGAACACCCCGCCTTTGTCTTCACCGAAAGAATCTGCATAGCCTTCTTCACGGTGAGTGTACGGTGAGCTGAAGCTGTTATGCACATGATCCCAGGTCGAGTACTGTCTGCGCTTGTTCGCGGCGCCTCGCAAGCTGCGATTCGCGCTCAAGCCACTTAACCTCGTTGACCTGCTGGCTATCGTGCCGTTTTACCTGGAGCTGCTTCTCACGCTGTGCGGCGTCGATGACAAGAAGCTGCGCGACCTGCGATGGGCGTTCCTCGTCGTCCGCATCCTGCGTGTCCTCCGAGTCATCAGGATCATCAAGCTGGGACGGTGGGTGAATGAACGCTTATCATGTTCACAGTATTGTTCAGATTCTCCTCCGGTCTGCAAACGTTCGGCATGACGCTGCAGCGCTCGCAGAAGCAGCTGCAGATGATGACCATCGTTCTGCTCACCGGAGTCGTCTTCTTCTCCACGATGATTTACTTCCTGGAGAAGGACGAGGACGGCACGCCGTTCACCTCTATTCCAGCCGCCTACTGGTGGTGTATCGTGACGATGACGACCGTCGGATACGGAGACGCCGTGCCGGCGACGACAAGTGAGTCTTGTTGAACATTTCGTCTTTGTTATCGATAGTTTCGCATGTAACATATACCGTTCAGTGGGCAAGATCATCGCGTCGGCGGCAATCATGTGTGGTGTGCTGGTGCTGGCGCTGCCTATCACCATCATCGTCGACAACTTCATCAAGGTAAGCGATTCTGAGTCACATGCATGCAATAGCGTTATTCTTCCATGCTTATTTATATTACAAACTCGCTTTAATTGCAGGTGGCGCAGGACGAGCAGCAGGCGGAGCAGCAGAAGGCGGAGCAGTCGCGCGAGGACCTCGCCATCCGCGAGCTGCTGCACGGCGACGAGGACTGACCCTCCTTCCCTCTGCCTTCCCCTCCAAGTGTCCTTGTCACCGCGCCGCGCTGCCGCCGCCGCCGCGCACGCACTTTGCTCACAGCGGGTCCGGCTCCCGATCGGTTCTCTCTCTCTCTCTATGTCCGTTTTATACACATCCGTTTCTGATTTCACACATGCAGTGATCGATTGAGCGGCTGTGCCGGCTGCTGCTGGCTGTGGGTGTGTGTTTGTGCACTTGAGTGCTCGCGCGCTGCTGCTGCTGCTGCGTAGTTGACAGTGTCTCATAAGAGAGCGCATCGTTGCCCTATCACCACGCTTCGCCCACGCAACCACTGGGCACCCCTTCCATAATGAATGAACACATATCAAGCGCCCCACACATCTCATGTTGAGAGAGATTCTAGATGAGTTTTGCTGCCAGCCGGTGTGACATCCGGTTGACGCCATACGCTTAGCTCAAATGACTTGCATGACAACCCCCATGTCCCCGATAGTCGTCTCCTATTTGGAATTCTATGTGTATCGTTTTGATCTGTTCGTCTCTCTCACTATACGTTTTTGATGTTCAAAAATCTCCCCGCATGCACGTGCAAATATGTTTTAAAGTGAATAAGATATTTCTACGATGATGTTTCCATTGTAATTCACCCCTAACCGACCTTGGACGGAGACGCGCAGCTTGACGGTGTCGCCCTTGTCCACGAGTTGAGGCGAAGCGTAGCGGTCGACTCTGAAACATCGTACGCGTGTATTACTGTAACGCTAGCAAAATAAGCCTAACGCACCGGTTGATTATTGGAGGCGAGTCCATGCACAGTTTGAACTTGTGCTCCACGGTGCCGCACGAGTTGGTGAGAACGATCTGAAAATATAAATGATTAGGTGTAAGCATTAGTGATTATTCAACTGCTTACACACTGTGATTTTTAATATGTGATTACCGTAACGTGTAGATTTTTTTGTTATTATGCTGACCTTCATCTCGCCCTCATCATCCTCGCGCATCTCCCCGATGGAGAACGTGGATGCGCAGTTGGCAGTCTCGATCCACTGTCGCTTGCCGGAGAAAATCTCTTTGCCGTTCTTGTACCACTTCACATCAGGTGCAGGCCGGCCCTCGTACTCCGCCACCAGCTTCACCTTCTGGTGCTCCTTGCCCACTGTGTCCGACGGAGCCGAGGTGAAGGAAGGCTTCTCGTCAACTAAATACTCGTAATTATGCAACTAATTGAGTTTTATTGATGCGTTATGGTTATGAAATGTAAGAAGTATGAAACCACTTTTCAAAATGATATGATTATACTCACCCTCCTTGGGCTGGCATTTGATGGGGTCACTGGTCTCGGAAACGGGTCCGAGCCCGCCGGCTGTCTTCGCAGCCACACGGAACGAGTACTCGCATCCGGACTGAAACCAACAGTTAAATGATCACATTCATATGTAATGAATTCGTTATTCGTATGTGTTTTTGCTGTCTCCAGACCCCAATAAACACACAGTAAAACGTCTCACCTTAAGCCGCTCGACCTTGATGCTGCAGTCAGCAATCTCGGGTGGCGAGGCGAGCGTCCACTTCTTGGTCTTGGACTGAAAGAGTATTTTACAACTGATACGGGGGAAAAACTCAGAACAGCTAATTAAAGGAACAGTGGCGCATTGTTTTCGACTTTGGATCATAACTTGACCCATTGAAATGTAAAACAAACGAAAAATTAACGATTCAAAACTGTTACCGCGTTACCACACCAATTACCACAAACCGTCCCGTTACCACACGAAAATAGGCGTTCAAATGCGTGTTTTGGCGGGAAGCCTCATTGTCGCGAGGCCGCTATCTGCAGATCGATATTGTGATCGCAATCGCAAAGAAGTCAGTTCTCGGGAAGGACAACGGTCTTTGTGCATGATAACTCAGTGAGCTGCGTGACGCAGTGGAAAAGACTGTGGGCTATCACTCTCGCAGCCACGGGTTCGAATCCTGTTTGCAACTTTGCCTGAAACATACATGCACCTCGGTGCGTGATGATTTCGTGCGAATTTGAAATTTTCATTACCACACGGTTCTGATATACGCCACTGTTTCTTTAACAAAACAAGATGTCACAAGTTGATGACATACCTCCTTGACCTCGAGCTGATAGGTGACGCCGTCGAGCTGTTCGTTGCTGGGCGCCCACTGCACGGTGATCGAGTCATCGGCCACGTCGACTGCCGTCGGCTTGGAGGGCGCCAGCGCCGGCGCAGCTGCAATCCAGTCGTATTCCAATGCACATCCAAACCACCTATACCGCCTTTAACAATCACGCTGCGCTTACTAATACCAGCAAATAAGGCGAACTTTTGCTGAAACGATGCGAAAAGCGGCATTACATAGGGGCGCAGTTGGAACAAAGAGCACGGGGATCAATTCGCAATATGTGAGTGTATCAAGCAAGTAACTCAAGTACGTGGCAAACACAATCTCACAGAGTGCACCTATAAGAAAACCAAGTGCGGGCCGGGGGTGGCGATTTTGATGAACTGTACGTGAAATTACGTAAAAAAAACACTCACCAGCTGCCTTCTTGGGCTGAACTGCCTCGGCGGTCTCGATGAATGGACCGGCGCCCATCGCATTCTCTGCGGCGACACGGAACATGAACGAAGTCGTGTCGGCCAGTCCAGTGATCTCCGCGTTCAGCTCAGTCACCCTCTGCACAAACGCCCACGAGCGGCGGTTCGCCTCTCGCTTTTCGATGCAGTAGCCCAGTAGCGGACAGCCGCCGTCCGACGACGGCGCCTGCCACGTGAGCTTGCAGTTTGTGCCCACGTTCGACACGACGATGGGTCCAGTGGGAGCGCCGGGCGCGCCCTTCACCTTGAGGGTCATGCTGGTGGTGCTCGTTCCGTGCGCGTTACTCGCCTCCAGCACGTAGTTGCCGGCGCAGTTCACGTCGCATTTCTTGATGGCCAGCACGGACACACCGTCCTTGCACGACATGGAGACGTTGCGATCGGCCTGAAAAATATCGTACTGTAATTCATCGAAACTAAACTGAATTTCGTTAACAAGATAATCATGTTTTGTTATATTGAAGTGAGATGAACATTTTTTTGTTCACCTTGACCGTCTCGCCGTCCTTCTTCCACACGCAGGTGGGAGGCGGGAGTCCTGTGATGTTGGCGTAGAGGTTCACCCTCTCGCCATCCTTCACCTCCACAACCGTCTCATCCACAGCGATGTGCGGCTCGTCTGCAAGAATTTCAAAGAGTGTTTTTGATTACTGTCGATATTATTGAGACTCACCAGTGACGACGAGCTCGACCTCACACTTCTCGGTCTCTCCGGAAGAAGTATTGGCGGTGCAGGTGTACACGCCAGACGACGATTCGTCACACTTGGCGATCGACAGCGTAGACAACTGAAACCAGTTATGAATGAAAACAAGTAGTCTAAATACTATTTTCTCACCTTGTCGTTGCTCTCGATCTCCCCTTCGGCAGAACGACCCTCCTTGGTCCAGGTGCAGGTGACTCCGCTTCCGGTGATGTTCACCTTAAGCTCGGCCTTAGCTCCGTACTGAACGGTGACCTTATCCTGCTCTGGCTTCAATGAGAGCTTCTTCTTCTTTTCGTCCTTCTCGTCCATTTTCTTCTTGTCATGGATCTTCTGGTCATCCTTCTCCTCCTCGCCAGTCTTCTTTTTATCAGCTTCAGCCTTCTCAGAGACTTCGGACTTGACAGAGTCGCTTTTCTTGGTAACCTTCTTCTTCTTCTTCTTCGGCTTTTCCTCGTCCTTTTGTTCTGCATCGACAGTCTTCTTGATAGTGACGGATGTGTCCTCATCGTCTTTATTAGCGGCAGCAGAGCCCAGTTTGACCGTCTTCTCAGTAGCCACGTCATCAGGCTTTTGAAAAGAATCAGACTTCTTCTTCTTCACCACCTTCTTAGGCTTGATTTCCGCCTTGTCGTCCGTCTTCTTGTCATCGAGCTTGTTTAGGCGTTCATCTTCCTTCGAGTCGTCAACCGCCTTGTCAGCGGTAGCCTCAGGAATCTCCTTTTCAACATCGGTTTTCTTTTTTCCGTCCTCAGCCTTCTTCTTGTCGGCGGAAACCATCTTCTCTGTCTTATTATCATCATCAGTGTTGATCTCACCAGTCTTCTTTTCCTCATCATTGATCTTCTCCTTATCAGCAGCAACCTTATTGTCAACCTTCTTCTTTTCATCATCAGTATTCTTCTTGTTTGCCTTTTCCTTCTCTTCAGCTTCAACCTTCTCTTCCTCGAGCCGCTTTTTCTCTGCAGCCTCGGCCTCTGCCTTCTTAGCCTCCTCCTTGGCCTTCTTTTCCGCTTCAGCCGACTTTTCTCTTTCTTCTCTCTTTTTCTGAAGCTCCTCCTTGACCTTCACGATGTCTTCCTTGTCTTCATTAGGCTTCTCGTCAGACGTCGCCTTCTTCTTGACGACCTTCTTCTTCGGCTTGTCCTCAGCACTGGTGGTGGCCTTTCCGTTCTGCTCGGCCTCATCAGCAACCTGCTGGCTCACCTCAGATTCAGTCTTGGCAGCCTTTTTGGTCTTTTTCTTCGAGGCAGCGTCAGTGAGAGCAATTTCGATTTTCTCCTCAGCCGCTCCATTAGTCTTGTCGTCGACTGCAGACTCTGCTTCACCAGTCTCGCGGATCTCCGACTCCGACACGGCCTTATCTACCACATTCTTCGTCTTATTCTTGGACTTCTCCTCGTCAGCCTCCTTCTTCTCCATTTTGTCGGCCGGGATGGGCGCGGGCACCTCCTGTCCAGTCACCTTCACAGTGACGGGGGCGGACGGCGCCGATGACTCCGATGTCTCATGCTTGCGCAGCGCGGTCTGAAATAAGCAGCAACAACATTACGACACTCTGATTATCAATAGCAATACAAAACTCACAACTCGGTACTGATAGTCATCGGAGCGCTCAATGGTCAGATCAGTGAAGTCAAGACGATCAGTGGTGACAATGTCCAGCCAGAAGCGGTCAGAAGGCGACTTACGCTCGATCTATAAGAGTATGTTTAACAATAATAAAAACTATTCTATTTTTACACATATGTGTCCAAAAAAGTCATGCAAAAATATATATGTTTGGTATATCTAGGCTGATGAAGCCAAGAAGATATTTGGGAGACCGGAAGGGAAAGTGTATCTCGTAGTGATGCCTGAGGCGGGTCCGAAAATCGAAGAGCGGTATAATCCCCGTGATGAACTGTTGTGATGATAATAAAAATTAACTTTTACTCGTTGCTTATCTTTGAGATCTATTTTCATGAAAACACGTCCATAAACTAAACAAAGTGCGTAGATTATCATGGTGTGTTTGCTTTTTGCTACTTCGCAGTGACACAGGGCGAAAAATCGAAAAATGCCGAATAATTGCTTTCCGGACCACTTTCAACCGTCTGGATGGCAGATGACGTCATGATAGATTTTCATGAAAACACCCCATAAACTAAACAAAGTGCGTAGATTATCATGGTGTAATTGCTTTTTGCTACTTCGCATCGCAGTGACACAGGGCGAAAAATCGAAAAATGCCGAATAATCGCTTTCCGGACCACTTTCAACCGTCTGGATGGCAGATGATGTCAGGATTGATTTTCTTTATAAAAATTATGTAGACCAAACAAAACACGCTCTTTCAAATTGTGCTAATTATTCTTGCTTCTCAGATCAGCAACATTTTCAAAAAATCGAAAATATGCCAATTTTTCATTTTTTTGATCATAACTTTTTTGAACCTATTTTTTTCGAAAAACATTTCATATGAAAAAGTTCCTAGAATCTGATAAGAAATCGAACGAGCTGTTATTTAAAGTGTTTTGGCAAAAATTGACCGATTTGAGGTAGTGGTCCCTTAATGGGCCAAATTTGCATATTTGACAAAAACGACCCTATACATGTTGTAGAGGACCTTCGATTATTCTCGTATGCGCCGGCATAGCTCCTAGTAACCACCTCGTCCGATTCTTACAGAGACGGTGTGATATATATATATATATATATATATATATATATATATATATATATATATATATATATATATATATATATATATTTCAAAAATATGATGATCCGATTGCCTACCTTGTAAAGCGTAGCATTCTCGACTGGGAGCCAGGCGATGGTGACTCTCTCCTCGTCTACCTCCTCGACGACGGGCGGCACGGGCTCGCTGAGCACCACCTGTGGCGGGCTCACCATGATCTCGCGGATAGACGACAGCTCGCTGTCGCTGTCGCTGCCGCCCTCGCGCTTCGTAAGCACGTCCACGGTGTCTGACGGGTGCGACTCGCCAACCTAAAGAATTGTCAAGTTGAATGATTTGTTGTGAACAACATGAAATACCATCTTTACAATAATCATACCTCGTTGCAGGCGATGATCCTGAACGAGTAGACCTGGTCGGAGAACAGCTCGTCCGCGTCGAACTTGAGTACGTTGGCGCGAGTCTTGCCCACCTGCGAGAGATTTTTGATCAGTATCAAGGGACCTAGAAATCAAGAATACAGTTGAATTAACTCACCTGGCGCCAGCGGTTATTGTCGACTCCCCTCCTCTCGATCAGATAGCAGGTGATGGGGGCTCCGTTCGTGTCCTCGGGTGCCTCCCACGAGAGACGCGTCGAGTTGACGTCGGTGTGCGACGCGCGCACTCCGAACGGCTCAGACGGCGCGTCGATGATGGATAGGTGAACCTCAAAAAGACTCAGTGAGAACATTTATAAGTATCCGCATCAAAATGACGATCACACTCAAAATAATCACACTCACCTCCTTGGTGACAGTGCCGTGCTGGTTGGTGGCAGTGATGGTGAGCATACCGCTGTCCGCTCTCTTCAGATTCTTCAGCCTCACTGACACGTTGTCGTCGTAGTCGGTGACCTCTCCGTGCATCGCCTTCACCGGGTCTTTGTTGAGGTGCAGCGTGACTTCCGGTGCCGGGTAGCCCTCGTAGCCGATGGTGAAGTCGAGTTCCTTGCCAGCATGCCACACCACTTCCCTTTGCAGGAGGTCGGGCATGGTGATCGCCGCAGGCACGGAGAGCGTGAGATGCGCGGGTGCCGACTTCTCGGTCTCGTTCAGCTGCAGGAAGTACTCTCCCACATCATGGTGGTCAACGTTTCGGATGGTGAGAACGGCGCGAGTACCCTCGAGCAGCTCGAACACCAGCTTGCCCATCTGCGGCCACATCTCCTGTCCGTTGTGGTGCCACTTCACGCGGCGCACAGGCTTCGTCAGCTGAACAGTGTGTGTAAGCATGTAAAATTCTCAGCTGAATCTAATCTACCTCGCAAGTGAATGTGATTGCTTTTTCAAACTCGGTGACGGTCTGGTCCTGTGGACCGATCGAAATGTGCGGCTCCTCTTCTGAAATATCGAGTTTAGTCTTCTGACAAAAATGCGATTGTTGTACTCTTCTATATCCTCCTTCACATCAACACCTGTACCGCACTGTTCGACTCACCCTTGACCAGCACCTCTCCCTCGGTCCTGCTCCTGCCATCACTGGTCTCGCAGCGGTACGTGCCGCTGTCGTCAGCGGTAGCGTTCTTGATACGCAATTTGCGCGTCGAGCCACGCACATCGAATGCGACGCGGTCGTTGGCAGTGAGACGGCGGCCGTCCTGCAATGCGTGAGTATAACATTGTAAACATCAAAAGGGGCAATTTTAAGTTGGGATACCTTGAACCAGATGACCACAGCGTCTTCGTCGGAGAGCTGGCAGGAGAGCTCGATATCGCTATCTTCAACAATCTCGGTATACTCGCCGAAAGAAGAGTCGAAGTGAGCGCGAACGTCTAAAATGATTATAAATTATGAACCTACTCAATTTTAGTGATAGTTAATTGCTTCACTAAAGTACTAAGACAAGGTGTAGACAAATAAAGATACAGAGGTCAAGATGAGAATTCGACACACAACCGATATGGTGATATAGATACATACATAAATAGTGGATACATACCAGTGATGGTGACATTGGCCTTGGTGACGTCCTTGCCGAGCTCATTGACGACCTCGCAGCTGTAGCAGCCGGCGTGCGACTGATCGCAGCTGTGCACAATCAGCACGGACATGTGGCCTTCGTTGATGATCTCCGTGTTCTCGTCTGCCGGGATCACCTCCGCCTCGTCCTTGTACCAGATGTACTCCGGAGCCGGCTCGCCCAGCGCATGCACCTGAAAGCGTGACCTTATCCCTGTCTTTCATGTTCTTCTTCTATAACTTCTCTCTCTCTCTCTCTCTCTCTCTCTCTCTCTCTCTATCTCCCCCTCATCTTGCATACGATTCTCACCTCGAATCGTAGTCCGCGCTTCTTGGAGATAGCGACGTCCTTGATCTGCTTGATAATTGACGGCTTCGCGTTCGCTAAACAAACGTTGAAAAGAGTCTTTTTCGCATGTATGGTACCATATATTTTATTTCTCACCGGCGATGCGCATGGGCGGGGTGGGGTCGCTGAACTCGCCCACACCGCCGTCGTTCTTGGCGGCGACGCGGAACACATACGAGACGCCCTCCTTGAGGTTGTCGATGTTGTTGGGCGGCAGAGACACGGCGACCTCTGTCCACACGCTGCTGCTCTCGCTCTTGTATCCGAGCACGTAGCTATCACCAGGCTCACCAGTCTCCCAATCAACCTGCAATGACGATTGTGCATATCACCCATATAGTATCGATTTGAACAACTATTTGAACAACCTACCGACACACTGTCCGGTCCGGTAACAATGATGCGCGGAACAGAAATGGTGTACGAAGGACGCTCTGAAAACGCAAAAATAGTGATTTCGTTTTGGTGAAAAATGCCATTCAAAACTGTCGATAATAGTGATGAAACCCTATTTAAGCCAATCAAAAAGTTTGAGAACATGAATATATAGCGGTTAGTCATGCGCGTTTTGCTCACGAGTAATCGTAGTTTCTCCGAGGCGAGGATCTGAACTGGTATTATGAGGTGGAGAGTATTATGTTTACAAAGAGGAGTGGACAACACAAATACAAATATAGCAATGTAGCAATGATCAATGTAGAACACTCACCGCTGGTCTCCGAGAGTACAAGTGGCTCGGAGGACATGTTTCCAGAGGAACGCATGCCCGCCTCGTTCACTGCCTCGATCTTGAACTCGTACTTCACTCCAGGCTTCAGATCCGTTACCGTGTAGCGAGTCACAAACACCGTATCCAAATTCACCTGTTAATTAGCGTAGTTGTAGTGTGCATACCCTCGATTAGGATGTCATTATTGAAAACGCAGTACGAGAGTTCATCGGTTTGGTTTATACTTTTTAGCCGGATATCTCACCAAAATTCTTTCGCGCCATTGTTTACCCACCTTCTTCCACTCTCCACCATCTGCCCTGACGTAGACCTCATAGGAGTAGATGGGCGATCCGCCGTCATCTTCTGGATGCTCCCACATGAGAGCACAGAACGTCGACCCGATGTCGCCAATGCGCGGCGCAGACGAGATCTTGGGAGCCACGTAAGGAGATCCAGTCGTCACCTTAATCATGTGTACATACGTCAGGTGCTGCTGATAATGAATAAGTGATGATATGCACATGTGGTTGCATACAGTATTGATACATTTGTTTGTGGATGTGGTACCTCGTTGGTGGTGGCGAACTCTCCAGGTCCGTGCTTGTTGACAGCCGCGACGCGGAAGATGTATCCGGTGTCGCACTCCATATCATCAATCGTAAACGACGACTTGTTGCCAGAGATCTAAAATATAAACAAGTGTACAAATGCAGGTTGTGATGTAAACCATTCGCGATAGACCAGTTTGACTGTTATCATACCTGAGCAACGCGGTGGAAGGTCCTCCTGTTCGCCTCCTTCTTTTCGATGAGATAGCCGGTAATTGGGCTGCCTCCATCAAACACGGGCGCATCCCACGAGATGGCAATGGAATCCGACCGCACCTCCGAGATTAGAAGCTCGTTTGGCTCGTCGGGAGTGTCTGAAAGGAACGGTGAATGAAAATGTCGTATTGAGGCTGACAATCTATATTTTGTCTACCATGTTGTATGTAAGTACTTCGTCATGAATTTTAAAGTGATATTTATAACTCACCATTGACGGAAACGTCGATCTTCTGTTCGATCACTCCATATTCGTTGGTGAGTCGCACCGTGTACTCGCCCGCGTCCTTCTTGCTCACACCGCGCTTGCAGAAGCGAACAGTGTTGTTGAGAACCTGAATAAGTGATATATATATATATATATATATATGTATATACATATATTGCAATCAAATATGCTAACAAACCTCAAGTTGGCTCTTGATCTCCTTGTCGATTGGCTTTCCGTTGAGGTGCACCTCGGCCGTCGGCTCCGGCTTTCCCTTGAATCCAAGGTTGATGAGCAGGCTGTCGCCGTGTTCCAACTCGTGAGTCGTCTTCACGTCGTCATCAAAAGCGGGTTTTCCGCAGATCTCCAGGTTGGTATAGCTCTCCGCACCGTCGACAACCACCGAGTATTTTCCGGAGTCGTCGAGGCGCGTGCGCTTGATTGTGAGACTGACGCTCACATCGTCGCTAGCTTGCTCCATACGAGGGTCGACCAGCTTTATGCCGTTGAAGTACCACGTGACGTTTTGGGGCGCGTGGTTGAGCTTGACGGAAAGCGTGACGTCCTGATCGGCGACGCCGCGCGACTTGCGCTGCAGCTTCTCCACAATATCAATGGGAGTCTCTTCCACGGTAAGAGTGGACTCCGCGGTAGCGTCGCCGAGACGGCACTTCACCTTCAAACCACTGTCACCCGGCACCACGTCATTGATGAAGAGCGTGCGAGTGAATGCGTTTGTCTCGTCAAACGCGCGCTTTTCGGAAGCAGCGGGCTTTTCGTTGATGTACCACTCTACGTAGTCGTCTTCGTTGACCAGTTCAACTTCGAAGCGTACGGTGTCTCCGCGCAGGGCGACCGTCTCCTTGCCCATCGTGGCGACAAATCCCTCGCGACGGCGACGGCGACGGCTCACCGTGTAGGACGAGCTATCGGAAGACGTGTTGGAAGACTTGCGCGACTTGAGTTTCATGTCAAACTCGCCGTCCACAGATGCAGTCGGCGATCCGAGAGTAGCCGAGAACGTGTCCGCAACTTCGTCTGCATGTTCAGCGGTAGCCTCCGTTATCTTCACTTCGACCTTCACATCGGCATCTTCTACCAGTCTATCGTTCTTCTCATCAGGCTTGACATCCATATCCTTCTCATCAACCTTGGGCGTAGAATCCTTCTCAGAAATCTTTTCAGACACATCGGTTTCAGAGGAGTCGCTCTTCTTGACTACCTTCTTCTTTTTCTTCGGCTTTTCGTCGGGCTTTGCAGAATCATCAGATGGGTTTTCGCTTGTCTCACCAGCGTTCTTCTCAGCATCAGCCTTCTCATCAGTCGTCTTCTTTTCAGCAACAGCCTTCTCATCAGCTTTCTTCTTGTCAGCAGCGGCCTTCTCATCAACCTTCTTCTTCTCATCGCCGGTCTTCTTCTGATCAGTAGCAACCTTGTCGTCGGCCTTCTTCTTCTCAGCCACGGCCTTCTCATCAGCCTTCTTCTTGTCCTCGTCGGCCTTCTTCTTTTCAGCAACGGTCTTATCATCAGTCTTCTTCTTGTCCTTGTCGGCCTTTTTCTTTTCAGCAACGGCCTTCTCATCAGCCTTCTTCTTGTCCTCGTCGAACTTCTTCTTCTCAGCCACGGCCTTCTCATCAGCCTTCTTCTTGTCCTCGTCGGCCTTCTTCTTCTCAGCAACGGCCTTCTCATCAGCCTTCTTCTTGTCCTCGTCGGCCTTCTTCTTCTCAGCAATGGCCTTCTCATCAGCCTTCTTCTTGTCCTCGTCGGCCTTCTTCTTCTCTGCGACGGCCTTCTCATCGGCCTTCTTTTTGTCCTCGTCGGCCTTCTTCTTCTCAGCAGCAGCCTTCTCATCAGCCTTCTTCTTGTCCTCGTCGGCTTTCTTCTTGTCCTCGTCGGCATTCTTCTTCTCTGCGACGGCCTTCTCATTGGCCGTAATTTGGTCCTCGTCGGCCTTCTTCTTCTCAGCCACGGCCTTCTCATCAGCCTTCTTCTTGTCCTCGTTGGCCTTCTTCTTCTCAGCAACGGCCTTCTCATCAGCCTTCTTCTTGTCCTCGTCGGCCTTCTTCTTCTCAGCAACGGCCTTCTCATCAGCCTTCTTCTTGTACTCGTCGGCCTTCTTCTTCTCTGCGACGGCCTTCTCATCGGCCTTCTTTTTGTCCTCGTCGGCCTTTTTCTTCTCAGCAGCAGCCTTCTCATCAGCCTTCTTCTTGTCCTCGTCGGCTTTCTTCTTGTCCTCGTCGGCATTCTTCTTCTCTGCGACGGCCTTCTCATTGGCCGTAATTTGGTCCTCGTCGGCCTTCTTCTTCTCAGCAACGGCCTTCTCATCAGCCTTCTTCTTGTCCTCGTCGGCCTTCTTCTTCTCAGCAACGGTCTTCTCATCAGCCTTCTTCTTGTCCTCGTCGGCTTTCTTCTTCTCTGCGACGGCCTTCTCATCGGCTGTATTTTTGTCCTCGTCGGCCTTCTTCTTATCCTCGTCGGCCTTCTTCTTCTCAGCAACGGCCTTCTCATCAGCCTTCTTCTTGTCCTCGTCGGCCTTCTTCTTCTCAGCAACGGTCTTCTCATCAGCCTTCTTCTTGTCCTCGTCGGCTTTCTTCTTCTCTGCGACGGCCTTCTCATCGGCCGTATTTTTGTCCTCGTCGGCCTTCTTCTTATCCTCGTCGGCCTTCTTCTTCTCAGCAACGGCCTTTTCATCAGCCTTCTTCTTGTCCTCGTCGGCCTTCTTCTTCTCAGCAACGGTCTTCTCATCAGCCTTCTTCTTGTCCTCGTCGGCTTTCTTCTTCTCTGCGACGGCCTTCTCATCGGCCTTCTTTTTGTCCTCGTCGGCCTTGTTCTTCTCAGCAACGGCCTTCTCATTAGCCTTCTTCTTGTCCTCGTCGGCAATCTTCTTCTCTGCGACGGCCTTCTCATCGGCCTTCTTTTTGTCCTCGTCGGCCTTTTTCTTCTCAGCAGCTGCCTTCTCAACAGCTTTTTTTTTGTCCTCGTCGGCCTTCTTCTTGTCCTCATCGGCCTTCTTCTTATCCTCGTCGGCCTTCTTCTTCTCAGCAACGGCCTTCTCATCAGCCTTTTTCTTGTCCTCGTCGGCCTTCTTCTTCTCAGCAACGGGCTTCTCATCAGCTTTCTTCTTGTCTTTGTCGGCTTTCTTTTTCTCAGCAACGGTCTTCTCATCAGCCTTCTTCTTGTCCTCGTCGGCTTTCTTCTTCTCTGCGACGGCCTTCTCATCGGCCGTGTTTTTGTCCTCGTCGGCCTTCTTCTTCTCAGCAATGGCCTTCTCATCAGCCTTTTTCTTGTTCTCGTCGGCCTTCTTTGCTTTCTTGTCGGTCTTCTTGACTGTCGCGACAGCCGCCGCATCCTCTTCGTCCTGCTTGTCGACAAATGCCTGGAAGTCGGCAGTTGCCTCGGCGACAGCAGCCGTGTCGACCTCTGCGATCTCCTCGCTCTCGTCGACCACCTCTCCGTGCATGGGTTTCTTGTCGCGGGAGAGACTCCTTTTCTTTGCTCCCTCCTCCTCCTGCACCGTCTGCGGGCTCTCACTGCGGTGCTTGAACGAGAAACGCTCGTCCGGCGTCGTGTCACGAGATCGAACCTGAAACGAAGCAAGTCTAATATAAGTGACTACTTCATTGAAAATTGTATGTGAACGAAAAAAATGTATCTTGATACCAGTTTTGTCGTAATGTACGCAAACAACAGATGCGGACATTATGCACTTAATCAGATGTGGCTATTATGTACGAAGCAAATCTTGTAAATATTTTTGTGAACAGATGATGTACGTAGAGTCGGCCGAATATGTGTGAAAAACCATAGTGGCGTACCTTCATGGTGATGCTGGCACTTGTGGGGGCCTTCATGGGCGATGTGATGGTGGACTCGGCGCTGCCCTCGCGAGCCGTGATCTGCGTAGTGATCACCGTCTCGCTGTGTAGCGTCGATGGCTCGCCGCAGAACTGAACGAGGTGGCACTTTCAGTCTCTCTGTTTTTTTAATTGAAAAGTTGTATGATTGTATCTTGTATGTTGCATAAGTGTTGCGGCCTTTTCTCGTGTAATTAATCACATTGATTACGCAAATTTGGATAGATCATTGATGTAAATTAATATAAAACTTTACTTTGACGTGATTTCTCACCTTGGAATGTATAGTGTCGGGGATGACGAGCGACTTGGGCGCGTTCTTCTTGCGCTTGGAGAAGCTGTCTGAAAAAAATCACTCATTCTCTATATTGTTGTAAGTATCCCTCATAAAAATAGTATATACTTCTCATTCATCCACTGTAAAAGATTTGTAGCTGAATGTGTAGTGTATTAATACATGTAGTTAACTGGTGTTTGAGTTTGAAATAGTGTGATGATTACTTACCTCCCTCCGGGCTGGTGTCCTTGCTCTTGCCCTCGTCGGGACGCGGCGGCTTGTCGGCCGACTGCGAGCGAGTCGACACCTTCTTCTTCTCCTTATCGCCCTCCTTCGGAGGAGCCGACTCCTTCCTCTTCACCACCTTCTTAGTCTTCTTCTCCTTCTCTTCGGGCTTCTTCTTAGCAGCCTCTTCCTTCGGCTGCTCAGGCTCGGCAGCCGCATCGGTCTTCTCTTCGGCCTTATTTGTCTTAATGTCTTTTTTGACGTCGTCCTTCGAATCCGTGCGCTTTTTCACAGTGACAGTAGCGTCTTCCTCTACAACTTCGCTCTTCTTGGAAGCGACGGCAATGGAAGCAGATGCGTCGACAGATACATCGGCAGAAGCGTCAGTGGTTGCTTCAACATCCGCCACAGCATCCACACTGGCCTCCGCAACGGGAGTGTCCTCGGTCTTCTTCTTCTTCTTCACAACCTTCTTCTTCTTAGGCTTCTGAAATACATGTGTGTAGCAGATCATTGTTGTTATATGGACTCACCTCTGAATCTTCCTTCTCCTTACGCTCGCGAATTTTCTTCTCCTTCTCGTCTGAAAAAAAAATATATTCAATTCAGCCCTTCAGAAGTTTAATATCATAAGAACAAGCTCACCGGTGTAGCTCCGTTTATCTCTCTACCAACCGTGACCTCTGAGTGTTTTGGAATTTTGATTTGTACACAGCACAACGAACCGGACAAAAGTCATTATACTCAACACTCACACCACAAGGACACAACTGAACAAGAACAGCAAAACCACGACACACCAGGCGACATGAACACATTGACGTCTGAGAAGCACCAAGCCTCGCCGGCGGGGTTGACGGCGCGACACGCGTACTCGGCGGCCGCGCGGTGCGAGACGTTGCGAAGGATGAGCACGTGGCGCGACTGGCCAGGACGCACCACCTCCTGCCGAATCTCCACCTGCAAACCACTCGTCACACACT
Organism: Rhabditoides inermis; assembly: GCA_963966185.1. Lineage (NCBI taxonomy): Eukaryota > Metazoa > Nematoda > Chromadorea > Rhabditida > Rhabditidae > Rhabditoides > Rhabditoides inermis. The sequence goes on along the minus strand of CAWZYM010000380.1, from coordinate 320,818 downwards.
GCCACACCACTGCTATTCACGTGTTCATCGTCCTCGCTGAGTCGACGACCGTCTTGGTAGAACGAGATCTCCGGAGCCGGCTCGCCCACCGCCGACACGCACATGATGACCTGGAAATCTCTCTCTCTCTCTCTCTCTCTCTCTCTCTCTCTCTCTCTCTCTCTCTCTCTCTTTCTCTCTTTCTCGCTCTCTCGCTCTCTCTCTCTCTCTCGCTCTCTCTCCCTCTCGACAATCATATCGAAACAAAAACACATCGCACCTGCTCTCCGACGACGGCGTCCTGGTCATCGAGCAGTTCCTCGAAGCGTGGGGCCACCAGCAGCTGCTGAGTCAGCTTCGGCGAGCGGTTCTTGCGGCAATACGCCTGAATTTCATTGAAAAAAAAGGAAAAAAAGAGAATGTTTTTGCCTAGGTCTAAGACAGTTGTTATATTCATCAGATGATTTTAATCAGCAGTGATTTTAATCAGCAGTACCTTCCTCATTCTCCTGGGCTTACTGGCATCTGCTTCGTTCTCGCTGGCCGACAGCTGGCTGCGCACCGAACGCCTCTTCTGCGCACCGGCTCGCCGACGCGCGAAATGATCGTTGTCGGGGTAGTCTGAAGATCCATTTCCAACTATGTGTTCACAAAAACAAATAGAAAAGAGAAGAGTCACATGTTTTCCGATGAGTATCTAGATAGTGACGTGAAAAAGATCTACCATCTACAGTATGCATCTCCTACATAGGTGGTTCAATAGATTATGCACGCACCCTCGCAGTCGATTGTGAGATCGAAGCTGCAGCTGTCCACGCCGGCCACGTTCTCCACTCGAAGGCTGGAGAGAAAATGTGAAAATATGATGAACATTTATATACGTATGGATAGTATGGTGTTCTGCATACGATGAATTGTTTGTATGAGTTTTCGTGCATGATTGCACTTTCGCGGAGTGAGAAACCACAGATGAAAACATGATGCATTTCGCATTGACTTGAAATCATATGAATAGCAGAATGGAGCAAAAAAGATAAGAAAGAATGCTTAAACAATTAGAATACACTAGATGTATAGTTGTATGTTCTCGGATTTACGTAACACGTCGCTGTGAAATGAATAGTGTCCACACAATGCGCATGAAATTGATGAATCACCTGTACTCGTCGTCATCGTCGAACGTGACTCCGCTGACGTCGATAGTGCACTGCCCGTCTTCCGAGATGTCAATCTCCACCTACACGCAAACACATTGTCGATTGTAGAGAATGAATATGCATTCATACGAATACACGTAAAATACTCTCAAGTTGTGTATGAATTATGGATTGTACGATGAAAAAAGGCATAATCTTGGATCGTAAATATGGGGAATAAGCGGAAGGGACTTGTATACAACGTCTCACCTTGTCACTCTCGCACTCCTCTCCGTTCTTGAGCAGAATCAGTTCGGGCAGCGGATCGCCGGCCACTTTCGCCCTCAAACTGAATGACCGTGTGAAACAAACAAGATCAACTATTATTTGTGTAGTTAAAATTAACAGCATACCTGACAACATCGCCCTCCTCGGCGCGCATGCTAGTCACTGGAACGACGATCTTGGCCGCTGTGAAATCGTGGGAGACAGAGCAGGACTCTGAAATAACAACATCGATGCGATAGTGACTCCAATAGTGATAATCTGTATGTATAGGTAAAATATTAATGTATTAATACACCGTCAATAGTAGAAGGGAACAGTGGATGGTCGCACCTAGTTAGAATAAAACAATGAAACAAAAGCAATAATGTGAACGAACTATTAAACGTCAAATGAACAGTAGATGGAAATTTTAAAGTGTCGCACAACTCACTGTCGGTGTCCTCGACCTCTATCTGCACAGCACACTCGTCGACTCCTCCGTCGTTCTCCACATAGAGACGCAGAGTGCCGGCATGCGAGGACGAGATCGAGGGGAACGTGACAGAAAAGGTGAAATCCTCAAACACTTTGTTTTATACATGATTGCAGATGAGAGTATTCTCAATGTTTAACTGTTATTGTGCAAAATGCGCTGTTGCGCATATCTCCCTATTTCTCTCTCTCTCTCTCTCTCTCTCTCTCTCTCTCTCTCTCTTTCTCTCTCTCTCTCTCTTTCTATCTCTCTCTCTCTCTCTCTCTCTCTCTCTCTCTTCACGGAATCTCAAACAAAAAGGCAATAGCAGCCTTATAAATTATGTTCACCCACCTGCTTGTCCTGGAACACCTCGATGACGATTTCATCGGAGGCTGTGATGTCGCGGCCATTCAGGGAGACGGACAGCTGAATGGAACAATCTAGGTGAATGGAAATGTACACATGTGAACTGGGAATGATTTATATTACATAACAAGAACACGCAAGATTAATTTTCTCCTGTTCCACGCTGACTTATCTAAGTTTTGAAAAAAAAGTGAGAGGTATACTCTACAGATCGAATAGGCGATGTGCGTATACATAATGATTAAGTAATACAAAGACGCGATTACAAGAGATCAGTGAGCAGTATGCAGAAAGAGAGTGTAACAGTCGCGCGAGGGTGGTAGTAAACAAAGAAGGGCAAGTTGGGTTGGCGCATTTGCATAGTGTAATGTCTGCCTGCAGGCCACGCTCGTGCGAAAATAATGGTGATTTCGGAAAGAAGGGACCAAGGGAAAAGAGAAAGTCAATAGAAACTCGTGGAATTGACTGAAAAGTTAGTATTGATCTTTTTGATAATGTGACTAGCGCTCCGGCGCGCTGTCGCGCGCCTCCGCACTAGGTATACGAAAATAGAAAATAGAAGAATAGTTCGTCTTGCATGTTTGATAGTTGATTGCTATCTAATGACTCTTGCGAAGATACATACACGCAAGGGTCGTAGTTGAAGTGTTCAAGTTCTATGTATTTTGTTTGTGTAGCTTAATTTTTGTCTTTTCTAACTATCTCTCCTACTTCTTTTTCACTTTTTTTTTATGTTTCACAGATGTACACCGCCCCATCTCTTTCTCCTCTACACTGTTCTGTCTACTTTCCATCCTATCTCCCTCCTCCTCCCCCGCCCCCCTCCTCTCTCTCTCTCTCTCTCTCTCTCTCTCTCTCTCTCTCTTTCCTTGACACAGTTCTACTCTCCCTTATCTGGCCTCTCTCTCTCTCTCTCTCTCTCTCTCTCTCTCTCTCTCTTCTCCCTCTCCCACTGTCTTGCTATCTCTTTCTTTCTTTCTTTTTCTCTCTCAGTATTATATTCTCTAGAAACAGTGTTATATTCTATATTGTCTACTTTCAACTTTCTAGAGACAATACTAATACTATGCTCTTGTTTGTCTACTGCATCTTTTTCTTCTACTGTGACAACAACTTTTTAGAGACATTACTATGTTTTCTTCTGTCTACTTTCACCTCTCGTCACCTCTTCCACTCTCACTCTCACATCTGCAGTAATCACTATCACTGCTACTTTCGAGAGACAGTTACGTCTACTCTTTCTTCTCTCTTCTCTCTTCTCTCTCCTATTCTCTCTCTTGTATACTTTCACGTCCCCGCTGCGGTGACAACAACTTTCTAGAGACAGTACTATTGTACCTTCTGTCTAGTCTTCTATTCTCACATCTGCAGTAGTCACTGCGACTTTCGAGAGACGGTTATTTACTACTCTCTTCTCTACTGTCTTCTCTCCCTACTGTCTACTCTCTCACGTTCTAAAAATATAAATTGACCGCCTGTGCTTGCCAAGTTACATGTAAGGTGAACTCGATTCTCACCTCACCTCACTTCCACTCGACACTGTACTGCATCGAAAAGCGCAATTTCAGGCTGAACATGTACAAAAGTACAAGTAATAAACTCAAAACTCACTTTCAAATGAAAAAAGAAGCAGTACATAGTTCTATATCACGTCTACAATGACTTCGAGAAAAGAAGCCGGCTGGCGCGCCCTAACACGTTGTGCGCATGTGAAGAAGTTTGAAACAGTTTGAGAATGATTTGATCGTTAGAAAGCACTATCTATTGACGTCTCGAAACATTTTACTTAATTTTCAACCTTCAACTTTTCGTTTTGTCGAAGTTATTCGTTGAAGATAGAAATTTTGTCTTTTTCAACTGACTCAATCCATTATTGTTATATTTAGACATAATCTTATCAAAAACGACACAACTGAGTGGATATGGGTCAGTGATTGCGAATGCCAAATATTCGATATCGATCGGTTGACCTGGCGGCTGGTAGCGAGCAATCCGGTGGGCGCGACCCCAGCAAGTAACGCACGCTCAGAAAATGTCTAATACTGTATGAAGACAAAGTCCGATCGATCTGAAACTTTGACAGAAAGGCTTTTTTGCCCTTAAAAGCTTAAGTTTACAAATTGGACCCTCTATCTCGTCTGTACAAAAAGTCGATCATATTCGCCATATTTGGTGACTTTTCAAAAAAGGAAACCAGTTTCTATAATCTACTATACGTAATCTTTCTTCTATTCAATTTTTATAGAAATCGAAGATCATGAATTTTGGGTGCATTTTGGGTACATTCGCCTATTTGGGCATGAAGATGAGGTCACAGGCAGCTGGTATCGCGGCTATCGACTTTTTCTAGGTCGATTCACCTACTCTCCAAATTTGGTTCTAATTGAAGTATTTTGAAATTTTTCTCCATAGTTAAGAGATTAGGTGATAACTATGATCAGAAGATCGCTATTGACGAGATATTTGGAATTTTGCGTTCTCGGGTGTTAAAGAAACTTTCTAGAAGAAATTAGCAAATAGGGTATACTTTGAAAAGAGATATCTTTCCGGAAAGAATGACAGACAGACAGACAGACAGACACCATAGTAAATATTAGTATGAAAGGGGGAAACGTACAGTGGCTTCGTTTCCTTCCATCGATATCATCACAGTAGCCGGCTCGCCACACGTCACGTACCTTAACAAACAGTTTTTTTACTTATCAGAAAAAAAACTTTACACAATTGTTCACGTACACATTCTCCGGGGCATTGTAGATCATAGGCGCCATTGCAACCGGTTTTGTCTGCTTCCTGGATGTCTTCACAGTCTTTTTCTTTTCTGAAACAACTACATAAAGAACTGTCAGAAAAAAATGTACATGAAATCAATACCAACCTTTCTGCTTCTCCTCCTTCAGTTGCTCGAGTTTGTCGATCCCGCTTTTCTCGGAGAAAATGGGTGACGCTTGGTGGTGAGCGGCGGCGGCGGCGGTTGTCGATCGTTCGTTGTCGTCTGAATGCAAGGTAGTACTGACTCGGTTATGCTGCCCATTCCTTATGCATGCCATCGCGGAACATCCGTTTTGCATACCTTGATTCGCACGCATGTCTTGACTCGTTTGTCCTTGCGCCGCAGCTGCTGTCTTCTCCCCACTCGCATCATCTACGGGTCGTCCATCCGAGCAGGCGGCGGCGTGATCTTGCGCCTCCAAGATCCCCTACCATCGATAATTGTCATTATCGATTTGCTTTCATGTACCTATTTTCATTTTCATAAATTTTACTCTCACAAGCGGTGTTTTGAGTGTCTTTTTGTATTCAAAAACGTAAACAAACTTTTTACGTTTTGAAACCGTGTACATACAAGCAACACCGTATACAATTGCAACCTGTTCGATTGCAAACTCTGTTTGTAAACTAACATTACTTGTGTGAAGTAATGTTAGTTTACAACGTTTTGTGTGAAATGTAGTTTTGTGTGAAATGTAGTTTTGTATGTATAGGATCGTTTTGTGTGAAATGTAGTTTTGTATGTATAGGAATGTGCCTCACCTGCACAGCCTCCATTGACATGCCGTTCTCAAACGCGAAGTCCGTGTTCGTCGCGTCTTCCTGCAATGAAATCTTCCTCAACCGTGTACGAAAAGTGCACTCACTTGTGTCTCTCGCATCCTGGCTTCAGCTGCAGCGGCCCTCTTCGCGGCAAGCAGTCGCTCCGTCTCACTGCTGATGTAGCGCTTAGGACCGGTAAGCGCCACGTTCTTGGTCGTGATCGCCCTTCTGTCAGCCGCGCGCTGCTTCAGTGCTGCGATGCCGGAAGTGCACTGCTTCTCCTCTGGCTGAGTGAGGTCTGCCTCCACGTCCACCTCCTCATCTTCGCTGTCCGACGAATACATGGTGATGCTGGCGTAGGTGCGTTCGCGCCTCGCTTCTTCGGCTGTTGTTGCAATGGCGGCACGCTGGTACATCTTGGTGAGCTCGAGGTTGCGGTGGGTCTGCTCCTGTTCTGCCTGCTGCACCGACTTGCTTTCGCTCCAGTGCTCAGAGGCTGCCGACGAGATCGAGGCATCCGCATCTTCATCGATCCGGGACAATTCGGTGAAGGTGGTGGTGCGCTCATCGCGCGAACTACGCATGTCACGCGAGGCAGTCGCCTTTTCTGAGAACGTGAGGTCTGCTACTGTGTCGTCCGCCTCCCCTGTCTTCTTGAGCGACGCTTGTCTGGTTGTCTTCTTCGAAGTTTTCTTTCTTGTGGTAGTCGCCTCGGAGTACTTTTCTTCGACAAAGGCCACCGCATCTTCGACGCTCTCTCCCGCCTTAGCAGCCTTGAACGCGGCGTCTCTTTTGCGCAACTCTAACATGCTATCGTCGCTTTCGTAGACGCTCTCCTCCTTCTCGAACACCTTCTCAGCTGCCTTGTCGAACGCGCATGTCTTCGCCGTCTTACACGTCTCTCGGAACTCGTCCGGCTTGCTGATCTCTGCGTTAATTTGCAGATCTTCCCAAGTAGACTCCCTCATAGACGCATTTTTCTTGGATTTGGATGAAATAATCGTTTCCGTGGCAGCAGTTTTAGTAGTTTTGCCCAGGTTATGAACAGAGGAGATATGTGTGTTCTTAGCAGCTTGCATAGTGGATGAAATGCTTATTCCCGACGAAGAATCGACGATAGCTCCAGCATCGACGGTTTGTTCAGTCATTTCAATAGTAATGTGCTGCGCAGTCGCCTTGTTTTTCGCGTTCTTAACTGATTTCATGAACATCAGCTTCTCCGTATGCTTCATGTCCTTGCTTGTTTCAGATGACGTTCCACTCTTCTTGATAGATGTTCTCACATTCTTCTCCTCAAACCGGCTCCTTTCGTCTTGCCCCTCCGCCACCACTCCCACTGTGCTCATGAGCCTCTGCAGCTTAGCTAAGGTGATATCGGTTTCGAGGCACTTGTTGCTGACTTCCTTCACCGACTTGCTTGTTTCCAGAATCTCCGAGTCTGACAGGTCAACCTCGCTCAGCAAGTGCTCTTCTTTCTTCTTGAACACGCTCAATGTCTGCGCCTCCTCCACGCTGAGACGGTCGGATGACTTGACAGTGGTAGGGATGGTTAAGTTCTGAGAAGACGAAGCAGAAGCATCCGTCGGAGCTTTGCAAATCTCAAGGATCGCCTCAATCTCTACTGTCGGCAGATCCTTCTTAACGGTTTTCTTCGTCATCTTCTTCATCTTGTCTTTCTTCACAGACTCTGCGGTTTCTGCCATAGACTGTTTGTCAAGTGATGCAGATAGTCCGATTTCGACAGAAGTTGTTTCATTTAGATTAGCAAATGCAGTGGCGAGTTCGTTGTCATCGATCGATGTAACACGTTCTTCAGTGGCTTCGGTATGAACAAGACTTTCCGTAACAGTCTCCGATCTGTTGCCAGGTACTGCAACAGTAGCACGTGTTGATACTGTCAGCTTGTCGAAGAGAGAAGTCGAGTCCACAGCATGTTCGCTTTTCTTTTCAACCTTCTCAGAGCATGATGCCTTCTTTTTCTTTGAAGAGGCGACGACTTTGGAAACATCTGCCTTTTCCGAATACTCCAATGTTGTTGAGACGACGTCTGCGCTATGTATCTTAGCGAAGGCTTGCTGCATCAATGTCGTCGATTTGGCGGGCTCGGAGATGTTAGCAGTAGTGGCGTCCATGTTATCAGCGACGATTGTTGCTTCTAGTCCTTCTCCAACTGCAGGTTCCTTTCTCACATCTATTGCAAACGACTTCTTCTCGACTCCAGCTGCAAACAAGTTTGTCGCTGAAGACATATAGTCGTTCACGCCAACGGTTGTAAATCCAGATTCATCTTCACATGTTTCGTTGATGATAGTTTTTGAGTGAACAGTATGATCCTCTATCTTCTTTTTTGACGTATTTGTCTTTGCGGAAGCATTCTCCTCGTCTATCGTATCCTTCTGCTTTGTCTTCTCTTTAGACTTCTTCTGTTCGGCAGAAACCTTTTGTTCGAGAGCTTTGACAGCGGTAGATTTTTTTTCGGCCTTCTGTTCTTCGGCCGTTGCCATTCCCTCGTTCTTCTTGTGATTTGCAGCAGCCTTCTCATCATTCTTCTTCTGTACAGACTTCTCTTCGACAGTCTTTGCAACAGCCGCCTTCCCATCGGTATTTTTCTGTTCGGCAGCTGTCTTCTTCTCGGCTTTCTTCTGCTTTGTATCCGCCTTTTCCTCAGCTATCTTCTGTTTGACAAAAGACTTCTCCTCGGCAGCCTTTGCAGCAGCCGTCTTCTCCTCGGCGTTTTTCTGTTCGGCAGCTGTCTTCTTCTCGGCCTTCTTCTGCTTTGCATTCGCCTTTTCCTCAGCTATCTTCTGTTCGACAAAAGACTTCTCTTTGGCAGCCTTTGCAGCAGCCGTCCTCTCATCGGCGTTTTTCTGTTCGTCAGTTGTCTTCTTCTCGGCCTTCTTCTGCTTCGCATCGGCATTTTTCTCAGCAATCTTCTGTTCGGCAAAAGACTGTTCCTCGACAGTCTTTGCAACAGCCGCCTTCTCATCGGTATTTTTCTGTTCGGCAGCTGTCTTCTTCTCGGCCTTCTTCTGCTTTGTATCCGCCTTTTCCTCAGCTATCTTCTGTTCGACAAAAGACTTCTCCTCGGCAGCCTTTACAGTAGCCGTCTTCTCATCGGCGTTTTTCTGTTCGGCAGCTGCCTTTTCCGCGGCATTCTTATGTTCGGCAGCAGTCTTTTCTTCAGTGACTTTCACAGCTGCCGTATTCTTCTCGACCGTCTTCTGCTTTGCAGCAGACTTACTCTTGGTCTTTCTCAGCTCGACAGCAGACGTGTCTCCAGTTTTGTTCTTAGCCCTTATCGTCGTCTTCTTATTTTGTGGGGTGGTTTTCGATTCCTCGTCCTTTTCTTCCACAGTCTCAATGGCTTCCGTGATCTTTTCTATCGCTCCTCGAATGATATCAGCTTGCTCAGCTGAGGAGTCGTGATGGTCCTAAATTAATGTTTCTTTTCGAAATAATATTAAAAAGGGTTGCTGAAACACTCACAAATGAACCCGGACCGACAGACAGTCGCTTCTTCTGAGATGCCCGACGAGAGAGGGTCTTCTCAGGCGAGTCCCTGTCGACATATGTCTTCGAGGTAGGCGTGGATGCGACCGAGTACTGAACAGAGTCTTCTTCCTCTATCAGAGAGCAGTCCAGAGATGCGTCAGGGCCAACCTGCAATGCCTGTGTTCTTTTCTAAAGAGAGAGAGAGAGAGAGAGAGAGAGAGAGAGAGAGAGAGAGAGAGAGAGAGAGAGAGAGAGAAGCGCAAGAAAGAGAAAGAGCGCGCAAGAAAGAGAAAGAGAGCGCAAGAAAGAGAAAGAGCGCGCAAGAAAGAGAAAGAGAGCGCAAGAAAGAGAAAGAGAGCGCAAGAAAGAGAAAGAGAGCGCAAGAAAGAGCAAGAGAGCGCGAGAAAGAGAAAAGAGCGCGAGAAAGAGAAAAAGAGCGCGAGAAAGAGAAAAAGAGCGCGAGAAAGAGAAAAAGAGCGCGAGAAAGAGAAAAGAGCGCGAAAAAGAGCAAGAGAGCGCGAGAAAGAGAAAAAGAGCGCGAGAAAGAGCAAGAGAGCGCGAGAAAGAGCAAGAGAGCGCGAGAAAGAGCAAGAGAGCGCGAGAAAGAGCAAGAGAGCGCGAGAAAGAGCAAGAGAGCGCGAGAAAGAGCAAGAGAGCGCGAGAAAGAGCAAGAGAGCGCGAGAAAGAGCAAGAGAGCGCGAGAAAGAGCAAGAGAGCGCGAGAAAGAGAAAGAGAGCGCGAGAAAGAGAAAGAGAGCGCGAGAAAGAGAAAGAGAGCGCGAGAAAGAGAAAGAGAGCGCGAGAAAGAGAAAGAGAGCGCGAGAAAGAGAAAGAGAGCGCGAGAAAGAGAAAGAGAGCGCGAGAAAGAGAAAGAGAAAGAGAAAGAGAAAGAGAAAGAGAAAGAGAAAGAGAAAGAGAAAGAGAAAGAGAAAGAGAAAGAGAAAGAGAAAGAGAAAGAGAAAGAGAAAGAGAAAGAGAAAGAGAAAGAGAAAGAGAAAGAGGAAAGAGAAAGAGAAAGAGAAAGAGAAAGAGAAAGAGAAAGAGAAAGAGAAAGAGAAAGAGAAAGAGAAAGAGAAAGAGAAAGAGAAAGAGAAAGAGAAAGAGAAAGAGAAAGAGAAAGAGAAAGAGAAAGAGAAAGAGAAAGAGAAAGAGAGAAAGAGAAAGAGAAAGAGAAAGAGAAAGAGAAAGAGAAAGAGAAAGAGAAAGAGAAAGAGAAAGAGAAAGAGAAAGAGAAAGAGAAAGAGAAAGAGAAAGAGAAAGAGAAAGAGAAAGAGAAAGAGAAAGAGAAAGAGAAAGAGAAAGAGAAAGAGAAAGAGAAAGAGAAAGAGAAAGAGAAAGAACTAAAAACTTGTATTAATAGTATATAAAAATACCTTTAAGCCTTTGGTGAGTCGCCGTCCACTCTTCCACTTCTTGTCCCCTTCCGGCAATTCAGTATCCGAATGCAATGAGACATCGATCGACGTGGCTTCCGAAGGTCTGAAATGAAAATTTTATAAAAAAGTTTCAAGCAAGTACTTATTAATTACACCACTCACTCGTCGAGATCGAATTCACGCGAGTCCGCATACGTCGGATCATCGACAACGCCGCGGTTGCCCTCTTCTCCAGGAGACACAGCTAGAGTGAAATGTGATTTTTCAACGTATGATGTTTGTTGTATACCATGTTCTTCCATCTCTTGTTGCTCCGTCACCACCTCATTTTCCACGAGCTCGTTGCCGCGGCTGCTTTCATCTCCGGCCCTCCTCGAGTCATAGTCTAAACAAACAAACACCGTGGGCGCGCGCTAGCTGGCAAACACGCAGCCGCCCTCCTGTGACATTGTACAAGGGGCAGCCGTGCCATCCGACACTCTTCACATTTACACACAACAACACCGCACTCCACATTGATTGTCTGTCCTAAGGTCAAAGAGCAGTCCGAACGCGAGTGTCACAGTGTCTCAATGAAAACATGCAGAATCACGTGCACATGCCCTTATGCGTGTTTTGTTTGCGGATATGAGGTCACGGTTGGCGTGAAAAGAGATGAACGGAACAAGCTCACCGGATGTCGCTCGATACACAGTTGTAGGCGAAACATACCAATATCCTTCGCGATAGAAACATCATTGTCAGCAAACGCTGATTCGGATTCTGAAAAATGTTATTATTATAAATGTAAAAAATACGTGTAAATTAATGTTATTACTATAAATAATTGATGAACAAATGAAAAATAATGGTTGTAAAAGAGATTTCAACAAATATACTAAACATATTACAACGAAATTTGCGTTATAATAATAATGTATCAAGATCGCAGATCTAATTCAAAATACGGAAAACGTTGATCTTTGAAATCGTGACCACGAGCAAAGGAGGTTGGAACGATGTTCGCCAACACATTTCGGCGAGTGTTGCGTGTGAGAGCGTGCACTCGAACTAGCAGCGTGGATAGTTGGCACATGGGTACTCGCGAGACTGTGAGAGGCGAGCTGTCAAGAGATGTTTTACGCACTGCATTCCTCAAGAGAGGCAGTGCGCAAGCGCTCGACGTCGTGAGCATCTCTATTTACTAACAACGAAATCGTCAACTTCAAATAGTAGCGTTTCATAGAGTATTCCAGACGATAAGTGGTAATTAGGAATCGCATCGAAACGTAGATCACGAGTATGACATCAAAGTCATATTTTGTTTTGGTGTTTTTTTTAAATGTAATTTAACAAAACAAGAAAAAGAAACCGTAAAGAAAATATAATTAGAACCAGTCATAGTAAGAAGCAGCAGCATCAAATATCTTAGAGAGTGATCGATCCGCGCTGTTCACTGACACTCTCTCGCACACTGTGTGTTGAGAGGGTGGAGGGAGAGAAAGGGGATCTGTAGTATATCTCGCCCCCTCACCCTCTCGCTTCGATTCGCAGGCAAACCATGCAGCCGAGAGCGAGTGAGAGAGAGAGAGAGAGGCGGGAGAGAGTGGATAAATAGTGATCACGCACGGTTCAAGAGTGATTCCAACGCGCCTCGCATTTTCGAGCGTACATGAGACGATCTGATCAGAGATTAGCGGTAAATGTACCATGTTATAGAACGCTTGATACTGTATTGTGACAACTTATGCGATAACCTCTCATTCATACATACCAGGAATGTTTTGCTTCGAGTCGATTGCGGCTTCGGTTTTTGCAATCCGAGACACCTCCGCCTGCTCTTCTTTTTCCACAGCCGTCTCCACATCGCACGCAGCGGACGCGGCGCCTGAAACAATGTTTTTGTAATCTTATAATTTGAACAGTTTCGCACTTCGTCCCACTCCAGTATACAACATAACGTAATATATTATTTCTTCCTCTCTCGCATCGCGCGCTCATCGAGAATGCAGTCATCCTAGTCCGTGGAGATACTGTTTGTGGATTATAAATACGGAAAGAATCACCCGGAGCTTTAACTGTTGTCTAATGGTATCTGATTCTAATGGAATATGGAAAGGGAATCGAATGATTATCTAATATCGACTTTCGACAAGATATAGCGATTCTGGATAAATGATATATATATATATATATATATATATTCCTTTTTAATTTATTGTGTGATGAAATCATCACGTTTATTACATCTCCCACGCTGGGAACTGGTGCCATGTCTTACTTCGACCCTAGCAGAGTCGCATTTGTAACTCTCTTGCATCAGGGTCTATCTTGATAAAAACGTTTAAAAAATCGTTTTACTCGCCCTGGCCGGTTTCGTTGACGGCGGAGACGCGGAATGCGTACATCTCATTGGAGAAGAGATCAGTGGCTGTGAAACGCGGCTCCTCAATGGTTCCCACTTGGCGCCATCTGAAAGACAATGTGAAAAACTGTTCGTTCAAACCGATAGTAAACAAACATTGAGCTTAATGTGGGAGATGACTTTCATACCTGTTGTAATCGACCGTTTTTCGTTCGACGATATAGTGAAGAATGGTTCCGTTGGTGTTCTCGGGCGGAGTCCAGGAGAGCACAGCCGAGTTGGCAGTAACAGTAGAAGCAGACGGTCGGCCTAAGTGAGATCGAAAGTCAATTGATAACTAGTCACAAATACTTACCCGGAGCTGATGGCGAGTCAAGGACGACGAGCTTGAAAACCTTGTGAATAGTGGCGTGTTCGTTGCTGGCCTCAATGCGCACGCAGCCCGCATCCTCGGCGCGGCAGTTGCGCACCCGGATAGACACCTGGTCGTCATACTCGTCCACATGGCCGCGCACCTACAACACACAAGTGATATGCAAAATATGGTAAAGTTTGATATACAAAATATGTGAGTTTGAAATCACAAAATATTGGTAGAGACACCTGGGGAAGTTCACTCACCCGGATGTTCTCTTCATTAAGTGTTACACGGATGATGGGAGTGGGGTATCCGGCAAACACAATCTTAAAGTCGAGGTTCTTTCCAGCCACAATGCTGATTGTGTCGTTAGAGAGAAAATCGCAGTTCACATCAATAGTTGGTTTCACCTGAAATTTTTTTTTGAAAACATGCACATATGTATATACAATATGTTTTACCTTGAGTGTGACCTTCGCGGGCTCAGTGCGCAGTTCGTCAAGTGCTGTGTCGACGACAGCTGTGTAACTGCCCTCGTCGGAAGCTGCGAAGCACAAAATCACAAGAGAAGACGTGTCGCCCTTCGTCTCAATGTCGTACTGTCCATGACGTGCCCAGACCTCACGTGTTCCGCGGAACCAGCGACATCGCGGGATGAGTCCGCTCGTGCGACATGTAAGCGAAACACGTCCTCCCAGCGATTCTACCGTGCACGTCTTTGGACCGTCCATAATCTTGATCTCTTCGTCGTCGGTGGCGCGCAAAGTGACGGTTGAGGCGATAGAGTCTTCTGCGAGAGATGTGTCGTCTTCAGTGGTTGAAGTAGGTCGAAGGGTGAAATCAATCGACTCAACACCACTGTCCGCAATCGTGATAATTGACTTATCATTAATCGATTCAGATAAAGATACTTCTGATTTAACCGAATCACTCTTCTTCGAAACTTTCTTTTTCTTCTTCAGCTTTTCGGTGTCATCTGCCTTCTTCTTCGCATCAGCGGACATGTTCATCTTATCATTCTTATCAGTCATCTTCTTTTCATCATACTTATTTGCAGCATCCGTTTCATCAGCAGCAGTATCGGCCGTAACACTAACTTCCTTCGCATTTTTTTCAGAAGCGCCATACTCATCGGCGCTTTTCTTATCGACAACGGAGTTCTTGTCTAGCTTCCTTGCAACGGTTTTCTCACCAGCCTTCTTCTTATCAGCATCTTCAGCTTTCTTTTTGTCGAGAGCTGCATTCTCATCAGCCTTCTTCTTTTCGTCTTCCACCTTTTTGTCGAGACCAAATTTTTCATCAGCCTTTTTCTTATCGTCCTCCAGCTTCTTGTCAGCAGCCGCCTTCTCGTTAGCCTTCTTCTTCTCGTCGTCGGCCTTCTTCTCCTCGTCGGCCTTCTTCTTGTCACCAGCCGCCTCCTCATCAGCCTTCTTCTTCTCGTTGTCGGCTTTCTTTTTGTCAGCAGCCGCCTTCTCGTCGGCCTTCTTCTTCTTCTTCTTCTCATCGTCGGTTTTTTTCTTGTCAGCAGCCGCCTTCTCGTCAGCCTTCTTCTTATCAGCAGCATCCTTCTTATCAGCCTTCTTCTTTTCGACAGCAGTCTTCTCCTCAGCCTTATTCTTGTCGGTAGCGGGCTTCTCATCAGACGTCGTCGTGTCGTCAGCGGTCTCCTCATGAACCTTCTTCTTATCAGCAGCAGCAATCTCATCAGCCTTCATCTTGTCGGCAGCGGTCTTCTCACCAGCCTTCTTCTTTTTGGTACCAGTCTTCTCGTCAGCCTCCTTCTTATCAGCAGCTGCCTTCTCATCAGCCTTTTTCTTATCGGCAGCGGTTTTTTCATCCGCCTTTTTTTCATCGTCTTCATTCATCTGCTTCTCAGAAATGTCTGATTTAGCCGAGTCGCTCTTTTTGGAAACCTTTTTGGTCTTCTTCTTCTTCTTTTCAGTCGAATCTTCCAATATCTCAACCTCCTTTTCCGTTGGCTTTGTGTTGTCCTCTTCGAATCCGGCGGTTGAGGCCTCAACTGATGGCATGTCTTCCAGAGTAATATCATCTTCGCTTTCCGGAAGCGTGACAATTTCAACAACATTGCTCGCTTTTCCACTTCCAAATGAGTTGGAAGCTACAATCCGGAATGCATAATATTCTTCTGGAAGAAGATTCTCTACACGGAATTGTGTAGTTGTAGCGGTGACAGTTGCAATTTTCCTCCATCGATTGATATCTCCTGCCTTCCTCTCGATTGCAATCTCAGTTATGGGAGACTCCGGTGAATTGAACGGCTCATCCCATGATAGATCGACCGATGATGAAGTGATATTCTTCTCGGAAAGATTCTCCACAGGCTGCGGCACATCGACAATGTCTATGTTAAAGTTGACAGCGGACTCTCCGATCTCGTTCTTGGCAACGATCGTGTATCTACCAGTGTCAGTCTTTTTCAATCCTCGCATCCGAATGGAAACGTAGTCATCATACAGTTCCACAGAGTGCGTGTGGGTGTACTTTTTTCCGTCAAGTAGAATGGTGATGAACGGAACAGTCAACGAAGTGAACTGACATTCAAAGTCGAACGGACGTCCTGCTTGCCATATGAACTCTTTCCCGTTAACAGAAGAAGTGATCTTGATCATATCGAAATCCTTATTTTCATTACTAGATGTCCACTCATTCGTTTCTGAAGTGTCATCAGAGTCGCTCTTCGTGGCGGCAACCGTCTTCTCATCAACCTTCTTCTTATCTGCGGCGGTGTTTGTATCAACCTTCTTCTTCCTATCCTTCACCTGTTTGTCGGCAGCCGTCTTCTCGTCTGTATTCTTCTTGTCAGCAGCTGCCTTCTCGTCAGCTTTTTTCTTCTCGTCGTCAGCCTTCTTCTTGTCAGCAGCCGCCTTCTCGTTAGCCTTCTTCTTCTTGTCGTCGGCCTTCTTCTTGTCAGCAGCTGCCTTCTCGTCAGCCTTTTTCTTCTCGTCGTCAGCCTTCTTCTTGTCAGCAGCCGCGTTCTCGTCAGCCTTCTTCTTCTCGTCGTCGACCTTCTTTTTGTCAGCAGCCGCTTTCTCATCAGCCTTCTTCTTCTCGTCGTCGGCATTCTTCTTGTCAGCAGCTGCCTTCTCGTCAGCCTTCTTCTTCTCGTCGTCGGCCTTCTTCTTGTCAGCAGCCGCCTTCTCGTCAGCCTTCTTCTTCTCGTTGTCGACCTTCTTCTTGTCAGCAGCCGCCTTCTCGTCAGCCTTCTTCTTCTCGTCGTCGACTTTCTTCTTGTCAGCAGCCGCCTTCTCGTCAGCCTTCTTCTTCTCGTCGTCGACCTTCTTCTTGTCAGCAGCCGCCTTCTCGTCAGCCTTCTTCTTATCGTCGTCGACCTTTTTCTTGTTAGCAGCCGCCTTCTCGTCAGCCTTCTTCTTCTCGACGTCGGCCTTCTTCTTGTCAGCAGCCGCCTTCTCATCAGCCTTCTTCTTCTCGTCGTCGACCTTCTTCTTGTCAGCATCCGCCTTCTCGTCAGCCTTCTTCTTCTCGTCGTCGGCCTTCTTTTTGTCAGCAGCCGCTTTCTCATCAGCCTTCTTCTTCTCGTCGTCGGCCTTCTTCTTGTCAGCAGCCGCCTTCTCATCAGCCTTCTTCTTCTCGTCGTCGACCTTCTTCTTGTCAGCATCCGCCTTCTCGTCAGCCTTTTTCTTGTCGTCGTCGGCCTTCTTCTTGTCAGCAGCCGCCTTCTCGTCAGCCTTCTTCTTCTCGTCGTCGGCCTTCTTCTTGTCAGCAGCCGCCTTCTCGTCAGCCTTCTTCTTCTCGTTATCGGCCTTCTTCTTGTCAGCAACCGCCATCTCATCAGCCTTCTTTTTCTCGTCGTCGGCCTTCTTCTTGTCAGCAGCCGCCTTCTTATCAGCCTTCTTCTTCTCGTCGTCGGCCTTCTTCTTGTCAGCAGCCGCCTTCTCGTCAGCCTTCTTCTTCTCGTCGTCGGCCTTCTTCTTGTCAGCAGCCGCCTTCTCGTCAGCCTTCTTCTTCTCGTCGTCGGCTTTCTTTTTATCATCTTCGGCCTTCTTCTCATCGTCGGCCTTCTTCTTGTCAGCAGCCGCTCTCTCTTCAGCCTTCTTCTTCTCGTCGTCGGCCTTCTTCTTGTCAGCAGCCGCCTTCTCGTCAGCCTTCTTCTTCTCGTCGTCGGCCTTCTTCATGTCAGCAGCCGTTTTCCCGTCAGCCTTCTTCTTCTCGTCGTCGGCTTTCTTTTTATCATCTTCGGCCTTCTTCTCATCGTCGGCCTTCTTCTTGTCAGCAGCCGCTCTCTCTTCAGCCTTTTTCTTGTCGTCGTCGGCCTTCTTCTTGTCAGCAGCCGCCTTCTCGTCAGCCTTCTTCTTCTCGTCGTCGGCCTTCTTCTTGTCAGCAGCCGCCTTCTCGTCAGCCTTCTTCTTCTCGTTATCAGCCTTCTCCTTTTCAGCAGCCACCTTCTCGTCAGCCTTCTTCTTCTCTTCGTCGGCCTTCTTCTTGTCAGCAGCCGCCTTCTCGTCAGCCTCCTTCTTCTCGTCGTCGGCCTTCTTCTTGTCAGCAGCCGCCTTCTCGTCAGCCTTCTTCTTCTCGTCGTCGGCATTCTCCTTTTCAGCAGCCACCTTCTCGTCAGCCTTCTTCTTCTCTTCGTCGGCCTTCTTCTTGTCAGCAGCCGCCTTCTCGTCAGCCTCCTTCTTCTCGTCGTCGGCCTTCTTCTTGTCAGCAGCCGCCTTCTCGTCAGCCTTCTTCTTCTCGTCGTCGGCCTTCTTCTTGTCAGCAGCCGCCTTCTCGTCAGCCTTCTTCTTCTCGTTATCAGCCTTCTCCTTTTCAGCAGCCGCCTTCTCGTCAGCCTTCTTCTTCTTCTCGTCTTCGGCCTTCTTCTTGTCAGTAGCCGCCTTCTTGTCAGCCTTCTTCTTCTCGTCGTCGGCCTTCTTCTTGTTCTTCTCATCGTCGGCCTTCTTCCTGTCAGCAGCCGTTTTCTCGTCAGCCTTCTTCTTCTCGTCGTCGGCTTTCTTTTTATCATCTTCGGCCTTCTTCTCATCGTCGGCCTTCTTCTTGTCAGCAGCCGCCTTCTCGTCAGCCTTCTTCTTCTCGTCGTCGGCCTTCTTCTTGTCAGCAGCCGCCTTCTCGTCAGCCTTCTTCTTCTCGTTATCGGCCTTCTCCTTGTCAGCAGCCACCTTCTCGTCAGCCTTCTTCTTCTCGTCGTCGGCCTTCTTCTTGTCAGCAGCCGCCTTCTCGTCAGCCTTCTTCTTCTCGTCGTCGGCCTTCTCCTTTTCAGCAGCCACCTTCTCGTCAGCCTTCTTCTTCTCTTCGTCGGCCTTCTTCTTGTCAGCAGCCGCCTTCTCGTCAGCCTTCTTCGTCTCGTCGTCGGTCTTCTTCTTGTCAGCAGCCGCCTTCTCGTCAGCCTTCTTCTTCTCTTCGTCGGCCTTTTTCTTGTCAGCAGCCGCCTTCTCGTCAGCCTTCTTCGTCTCGTCGTCGGTCTTCTTCTTGTCAGCAGCCGCCTTCTCGTCAGCCTTCTTCTTCTCGTCGTCGGCCTTCTTCTTGTCAGCAGCCGCCTTCTCGTCAGCCTTCTTCTTCTCGTCGTCGGCCTTCTTCTTGTCAGCAGCCACCTTCTCGTCAGCCTTCTTCTTTTTGGCGGCAGTCTCCTCATCAGCCTTCTTTTTATCGGCAGCAATTTTCTCGTCCTCCGCCTTCTTCTCGTCAGTTTTCTTCTTATCGGCAACGGTTTTCTCATCAGCCTTCTTTTCATCGTCTTCATCCATCTTCCTCTCAGAAATGTCTGATTTAGCCGAGTCGCTCTTTTTGGAAACCTTTTTGGTCTTCTTCTTCTTCTTTTCAGTCGAATCTTCCAATACCTCAACCTCCTTTTCCGTTGGCTTTGTGTTGTCCTCTTCGAATCCGGCGGTTGAGGCCTCAACTGATGGCATGTCTTCCAGAGTAATATCATCTTCGCTTTCCGGAAGCGTGACAATTTCAACAACATTGCTCGCTTTTCCACTTCCAAATGAGTTGGAAGCCACAATCCGGAATGCATAATATTCTTCTGGAAGAAGATTCTTTACACGGAATTGTGTAGTTGTAGCGGTGACAGTTGCAATTTTCCTCCATCGATTGATATCTCCTGCCTTCCTCTCGATTGCAATCTCAGTTATGGGAGACTCCGGTGAATCGAACGGCTCATCCCATGATAGATCGACCGATGATGAAGTGATATTCTTTTCGGAAAGATTCTCCACAGGCTGCGGCACATCGACCATATCCAAGTGGAAGTTAACAGCGGACTCTCCGAGCTCGTTCTTGGCAACGATCGTGTACTTAGCGGTGTCATTCTTCTTCAGTCCACGCATTCGAATGGAAACGTAGTCATCATACACTTCCACAGAGTGCGTGTGGGTGTACAGCTGTCCGTTCCTGAGAATAGTGAATTCGGGAATAGGCGACGCGACGAAGGCGCACTGAAAGTCGAACGGTCGTCCAGCCTGCCATGTGAACTCTTTTTCCGCAATCGACGAAGTCATCGACGGTTTGATTTGGGCGGATACTCGCGCGGGATTGCTGCCTAGGTCGTCGTCCACAACAGCGTGGTACTGTCCCAACACGTACTGAGCGAATCCTCTTATGGTGAGCGTGGTGCTGTTGTTCTCGGTGACGATCGCGACCGTCTCGGTTGCATGGCACTGCATTCCCGAACGGAACCACTTCACGCTTGCTATCGGGTTTGCTGTCTCCACTGTGAGCGTGATCGTGTCTTCGGGGGAAGCGAACACGCAATCGGATGGATGAGTTACAATCTGTTGCTCGCCTGAAACACATATTTCGTTGAGGTTTTTTTTTGTAACTGTGCATTTTTGATGCTCTCTTTGCAGTGTCGTTGTTTTTGATTCTCACTAACTGCATGACTAGAAATAAACGAAATGTGCATATTCTATATTTTCAACTTACTAGGTTCCTTTTCTAGTTTTTCCTTCTGATCATCAATTGTGATAGATAGAGATGACTTCTCGCGGATTCCTCCTATGGATGCTTCTGCGCTGGCCTTGGATGGCATCTTCATCTCGTTCATTTTCTTGGAAATTGTTGCAGAGCCAGACGGCATCTGCACATCCGCCATGACGTTCTGAAAATAATAATTAAAAGTATTTGGAATATCAAACATACAGTAGATGCCGATGAGGGACCGCACGCGTCGATTATTTCCTCCTCAGGCAATGCATCCAGCATTACATCAACCTGAATTCAATGCAATACAAACTACATGATAACTCATGGATAGATTATGTAAAGAGTACACATGTATGCACTTGTTGTAATGAGCGAGTAATAAGCCACTCCATCAAGAATCCTAACGATGACTTGAACTACTTTTTCAGTGTGTATTAACTATTTAATGTGTTAATATTTTCACCTCAAGCGCTTGCTCGGAGATGGACTCGCTGACGCTGATCTCGGTCTCATCGTAATCGTAGAAGTTGAGATCGATGAGCGCATCCGTCGTCGCTGACTCCTCGCCGGCTTCGATGTCGATCTCGATGATCATATCGCAAGTACCTGCAAACGTCGTTGAAACACTATTGCAATGTTGTTATTATTGAATTATTGTCAACTGCGAATATATACTACAGAACAATTTTTCTTTAAAAAAGAGGTGAAAGTACTATAACATATCACGATACATTCATCATCATGCATGTGTTCAAAAAATATTTTTAAACATGCTTGTTATGTATGTAAGTGCCGTGCATGTTTTTTTTTCTCGCTTTGCGCTGAAAGCCGGCTCATAACTAAAAAATGAAGACAACCTACCAGAGTTGCTTCTGTTCCTGTAGACCGCCACTTCAAGTTCGTTGCCGTCCTTTTTAGTTTTCTTCTTTTTCGTCTTTCGCTTTTCCTCAGGCGCTCTGAGAGTGGCACTGGCCGCGTCCTGTTCTGCGTTCGCCATGCTGTCACTGAACGTGAATGATGTCTCCTCGCAGGGAGACTTGATATCTATTGTTACAGATGATCGCGGCGACGTAACGCAGCATGCGGTTTCGGCAATCTCGTTTGTGATGCTCACGTCATCGTCTGTTTCCTGTTCGGACTGCTCGTCTCGAGAGGAAATGCGGCGCTCGAATATGAAGCCAACGCCAATTTTTTCTGTGCGTTGTTTCACAAACGACGCGTCACACTGGCACTCCGAGAAGGTCGGTTCGCTTATGGTGACGGCATACACATCATTTAAAATGACTCGCATTGTCGTGGACGCATTTTCAGAACCAGAGTTTTTGTTCATGATGACTCCATCATACAATATATCGACAGACTTTTCTTCAGCCTTCTTCTGATCCACATCCACCTTCTCGTCACAACTCTTCTCGGCTTCAACCTTCTCATCATCGACCTTTTTCTTGTCAACAGACGTTTTCTCGTCGGCCTTCTTCTTCTCGTGGTCGCCCTTCTTATTGTGAGCAGCAACCTGTTCTTCAGCCTTTTTCTTCTCATCGTCGGTCTTCTTCTTGTCAGCAGCCGCCTTCTCGTCAGCCTTCTTTTTGTCAGCAGCCGCATTATCGTCGGTCATTTTCTTGAAGACATCGTCATTCTCATTGACCTTCTTCATCTCGTCGTCAGCTTTCTTCTTGTCAGCATCCGCCTTCTCATCGGCTTTCTTCTTCTCATCTTCGACATTCTTCTTGTCAGCATCCGCTTTCTTCTTGTTAGAATTTACTTTTTTATCGGCCTTCTTTTTCTCATCGTCAGCCTTCTTTTTGTCCGCAGAAACCTTTTCCACACCCTTTTTCTTCTCATCGTCGGTCTTCTTCTTGTCAGCAGCCGCCTTCTCATCAGCCTTCTTCTTCTCCTCATCGGCCTTCTTCTCGTCGTCGGCCTTCTTTTTGTCAGCAGCCGCCTTCTCGTTAGCCTTCTTCTTCTCGTCGTCGGCCTTCTTCTCGTCGTCGGCCTTCTTCTTGTCAGCAGCCGCCTTCTCATCAGCCTTATTCTTCTCGTCGTCGGCCTTCTTTTTGTCAGCAGCCGCCTTCTCGTCAGCCTTCTTCTTCTCATCTTCGGCCTTCTTCTCGTCGTCTGCCTTCTTCTTGTTAGCAGCCGCATTCTCGTCAGCCTTCTTCTTCTCATCGACGGCCTTCTTCTTGTTAGCAGCCGCATTCTCGTCAGCCTTCTTCTTCTCGTCGTCGGCCTTCTTCTTGTCAGCAGCCGCCTTCTCGTCAGCCTTCTTCTTCTCGACGTCGGCCTTCTTCTTGTCAGCAGCCGCCTTCTCGTCAGCCTTCTTCTTCTCGACGTCGGCCGTCTTCTTGTCAGCAGCCGCCTTCTCGTCAGCCTTCTTCTTCTCGACGTCGGCCGTCTTCTTGTCAGCAGCCGCCTTCTCGTCAGCCTTCTTCTTCTCGTCGTCGGCCTTCTTCTTGACAGCAGCCGCCTTCTCGTCAGCCTTCGTCTTCTCATCGTCGGCCTTCTTCTTGTAAGCAGCCGCCTTCTCGTCAGCCTTCTTCTTCTCATCGTCGGCCTTCTTCTTGTCAGCAGCCGCCTTCTCATCAGCCTCCTTCTTCTCGTCGTCGGCTTTCTTCTTGTCAGCAGCCGCCTTCTCGTCAGCCTTCTTCTTCTCGTCGTCGGCATTCTTCTTGTCAGCAGCCGCCTTCTCATCAGCCTTCTTCTTCTCATCCTCGGCCTTCTTCTTGTAAGCAGCCGCCTTCTCGTCAGCCTTCTTCTTCTCGTCGTCGGCCCTCTTCTTGTCAGCAGCCGCCTTCTCATCAGCCTTCTTCTTCTCGTCGTCGGCCATCTTCTTGTCAGCAGCCGCCTTCTCATCAGCCTTCTTCTTCTCGTCGTCGGCCTTCTTCTTGTCAGCAGCCGCCTTCTCATCAGCCTTCTTCTTCTCGTCGTCGGCCTTCTTCTTGTCAGCAGCCGCGTTCTCGTCAGCCTTCTTCTTCTCGTCGTCGGCATTCTTCTTGTCAGCAGCCGCCTTCTCATCAGCCTTCTTCTTCTCATCCTCGGCCTTCTTCTTGTAAGCAGCCGCCTTCTCGTCAGCCTTCTTCTTCTCGTCGTCGGCCTTCTTCTTGTCAGCAGCCGCCTTCTCATCAGCCTTCTTCTTCTCGTCGTCGGCCATCTTCTTGTCAGCAGCCGCCTTCTCATCAGCCTTCTTCTTCTCGTCGTCGGCCTTCTTCTTGTCAGCAGCCGCCTTCTCATCAGCCTTCTTCTTCTCGTCGTCGGCCTTCTTCGTGTCAGCAGCCGCCTTCTCATCACCCTTCTTCTTCTCGTCGTCGGCCTTCTTCTTGTCAGCAGCCGCATTCTCGTCAGCCTTCTTCTTCTCATCGTCGGCCTTCTTCTTGTAAGCAGCCGCCTTCTCGTCAGCCTTCTTCTTCTCGTCGTCGGCCTTCTTCTTGTCAGCAGCCGCTTTCTCGTCAGCCTTCTTCTTCTCATCGTCGGCCTTCTTCTTGTAAGCAGCCGCCTTCTCGTCAGCCTTCTTCTTCTCGTCGTCGGTCTTCTTCGTGTCAGCAGCCGCCTTCTCCTCAGCCTTCTTCTTCTCGTCGTCGGCCTTCTTCTTTTCAGCAGCCGCCTTTTCGTCAGCCTTCTTCTCCTCGTCGTCGGCTTTCTTCTTGTCAGCAGCCGCCTTCTCGTCAGCCTTCTTCTGCTCGTCGTCGGCCAATTTCTTGTCAGCAGCCGCCTTCTCATCAGCCTTCTTCTTCCCGTCGTCGGCCTTCTTCTTGTCAGCAGCCGCCTTCTCGTCAGCCTTCTTCTTCTCGTCGTCGGTCTTCTTCTTGTCAGCAGCCGCCTTCTCATCAGCCTTCTTCTTCTCGTCGTCGGCCTTCTTCTTGTCAGCAGCCGCCTTCTCGTCAGCCTTCTTCTTCTCGTCGTCGGTCTTCTTCTTGTCAGCAGCCGCCTTCTCATCAGCCTTCTTCTTCTCGTCGTCGGCCTTCTTCTTGTCAGCAGCCGCCTTCTCGTCAGCCTTCTTCTTCTCGTCGTCGGTCTTCTTCTTGTCAGCAGCCGCCTTCTCATCAGCCTTCTTCTTCTCGTCGTCGGTCTTCTTCTTGTCAGCAGCCGCCTTCTCATCAGCCTCCTTCTTCTTGTCGTCGGCTTTCTTCTTGTCAACAACCGCCTTCTCATCAGCCTTCTTCTTCTCGTCGTCGGCCTTCTTCTTGTCAGCAGCCGCCTTCTCGTCAGCCTTCTTCTTCTCGTCGTCGGTCTTCTTCTTGTCAGCAGCCGCCTTCTCATCAGCCTCCTTCTTCTCGTCGTCGGCTTTCTTCTTGTCAGCAGCCGCCTTCTCGTCAGTCTTCTTCTTCTCGTCGTCGGCATTCTTCTTGTCAGCAGCCGCCTTCTCATCAGCCTTCTTCTTCTCGTCGTCGGCCTTCTTCTTGTCAGCAGCCGCCTTCTCGTCAGCCTTCTTCTTCTCATCGTCGGCCTTCTTCTTTGTGTCAGCAGCCGCCTTCTCGTCAGCCTTCTTCTTCTCATCGTCGGCCTTCTTCTTGTCAGCAGCCGCCTTCTCGTCAGCCTTCTTCTTCTCGACGTCGGCCTTCTTCTTGTCGTCGGCCTTCTTCTCGTCGTCGGCCTTCTTCTTTTCAGCAGCCGCCTTCTCGTCAGCCTTCTTCTTCTCGACGTCGGCTTTCTTTTTGTCAGCAGCCGCCTTCTCGTCAGCCTTTTTCTTCTCGTCGTCCGCCTTCTTCTTGTCAGCAGCCGCCTTCTCATCAGCCTTCTTCTTCTCGTCGTCGGCCATCTTCTTGTCAGCAGCCGCCTTCTCATCAGCCTTCTTCTTCTCGTCGTCGGCCTTCTTCTTGTCAGCAGCCGCCTTCTCATCAGCCTTCTTCTTCTCGTCGTCGGCCTTCTTCTTGTCAGCAGCCGCCTTCTCGTCAGCCTTCTTCTTCTCGTCGTCGGCCTTCTTCTTTTCAGCAACCGCCTTCTCGTCAGCCTTCTTCTTCTCGTCGTCGGCCTTCTTCGTATCAGCAGCCGCCTTCTCGTCAGCCTTCTTCTTCTCGTCGTCGGCCTTCTTCTTGTCAGCAGCCGCCTTCTCATCAGCCTCCTTCTTCCCGTCGTCGGCCTTCTTCTTGTCAGCAGCCGCCTTCTCGTCAGCCTTCTTCTTCTCGTCGTCGGCCTTCTTCTTGTCAGCAGCCGCCTTCTCATCAGCCTTCTTCTTCTCGTCGTCGGCCTTCTTCTTGTCAGCAGCCGCCTTCTCGTCAGCCTTCTTCTTCTCGTCGTCGGCCTTCTTCTTGTAAGCAGCCGCCTTCTCGTCAGCCTTCTTCTTCTCGTCGTCGGTCTTCTTCGTGTCAGCAGCCGCCTTCTCCTCAGCCTTCTTCTTCTCGTCGTCGGCCTTCTTCTTTTCAGCAGCCGCCTTTTCGTCAGCCTTCTTCTCCTCGTCGTCGGCTTTCTTCTTGTCAGCAGCCGCCTTCTCGTCAGCCTTCTTCTGCTCGTCGTCGGCTTTCTTCTTGTCAGCAGCCGCCTTCTCGTCAGCCTTCTTCTTCTCGACGTCGGCCTTCTTCTTGTCAGCAGCCGCCTTCTCGTCAGCCTTCTTCTTCTCGACGTCGGCCGTCTTCTTGTCAGCAGCCGCCTTCTCGTCAGCCTTCTTCTTCTCGACGTCGGCCGTCTTCTTGTCAGCAGCCGCCTTCTCGTCAGCCTTCTTCTTCTCGTCGTCGGCCTTCTTCTTGACAGCAGCCGCCTTCTCGTCAGCCTTCGTCTTCTCATCGTCGGCCTTCTTCTTGTAAGCAGCCGCCTTCTCGTCAGCCTTCTTCTTCTCATCGTCGGCCTTCTTCTTGTCAGCAGCCGCCTTCTCATCAGCCTCCTTCTTCTCGTCGTCGGCTTTCTTCTTGTCAGCAGCCGCCTTCTCGTCAGCCTTCTTCTTCTCGTCGTCGGCATTCTTCTTGTCAGCAGCCGCCTTCTCATCAGCCTTCTTCTTCTCATCCTCGGCCTTCTTCTTGTAAGCAGCCGCCTTCTCGTCAGCCTTCTTCTTCTCGTCGTCGGCCCTCTTCTTGTCAGCAGCCGCCTTCTCATCAGCCTTCTTCTTCTCGTCGTCGGCCATCTTCTTGTCAGCAGCCGCCTTCTCATCAGCCTTCTTCTTCTCGTCGTCGGCCTTCTTCTTGTCAGCAGCCGCCTTCTCATCAGCCTTCTTCTTCTCGTCGTCGGCCTTCTTCTTGTCAGCAGCCGCGTTCTCGTCAGCCTTCTTCTTCTCGTCGTCGGCATTCTTCTTGTCAGCAGCCGCCTTCTCATCAGCCTTCTTCTTCTCATCCTCGGCCTTCTTCTTGTAAGCAGCCGCCTTCTCGTCAGCCTTCTTCTTCTCGTCGTCGGCCTTCTTCTTGTCAGCAGCCGCCTTCTCATCAGCCTTCTTCTTCTCGTCGTCGGCCATCTTCTTGTCAGCAGCCGCCTTCTCATCAGCCTTCTTCTTCTCGTCGTCGGCCTTCTTCTTGTCAGCAGCCGCCTTCTCATCAGCCTTCTTCTTCTCGTCGTCGGCCTTCTTCGTGTCAGCAGCCGCCTTCTCATCACCCTTCTTCTTCTCGTCGTCGGCCTTCTTCTTGTCAGCAGCCGCCTTCTCGTCAGCCTTCTTCTTCTCATCGTCGGCCTTCTTCTTGTAAGCAGCCGCCTTCTCGTCAGCCTTCTTCTTCTCGTCGTCGGCCTTCTTCTTGTCAGCAGCCGCTTTCTCGTCAGCCTTCTTCTTCTCATCGTCGGCCTTCTTCTTGTAAGCAGCCGCCTTCTCGTCAGCCTTCTTCTTCTCGTCGTCGGTATTCTTCGTGTCAGCAGCCGCCTTCTCATCAGCCTTCTTCTTCTCGTCGTCGGCCTTCTTCTTTTCAGCAGCCGCCTTTTCGTCAGCCTTCTTCTCCTCGTCGTCGGCTTTCTTCTTGTCAGCAGCCGCCTTCTCGTCAGCCTTCTTCTGCTCGTCGTCGGCCAATTTCTTGTCAGCAGCCGCCTTCTCATCAGCCTTCTTCTTCCCGTCGTCGGCCTTCTTCTTGTCAGCAGCCGCCTTCTCGTCAGCCTTCTTCTTCTCGTCGTCGGTCTTCTTCTTGTCAGCAGCCGCCTTCTCATCAGCCTTCTTCTTCTCGTCGTCGGCCTTCTTCTTGTCAGCAGCCGCCTTCTCGTCAGCCTTCTTCTTCTCGTCGTCGGTCTTCTTCTTGTCAGCAGCCGCCTTCTCATCAGCCTTCTTCTTCTCGTCGTCGGCCTTCTTCTTGTCAGCAGCCGCCTTCTCGTCAGCCTTCTTCTTCTCGTCGTCAGGCTTCTTCTTGTCAGCAGCCGCCTTCTCATCAGCCTTCTTCTTCTCGTCGTCGGTCTTCTTCTTGTCAGCAGCCGCCTTCTCATCAGCCTCCTTCTTCTTGTCGTCGGCTTTCTTCTTGTCAACAACCGCCTTCTCATCAGCCTTCTTCTTCTCGTCGTCGGCCTTCTTCTTGTCAGCAGCCGCCTTCTCGTCAGCCTTCTTCTTCTCGTCGTCGGTCTTCTTCTTGTCAGCAGCCGCCTTCTCATCAGCCTCCTTCTTCTCGTCGTCGGCTTTCTTCTTGTCAGCAGCCGCCTTCTCGTCAGCCTTCTTCTTCTCGTCGTCGGCATTCTTCTTGTCAGCAGCCGCCTTCTCATCAGCCTTCTTCTTCTCGTCGTCGGCCTTCTTCTTGTCAGCAGCCGCCTTCTCGTCAGCCTTCTTCTTCTCATCGTCGGCCTTCTTCTTTGTGTCAGCAGCCGCCTTCTCGTCAGCCTTCTTCTTCTCATCGTCGGCCTTCTTCTTGTCAGCAGCCGCCTTCTCGTCAGCCTTCTTCTTCTCGACGTCGGCCTTCTTCTTGTCGTCGGCCTTCTTCTCGTCGTCGGCCTTCTTCTTTTCAGCAGCCGCCTTCTCGTCAGCCTTCTTCTTCTCGACGTCGGCTTTCTTTTTGTCAGCAGCCGCCTTCTCGTCAGCCTTTTTCTTCTCGTCGTCGGCCTTCTTCTTGTCAGCAGCCGCCTTCTCGTCAGCCTTCTTCTTCTCGTCGTCAGGCTTCTTCTTGTCAGCAGCCGCCTTCTCATCAGCCTTCTTCTTCTCGTCGTCGGTCTTCTTCTTGTCAGCAGCCGCCTTCTCATCAGCCTCCTTCTTCTTGTCGTCGGCTTTCTTCTTGTCAACAACCGCCTTCTCATCAGCCTTTTTCTTCTCGTCGTCGGCCTTCTTCTTGTCAGCAGCCGCCTTCTCGTCAGCCTTCTTCTTCTCGTCGTCGGTCTTCTTCTTGTCAGCAGCCGCCTTCTCATCAGCCTCCTTCTTCTCGTCGTCGGCTTTCTTCTTGTCAGCAGCCGCCTTCTCGTCAGCCTTCTTCTTCTCGTCGTCGGCATTCTTCTTGTCAGCAGCCGCCTTCTCATCAGCCTTCTTCTTCTCGTCGTCGGCCTTCTTCTTGTCAGCAGCCGCCTTCTCGTCAGCCTTCTTCTTCTCATCGTCGGCCTTCTTCTTTGTGTCAGCAGCCGCCTTCTCGTCAGCCTTCTTCTTCTCATCGTCGGCCTTCTTCTTGTCAGCAGCCGCCTTCTCGTCAGCCTTCTTCTTCTCGACGTCGGCCTTCTTCTTGTCGTCGGCCTTCTTCTCGTCGTCGGCCTTCTTCTTTTCAGCAGCCGCCTTCTCGTCAGCCTTCTTCTTCTCGACGTCGGCTTTCTTTTTGTCAGCAGCCGCCTTCTCGTCAGCCTTTTTCTTCTCGTCGTCGGCCTTCTTCTTGTCAGCAGCCGCCTTCTCATCAGCCTTCTTCTTCTCGTCGTCGGCCATCTTCTTGTCAGCAGCCGCCTTCTCATCAGCCTTCTTCTTCTCGTCGTCGGCCTTCTTCTTGTCAGCAGCCGCCTTCTCATCAGCCTTCTTCTTCTCGTCGTCGGCCTTCTTCTTGTCAGCAGCCGCCTTCTCGTCAGCCTTCTTCTTCTCGTCGTCGGCCTTCTTCTTTTCAGCAACCGCCTTCTCGTCAGCCTTCTTCTTCTCGTCGTCGGCCTTCTTCGTGTCAGCAGCCGCCTTCTCGTCAGCCTTCTTCTTCTCGTCGTCGGCCTTCCTCTTGTCAGCAGCCGCCTTCTCATCAGCCTCCTTCTTCCCGTCGTCGGCCTTCTTCTTGTCAGCAGCCGCCTTCTCGTCAGCCTTCTTCTTCTCGTCGTCGGTCTTCTTCTTGTCAGCAGCCGCCTTCTCATCAGCCTTCTTCTTCTCGTCGTCGGCCTTCTTCTTGTCAGCAGCCGCCTTCTCGTCAGCCTTCTTCTTCTCGTCGTCGGCCTTCTTCTTGTCAGCAGCCGCCTTCTCATCAGCCTTCTTCTTCTCGTCGTCGGCCTTCTTCTTGTCAGCAACCGCCTTCTCGTCAGCCTTCTTCTTCTCGTCGTCGGCCTTCTTCTTTTCAGCAACCGCCTTCTCGTCAGCCTTCTTCTTCTCGTCGTCGGCCTTCTTCGTGTCAGCAGCCGCCTTCTCATCAGCCTTCTTCTTCTCGTCGGCGGCCTTCTTCTTTTCAGCAGCCGCATTCTCGTCAGCCTTCTTCTTTTTGTCGTCGGCCTTCTTCGTGTCAGCAGCCGCTTTCTCATCAGCCTTCTTCTTCTCGACGTCGGCCTTCTTCTTGTCGTCGGCCTTCTTCTCGTCGTCAGCCTTCTTCTTTTCAGCAACCGCCTTCTCGTCAGCCTTCTTCTTCTCGTCGTCGGCCTTCTTCTTTTCAGCAACCGCCTTCTCGTCAGCCTTCTTCTTCTCGTCGTCGGCCTTCTTCTTTGTGTCAGCAGCCGCCTTCTCATCAGCCTTCTTCTTTTTGTCGTCGGCCTTCTTCGTGTCAGCAGCCGCCTTCTCATCAGCCTTCTTCTTCTCGTCGTCGGCCTTCTTCGTGTCAGCAGCCGCCTTCTCATCAGCCTTCTTCTTCTCGTCGGCGGCCTTCTTCTTTTCAGCAGCCGCATTCTCGTCAGCCTTCTTCTTCTCGTCGTCGGCTTTCTTCTTGTCAGCAGCAGCCTTCTCGTCAGCCTTCTTCTTCTCGTCGTCGGCCTTTTTCTTGTCAGCAGCCGCCTTCTCATCAGCCTTCTTCTTCTCGACGTCGGCCTTCTTCTTTTCAGCAGCCGCCTTCTCATCAGCCTTCTTCTTCTCGTCGTCGGCCTTCTTCTTGTCAGTAGCCGCCTTCTCGTCAGCCTTCTTCTTCTCGTCGTCGGCCTTCTTCTTTTCAGCAGCCGCCTTTTCGTCAGCCTTCTTCTTCTCGACGTCGGCTTTCTTTTTGTCAGCAGCCGCCTTCTCGTCAGCATTTTTCTTCTCGTCGTCGGCCTTTTTCTTGTCAGCAACCGCCTTCTCGTCAGCCTTCTTCTTCTCGTCGCCGGCCTTCTTTGTGTCAGCAGCCGCCTTCTCATCAGCCTTCTTCTTCTCGTCGTCGATCTTCTTCTTGTCAGCAGCCGCCCTCTCGTCAGCCTTCTTCTTCTCGTCTTCGGCCTTCTTTTTGTCAGTAGCCGCCTCCTCGTCAGCCTTCTTCTTCTCGTCGTCGGCCTTCTTCTTGTTAGCAGCCGCCTTCTCATCAGCCTTCTTCTCCTCGACGTCGGCCTTCTTCTTTTCAGCAGCCGCCTTCTCATCAGCCTTCTTCTTCTCGCCGTCGGCCTTCTTCGTGTCAGCAGCCGCCTTCTCGTCAGCCTTCTTCTTCTCGTCGTCGGCCTTCTTCGTGTCAGCAGCCGCCTTCTCATCAGCCTTCTTCTTCTCTTCGTCGGCCTTCTTCTCGTCGTCGGCCTTCTTCTTGTTAGCAGCCGCCTGCCCATCAGCTTTCTTCTCCTCGACGTCGGCCTTCTTCTTTTCAGCAGCCGCCTTCTCGTCAGCCTTCTTCTTCTCGTCGTCAGCCTTTTTCTTGTCAGCAGCAAACTTTTCGTCAGCCTTCTTCTCTTCGTCGTCGGCCTTCTTCTTTTCAGCAGCCGCCTTCTCGTCAGCCTTCTTCTTCTCGTCGTCGGCCTTCTTCTTTTCAGCAGCCGCCTTCTCGTCATCCTTCTTCTTCTCCTCATCTGCCTTCTTCTCGTCGTCGGCCTTCTTTTTGTCAGCAGCCGCCTTCTCCTCAGCCTTCTCCTTTTCGTCGTCGGCCTTTTTCTTGTCAGCAGCCGCTTTCTCATCAGCCTTCTTCTTCTCATCGTCGGCCTTCTTCTTGTCAGCAGCCGCCTTCTCGTTAGCCTTCCTCTTCTCGTCGTCGGCCTTCTTTTCGTCGTCGGCCTTCTTCTTGTCATCAGCCGCCTTCTCATCAGCCTTCTTCTTCTCGTCGTCGGCCTTCTTTTTGTCGTCGGCCTTCTTCTTGTCTGCAGCCACCTTCTCGTCATCCTTCTTCTTCTCGTCGTCGGCCTTCTTGTTGTCAGCATCCACCTTCTCATCAGTCTTCTTCTCCTCGACGTCAGCCTTCTTCTTTTCAGCAGCCGCCTTTTCATCAGCCTTCTTCTCTTCGTCGTCGGTCTTCTTCTCGTCGTCGGCCTTCTTCTTTTCAGCAGCCGCCTTCTCGTCATCCTTCTTCTTCTCCTCATCTGCCTTCTTCTCGTCGTCGGCCTTCTTTTTGTCAGCAGCCGCCTTCTCCTCAGCCTTCTCCTTCTTGTCGTCGGCCTTTTTCTTGTCAGCAGCCGCTTTCTCAGCAGCCTTCTTCTTCTCGTCGTCGGCCTTCTTCGTGTCACCAGTCGCCTTCTCATCAGCCTTCTTCTTCTCATCGTCGGCCTTCTTCTTGTCAGCAGCCGCCTTCTCGTTAGCCTTCCTCTTCTCGTCGTCGGCCTTTTTTTCGTCGTCGGCCTTCTTCTTGTCATCAGCCGCCTTCTCATCAGCCTTCTTCTTCTCGTCGTCGGCCTTCTTTTTGTCGTCGGCCTTCTTCTTGTCTGCAGCCACCTTCTCGTCATCCTTCTTCTTCTCGTCGTCGGCCTTCTTGTTGTCAGCATCCACCTTCTCATCAGTCTTCTTCTCCTCGACGTCAGCCTTCTTCTTTTCAGCAGCCGCCTTCTCATCAGCCTTCTTCTTCTCGTCGTCGACCTTCTTCTTTTCAGCAGCCGCCTTCTTGTCAGCCTTCTTCTTCTCGTCGTCGGCCTTCTTATTTTCAGCAGCCGCCTTCTCGTCAGCCTTCTTCTTCTCATCGTGGGTCTTCGTCTTGTCATCGTCGGCCTTCTTCTTGTTAACGGCGGCCTTCTCGTCAGCCTTCTTCTTCTCGTTGTCATCCTTCTTCTTTTCATCATCGGCCTTCTTCTTGTCCTTGGGTTTCTTGTCAGAACGAACGCTAAGATCGGTTAGCTCATACGTATCGACAACCAAATCAAGTTCGAGTCCAGAAGATGCTTCTGGCTGCATTAAATCGACGTCGATGTCCACTGACTCATCCTTCTCTTTGAGTTGTGTGTCCTTCTTGTGAGAAGTCTTCTCATCACTTTCTTCTTTAGAAGTCTTCTTAGACAACTTGAGTGTTGCGGAATCGTGAAGTTTATCTTCAGATTCCAGTTCAATCGTCACTGATTTGTCGATGTGGTCTTGCGGCGTCTTCTTGTCCGCAGCCGCCTTCTCCTCAGCCTTCTTCTTCTCATCGTGGGCCTTCGTCTTGTCATCGTCGGCCTTCGTCTTGTCAGCGGCGGCCTTCTCGTCAGCCTTCTTCTTCTCGTTGTCATCCTTCTTCTTTTCATCATCGGCCTTCTTCTTGTCCTTGGGTTTCTTGTCAGAACGAACGCTAAGATCGGCTAGCTCGTACGCATCGACAACCAAATCAAGTTCGAGTCCAGAAGATGCTTCTGGCTGCATTAAATCGACTTTGATGTCCACTGACTCATCATTCTCTTTGAGTTGTGTGTCCTTCTTGCGAGGAGTCTTCTCATCACCTTCTTCTTCAGGAGTCTTCTTAGACAACTTGAGTGTGGCTGAATCGTGAAGTTTATGTTCAGATTCCAGTTCAATCGTCACTGATTTGTCGATGTGGACTTGCGGCGTCGTCTTGTCAGCAGCCACCTTCTCCTCAGCCTTCTTCTTCTCATCGTGGGTCTTTGTCTTGTCATCGTCGGCCTTCTTCTTGTCAGCGGCGGCCTTCTCGTCAACCTTCTTCTTTTCGTTGTCATCCTTCTTCTTTTCATCATCGGCCTTCTTCTTGTCATCGTCGGCCTGTTTCTTGTCAGCAGCCGCCTTCTCCTCAGCCTTCTTCTTCTCATCGTGGGCCTTCGTCTTGTCATCGTCGGCCTTCTTCTTGTCAGCGGCGGCCTTCTCGTCAGCCTTCTTCTTCTCGTTGTCATCCTTCTTTTTTTCATCATCGGCCTTCTTCTTGTCCTTGGGTTTCTTGTCAGAACGAACGCTAAGGTCGGCTAGCTCGTACGTATTGATAACCAAATCAAGTTCGAGTCCAGAAGATGCTTCTGGCTGCATAAAATCGACGTCGATGTCCACTGACTCATCCTTCTCTTTGAGTTGTGTGTCCTTCTGGTGAGAAGTCTTCTCATCACCTTCTTCTTTAGGAGTCTTCTTAGACAACTTGAGTGTTGCGGAATCGTGAAGTTTATCTTCAGATTCCAATTCAATTGTCAGTGATTTGTCGGTGTGGTCTTGCAGCGTCTTCTTGTCAGCAGCCACCTTCTCCTCAGCCTTCTTCTTCTCGTCGTCGACCTTTTTCTTGTCAGCAGCCGCTTTCTCAGCAGCCTTTTTCTTCTCGTCGTCGGCCTTCTTCGTGTCAGCAGCCGCCTTCTCATCAGCCTTCTTCTTCTCATCGTCGGCCTTCTTCTTGTCAGCAGCCGCCTTCTCGTTAGCCTTCATTTTCTCGTCGTCGGCCTTCTTCTCGTCGTCGGCCTTCTTTTTGTCGTCGGCCTTCTTCTTGTCAGCAGCCACCTTCTCGTCAGCCTTCTTTTTCTCGTCGTCGGCCTTCTTGTTGTCAGCAGCCACCTTCTCATCAGCCTTCTTCTCCTCGACGTCGGCCTTCTTCTTTTCAGCAGCCGCCTTCTTATCAGCCTTCTTTTTCTCGTCGTCGGCCTTCTTCTTTTCAGCAGCCGCCTTCTCGTCAGCCTTCTTCTTCTCGTCGTCGGCCTTCTTCTTTCCAGCAGCCGCCTTCTCGTCAGACTCCTTCTTCTCATCGTGGGTCTTCGTCTTGTCATCGTCGGCCTGTTTCTTGTCAGCAGCCGCCTTCTTCTCAGCCTTCTTCTTCTCGTTGTCATCCTTCTTCTTTTCATCATCGGCCTTCTTCTTGTCCTTGGGTTTCTTGTCAGAACGAACGCTAAGGTCGGCTAGCTCGTACGTATCGATAACCAAATCAAGTTCGAGTCCAGAAGATGCTTCTGGCTGCATAAAATCGACGTCGATGTCCACTGACTCATCCTTCTCTTTGAGTTGTGTGTCCTTCTTGTGAGAAGTCTTCTCATCACCTTCTTCTTTAGGAGTCTTCTCAGACAACTTGAGTAATGCGGAATCGTGAAGTTTATCTTCAGTTTCCAGTTCAATCGTCAGTGATTTGTCGATGTGGTCTTGCGGCGTCTTCTTGTCAGCAGCCACCTTCTCCTCAGCCTTCTTCTTTTCGTCGTCGACCTTTTTCTTGTCAGCAGCCGCTTTCTCAGCAGCCTTCTTCTTCTCGTCGTCGACCTTCTTCGTGTCAGCAGCCGCCTTCTCATCAGCCTTTTTCTGCTCATCGTCGGCCTTCTTCTTGT
Organism: Rhabditoides inermis; assembly: GCA_963966185.1. NCBI lineage: Eukaryota > Metazoa > Nematoda > Chromadorea > Rhabditida > Rhabditidae > Rhabditoides > Rhabditoides inermis. Next base: position 286,036 of record CAWZYM010000380.1, on the reverse strand, counting down.
CAGCAGCCGCCTTCTCGTTAGCCTTCCTCTTCTCGTCGTCGGCCTTCTTTTCGTCGTCGGCCTTCTTCTTGTCATCAGCCGCCTTCTCATCAGCCTTCTTCTTCTCGTCATCGGCCTTCTTTTTGTCGTCGGCCTTCTTATTGTCAGCAGCCACCTTCTCGTCAGCCTTCTTTTTCTCGTCGTCGGCCTTCTTGTTGTCAGCAGCCACCTTCTCATCAGCCTTCTTTTTCTCGTCGTCGGCCTTTTTCTTTTCAGCAGCCGCCTTCTCGTCAGCCTTCTTCTTCTCGTCGTCGGCCTTCTTCTTTTCAGCAGCCGCCTTCTCATCAGCCTTCTTTTTCTCGTCGTCGGCCTTCTTCTTTTCAGCAGCCGCCTTCTCGTCAGCCTTCTTCTTCTCGTCGTCGGCCTTCTTCTTTCCAGCAGCCGCCTTCTCGTCAGCCTCCTTCTTCTCATCGTGGGTCTTCGTCTTGTCATCGTCGGCCTGTTTCTTGTCAGCAGCCGCCTTCTTCTCAGCCTTCTTCTTCTCGTTGTCATCCTTCTTCTTTTCATCATCGGCCTTCTTCTTGTCCTTGGGTTTCTTGTCAGAACGAACGCTAAGAACGGCTAGCTCGTACGCATCGACAACCAAATCAAGTTCGAGTCCAGAAGATGCTTCTGGCTGCATAAAATCGACGTCGATGTCCACTGACTCATCCTTCTCTTTGAGTTGTGTGTCCTTCTTGTGAGAAGTCTTCTCATCACCTTCTTCTTCAGGAGTCTTCTTAGACAACTTGAGTGTTGCGGAATCGTGAAGTTTATCTTCAGATTCCAGTTCAATCGTCACTGATTTGTCGATGTGGACTTGCGGCGTCGTCTTGTCAGCAGCCACCATCTCGTCAGCCTTCTTCTTCTCGCCGTCAGCCTTCTTATTCTCGTCGTCGGCCTTCTTCTTCTCATCTTCGGCCTTCTTCTTGTCAGCAGTCACCTTCTCCTCAGCCTTCTTCTTCTCGCCGTCAGCCTTCTTATTCTCGTCGTCGGCCTTCTTCTTCTCATCTTCTGCCTTCTTCTTGTCAGCAGCCGCCATCTCGTCAGACTTCTTCTTCTCGTCGTCACCCTTCTTATTCTCGTCGTCTGCCTTCTTCTTCTCATCTACGCCCTTCTTCTTGTCAGCAGCCTCCTTCTCGTCAGCCTTCTTCTTCTCGTCGTCGGCCTTCGTCTTGTCATCGTCGGCCTTTTTCTTGTCCTTGGGTTTCTTGTCAGAACGAACGCTGAGATCGGCTAGCTCGTATGTATCGATAATCAAATCGAGTTCGAGTCCAGAAGATGCTTCTGGCTGCATAAAACTGACGTCGATGTCCACTGACTCATCCTTCTCTTTGAGTTGTGTGTCCTTCTTTTGAGAAGTCTTCTCATCACCTTCTTCTTCAGGAGTCTTCTTAGACAACTTGAGTGTTGCGGAATCGTGAAGTTTATCTTCAGATTCCAGTTCAATCGTCACTGATTTGTCGATGTGGTCTTGCGACGTCTTCTTGTCAGCAGCCACCTTCTCCTCAGCCTTCATCTTCTCATCGTGAATCTTTGTCTTGTCATGGTCGGCCTTCTTCTTGTCAGCGGCGGCCTTCTTGTCAGTCTTCTTCTTCTCGTTGTCATCCTTCTTCTTTTCATCATCGGCCTTCTTCTTGTCATCGTCGGCCTGTTTCTTGTCAGCAGCCGCCTTCTCCTCAGCCTTCTTCTTCTCATCGTGGGCCTTCGTCTTTTCATCGTCGGCCTTCTTCTTGTCAGCGGCGGCCTTCTCGTCAGCCTTCTTCTTCTCGTTGTCATCCTTCTTCTTTTCATCATCGGCCTTCTTCTTGTCCTTGGGTTTCTTGTCAGAACGAACGCTAAGGTCGGCTAGCTCGTACGCATCGACAACCAAATCAAGTTCGAGTCCAGAAGATGCTTCTGGCTGCATTAAATTGACTTTGATGTCCACTGACTCATCATTCTCTTTGAGTTGTGTGTCCTTCTTGCGAGGAGTCTTCTCATCACCTTCTTCTTCAGGAGTCTTCTTAGACAACTTGAGTGTGGCTGAATCGTGAAGTTTATCTTCAGATTCCAGTTCAATCGTCACTGATTTGTCGATGTGGACTTGCGGCGTCGTCTTGTCAGCAGCCACCATCTCGTCAGCCTTCTTCTTCTCGCCGTCAGCCTTCTTATTCTCGTCGTCGGTCTTCTTCTTCTCATCTTCGGCCATCTTCTTGTCAGCAGTCACCTTCTCCTCAGCCTTCTTCTTCTCGCCGTCAGCCTTCTTATTCTCGTCGTCGGCCTTCTTCTTCTCATCTTCTGCCTTCTTCTTGTCAGCAGCCGCCATCTCGTCAGACTTCTTTTTCTCGTCGTCACCCTTCTTATTCTCGTCGTCTGCCTTCTTCTTCTCATCTACGCTCTTCTTCTTGTCAGAAGCCTCCTTCTCGTCAGCCTTTTTCTTCTCGTCGTCGGCCTTCGTCTTGTCATCGTCGGCCTTTTTCTTGTCCTTGGGTTTCTTGTCAGAACGAACGCTGAGATCGGCTAGCTTGTATGTATCGATAATCAAATCGAGTTCGAGTCCAGAAGATGCTTCTGGCTGCATAAAACTGACGTCGATGTCCACTGACTCATCCTTCTCTTTGAGTTGTGTGTCCTTCTTGCGAGGAGTCTTCTCATCACCTTCTTCTTCAGGAGTCTTCTTAGACAACTTGAGTGTGGCTGAATCGTGAAGTTTATCTTCAGATTCCAGTTCAATCGTCACTGATTTGTCGATGTGGACTTGCGGCGTCGTCTTGTCAGCAGCCACCATCTCGTCAGCCTTCTTCTTCTCGCCGTCAGCCTTCTTATTCTCGTCGTCGGCCTTCTTCTTCTCATCTTCGGCCTTCTTCTTGTCAGCAGTCACCTTCTCCTCAGCCTTCTTCTTCTCGCCGTCAGCCTTCTTATTCTCGTCGTCGGCCTTCTTCTTCTCATCTTCTGCCTTCTTCTTGTCAGCAGCCGCCATCTCGTCAGACTTCTTCTTCTCGTCGTCACCCTTCTTATTCTCGTCGTCTGCCTTCTTCTTCTCATCTACGCCCTTCTTCTTGTCAGCAGCCTCCTTCTCGTCAGCCTTCTTCTTCTCGTCGTCGGCCTTCGTCTTGTCATCGTCGGCCTTTTTCTTGTCCTTGGGTTTCTTGTCAGAACGAACGCTGAGATCGGCTAGCTCGTATGTATCGATAATCAAATCGAGTTCGAGTCCAGTAGATGCTTCTGGCTGCATAAAACTGACGTCGATGTCCACTGACTCATCCTTCTCTTTGAGTTGTGTGTCCTTCTTTTGAGAAGTCTTCTCATCACCTTCTTCTTCAGGAGTCTTCTTAGACAACTTGAGTGTTGCGGAATCGTGAAGTTTATCTTCAGATTCCAGTTCAATCGTCACTGATTTGTCGATGTGGTCTTGCGACGTCTTCTTGTCAGCAGCCACCTTCTCCTCAGCCTTCATCTTCTCATCGTGAATCTTTGTCTTGTCATGGTCGGCCTTCTTCTTGTCAGCGGCGGCCTTCTTGTCAGTCTTCTTCTTCTCGTTGTCATCCTTCTTCTTTTCATCATCGGCCTTCTTCTTGTCATCGTCGGCCTGTTTCTTGTCAGCAGCCGCCTTCTCCTCAGCCTTCTTCTTCTCATCGTGGGCCTTCGTCTTTTCATCGTCGGCCTTCTTCTTGTCAGCGGCGGCCTTCTCGTCAGCCTTCTTCTTCTCGTTGTCATCCTTCTTCTTTTCATCATCGGCCTTCTTCTTGTCCTTGGGTTTCTTGTCAGAACGAACGCTAAGGTCGGCTAGCTCGTACGCATCGACAACCAAATCAAGTTCGAGTCCAGAAGATGCTTCTGGCTGCATTAAATCGACTTTGATGTCCACTGACTCATCATTCTCTTTGAGTTGTGTGTCCTTCTTGCGAGGAGTCTTCTCATCACCTTCTTCTTCAGGAGTCTTCTTAGACAACTTGAGTGTTGCGGAATCGTGAAGTTTATCTTCAGATTCCAGTTCAATCGTCACTGATTTGTCGATGTGGTCTTGCGACGTCTTCTTGTCAGCAGCCACCTTCTCCTCAGCCTTCTTCTTCTCGCCGTCAGCCTTCTTATTCTCGTCGTCGGTCTTCTTCTTCTCATCTTCGGCCATCTTCTTGTCAGCAGTCACCTTCTCCTCAGCCTTCTTCTTCTCGCCGTCAGCCTTCTTATTCTCGTCGTCGGCCTTCTTCTTCTCATCTTCTGCCTTCTTCTGGTCAGCAGCCGCCATCTCGTCAGACTTCTTCTTCTCGTCGTCACCCTTCTTATTCTCGTCGTCTGCCTTCTTCTTCTCATCTACGCCCTTCTTCTTGTCAGAAACCTCCTTCTCGTCAGCCTTCTTCTTCTCGTCGTCGGCCTTCGTCTTGTCATCGTCGGCCTTTTTCTTGTCCTTGGGTTTCTTGTCAGAACGAACGCTGAGATCGGCTAGCTCGTATGTATCGATAATCAAATCGAGTTCGAGTCCAGAAGATGCTTCTGGCTGCATAAAACTGACGTCGATGTCCACTGACTCATCCTTCTCTTTGAGTTGTGTGTCCTTCTTTTGAGAAGTCTTCTCATCACCTTCTTCTTCAGGAGTCTTCTTAGACAACTTGAGTGTTGCGGAATCGTGAAGTTTATCTTCAGATTCCAGTTCAATCGTCACTGATTTGTCGATGTGGTCTTGCGACGTCTTCTTGTCAGCAGCCACCTTCTCCTCAGCCTTCATCTTCTCATCGTGAATCTTTGTCTTGTCATGGTCGGCCTTCTTCTTGTCAGCGGCGGCCTTCTTGTCAGTCTTCTTCTTCTCGTTGTCATCCTTCTTCTTTTCATCATCGGCCTTCTTCTTGTCATCGTCGGCCTGTTTCTTGTCAGCAGCCGCCTTCTCCTCAGCCTTCTTCATCTCATCGTGGGCCTTCGTCTTGTCATCGTCGACCTTCTTCTTGTCAGCAGCGGCCTTCTCGTCAGCCTTCTTCTTCTCGTTGTCATCCTTCTTCTTTTCATCATCGGCCTTCTTCTTGTCCTTGGGTTTCTTGTCAGAACGAACGCTAAGATCGGCTAGCTCGTACGCATCGACAACCAAATCAAGTTCGAGTCCAGAAGATGCTTCTGGCTGCATTAAATCGACTTTGATGTCTACTGACTCATCATTCTCTTTGAGTTGTGTGTCCTTCTTGCGAGGAGTCTTCTCATCACCTTCTTCTTCAGGAGTCTTCTTAGACAACTTGAGTGTGGCTGAATCGTGAAGTTTATCTTCAGATTCCAGTTCAATCGTCACTGATTTGTCGATGTGGACTTGCGGCGTCGTCTTGTCAGCAGCCACCAGCTCATCAGCCTTCTTCTTCTCGCCGTCAGCCTTCTTATTCTCGTCGTCGGCCTTCTTATTCTCATCTGCGGCCTTCTTCTTGTCAGCAGTCACCTTCTCCTCAGCCTTCTTCTTCTCGCCGTCAGCCTTCTTATTCTCGTCGTCGGCCTTCTTCTTCTCATCTTCTGCCTTCTTCTTGTCAGCAGCCGCCATATCGTCAGACTTCTTCTTCTCGTCGTCACCCTTCTTATTCTCGTCGTCTGCCTTCTTCTTCTCATCTACGCCCTTCTTCTTGTCAGCAGCCTCCTTCTCGTCAGCCTTCTTCTTCTCGTCGTCGGCCTTCGTCTTGTCGTCGTCGGCCTTTTTCTTGTCCTTGGGTTTCTTGTCAGAACGAACGCTGAGATCGGCTAGCTCGTATGTATCGATAATCAAATCGAGTTCGAGTCCAGAAGATGCTTCTGGCTGCATAAAACTGACGTCGATGTCCACTGACTCATCCTTCTCTTTGAGTTGTGTGTCCTTCTTTTGAGAAGTCTTCTCATCACCTTCTTCTTCAGGAGTCTTCTTAGACAACTTGAGTGTTGCGGAATCGTGAAGTTTATCTTCAGATTCCAGTTCAATCGTCACTGATTTGTCGATGTGGTCTTGCGACGTCTTCTTGTCAGCAGCCACCTTCTCCTCAGCCTTCATCTTCTCATCGTGAATCTTTGTCTTGTCATGGTCGGCCTTCTTCTTGTCAGCGGCGGCCTTCTTGTCAGTCTTCTTCTTCTCGTTTTCATCCTTCTTCTTTTCATCATCGGCCTTCTTCTTGTCATCGTCGGCCTGTTTCTTGTCAGCAGCCGCCTTCTCCTCAGCCTTCTTCATCTCATCGTGGGCCTTCGTCTTGTCATCGTCGACCTTCTTCTTGTCAGCAGCGGCCTTCTCGTCAGCCTTCTTCTTCTCGTTGTCATCCTTCTTCTTTTCATCATCGGCCTTCTTCTTGTCCTTGGGTTTCTTGTCAGAACGAACGCTAAGATCGGCTAGCTCGTACGCATCGACAACCAAATCAAGTTCGAGTCCAGAAGATGCTTCTGGCTGCATTAAATCGACTTTGATGTCTACTGACTCATCATTCTCTTTGAGTTGTGTGTCCTTCTTGCGAGGAGTCTTCTCATCACCTTCTTCTTCAGGAGTCTTCTTAGACAACTTGAGTGTGGCTGAATCGTGAAGTTTATCTTCAGATTCCAGTTCAATCGTCACTGATTTGTCGATGTGGACTTGCGGCGTCGTCTTGTCAGCAGCCACCAGCTCATCAGCCTTCTTCTTCTCGCCGTCAGCCTTCTTATTCTCGTCGTCGGCCTTCTTCTTCTCATCTTCGGCCTTCTTCTTGTCAGCAGTCACCTTCTCCTCAGCCTTCTTCTTCTCGCCGTCAGCCTTCTTATTCTCGTCGTCGGCCTTCTTCTTCTCATCTTCTGCCTTCTTCTTGTCAGCAGCCGCCATCTCGTCAGACTTCTTCTTCTCGTCGTCACCCTTCTTATTCTCGTCGTCTGCCTTCTTCTTCTCATCTACGCCCTTCTTCTTGTCAGCAGCCTCCTTCTCGTCAGCCTTCTTCTTCTCGTCGTCGGCCTTCGTCTTGTCATCGTCGGCCTTTTTCTTGTCCTTGGGTTTCTTGTCAGAACGAACGCTGAGATCGGCTAGCTCGTATGTATCAATAATCAAATCGAGTTCGAGTCCAGAAGATGCTTCTGGCTGCATAAAACTGACGTCGATGTCCACTGACTCATCCTTCTCTTTGAGTTGTGTGTCCTTCTTTTGAGAAGTCTTCTCATCACCTTCTTCTTCAGGAGTCTTCTTAGACAACTTGAGTGTTGCGGAATCGTGAAGTTTATCTTCAGATTCCAGTTCAATCGTCACTGATTTGTCGATGTGGTCTTGCGACGTCTTCTTGTCAGCAGCCACCTTCTCCTCAGCCTTCATCTTCTCATCGTGAATCTTTGTCTTGTCATAGTCGCCCTTCTTCTTGTCATCGTCGGCCTGTTTCTTGTCAGCAGCCGCCTTCTCCTCAGCCTTCTTCATCTCATCGTGTGCCTTCGTCTTGTCATCGTCGACCTTCTTCTTGCCAGCAGCGGCCTTCTCGTCAGCCTTCTTCTTCTCGATGTCATCCTTCTTCTTTTCATCATCGGCCTTCTTCTTGTCCTTGGGTTTCTTGTCAGAACGAACGCTAAGATCGGGTAGCTCGTACGCATCGACAACCAAATCAAGTTCGAGTCCAGAAGATGCTTCTGGCTGCATTAAATCGACTTTGATGTCCACTGACTCATCATTCTCTTTGAGTTGTGTGTCCTTCTTGCGAGGAGTCTTCTCATCACCTTCTTCTTCAGGAGTCTTCTTAGACAACTTGAGTGTGGCTGAATCGTGAAGTTTATTTTCAGATTCCAGTTCAATCGTCACTGATTTGTCGATGTGGACTTGCGGCGTCGTCTTGTCAGCAGCCACCATCTCATCATCCTTCTTCTTCTCGCCGTCAGCCTTCTTATTCTCGTCGTCGGCCTTCTTCTTCTCATCTTCGGCCTTCTTCTTGTCAGCAGTCACCTTCTCCTCAGCCTTCTTCTTCTCGCCGTCAGCCTTCTTATTCTCGTCGTCGGCCTTCTTCTTCTCATCTTCTGCCTTCTTCTTGTCAGCAGCCGCCATCTCGTCAGACTTCTTCTTCTCGTCGTCAGCCTTCTTATTCTCGTCGTCTGCCTTCTTCTTCTCATCTACGCCCTTCTTCTTGTCAGCAGCCTCCTTCTCGTCAGCCTTCTTCTTCTCGTCGTCGGCCTTCGTCTTGTCATCGTCGGCCTTTTTCTTGTCCTTGGGTTTCTTGTCAGAACGAACGCTGAGATCGGATAGCTCGTACGTATCGATAACCAAATCAAGTTCGAGTCCAGAAGATGCTTCTGGCTGCATAAAAACGACGTCGATATCCACTGACTCATCTTTCTCTTTGAGTTGTGTGTCCTTCTTGTGAGAAGTCTTCTCATCACCTTCTTCTTCAGGAGTCTTCTTAGACAACTTGAGTGGTGCGGTATCGTGAAGTTTATCTTCAGATTCCAGTTCAATCGTCACTGATTTGTCGATGTGGTCTTGCGGCGTCTTCTTGTCAGCAGCCACCTTCTCCCCAGCCTTCTTCTTCTCATCGTGAATCTTTGTCTTGTTATGGTCGGCCTTCTTCTTGTCAGCGGCGGCCTTCTCGTCAGCCTTTTTCTTCTCGTTGTCATCCTTCTTCTTTTCATCATCGGCCTTCTTCTTGTCTTTGGGTTTCTTGTCAGAACGAACGCTAAGATCGGCTAGCTCGTACGTATCGACAACCAAATCAAGTTCGAGTCCAGAAAATGCTTCTGGCTGCAGTAAATCGACGTCGATTTCCACTGACTCATCCTTCTCTTTGAGTTGTGTTTTCTTCTTGCGAGGAGTCTTCTCATCACCTTCTTCTTCAAGAGTCCTCTTAGACAACTTGAGTGTGGCGGAATCGTGAAGTTTATCTTCAGATTCCAGTTCAATCGTCACTGATTTGTCGATGTGGACTTGCGGCGTCGTCTTGTCAGCAGCCACCAGCTCATCAGCCTTCTTCTTCTCGCCGTCAGCCTTCTTATTCTCGTCGTCGGCCTTCTTCTTCTCATCTTCGGCCTTCTTCTTGTCAGCAGTCACCTTCTCCTCAGCCTTCTTCCTCTCGCCGTCAGCCTTCTTGTTCTCGTCGTCGGCCTTCTTCTTCTCATTTTCTGCCTTCTTCTTGTCAGCAGCCGCCATCTCGTCAGACTTCTTCTTCTCGTCGTCACCCTTCTTATTCTCGTCGTCTGCCTTCTTCTTCTCATCTACGCCCTTCTTCTTGTCAGCAGCCTCCTTCTCGTCAGCCTTCTTCTTCTCGTCGTCGGCCTTCGTCTTGTCATCGTCGGCCTTTTTCTTGTCCTTGGGTTTCTTGTCAGAACGAACGCTGAGATCGGCTAGCTCGTATGTATCGATAATCAAATCGAGTTCGAGTTCAGAAGATGCTTCTGGCTGCATAAAACTGACGTCGATGTCCACTGACTCATTCTTCTCTTTGAGTTGTGTGTCCTTCTTTTGAGAAGTCTTCTCATCACCTTCTTCTTCAGGAGTCTTCTTAGACAACTTGAGTGTTGCGGAATCGTGAAGTTTATCTTCAGATTCCAGTTCAATCGTCACTGATTTGTCGATGTGGTCTTGCGACGTCTTCTTGTCAGCAGCCACCTTCTCCTCAGCCTTCATCTTCTCATCGTCGGCCTTCTTCTTCTCATCTTCGGCCTTCTTTTTGTCATCGTCGGCCTGTTTCTTGTTAGCAGCCGCCCCCTGCTGCTCCACGGGCTGTTTTTCAACAGGTGTCTCCCCAGATTTCTGCTCCTTCGGCTTCTCCTGAGCAGGTGTCTTTTCAGACTTTTGTCCCACGGTCTGCTCCTGAACAGCTGCGACGTCTACTTCGATGATGGTTCCGGTTGATTCTTCAACAACGTTCTCCGACTTCTTCTCAAGTTGTATAAGCGCAAGCGACTGAGTCTCAAGATTCTCGGAAATCACTTCGACTTCGATGGTAGCGGATGAATCGTTCTTCGTGAAAACTAGCTCAACTTCGAAGGACTGGGTATCAGAACTTTTTGAAGCATCGATCTTTTCATCAGGTTTCTGCTCGAAGGGCTGCTCTTGAACAGTTGTCTCCTCAGATTTCTGCTCCACGGGCAGCTCCGGAATTCGCGGTTTCTCAAACTGCTGCTCCACGGGCTTCTCCTGAGCAGATGTCTCCTCAGACTTCTGCTTCAGTGGCATTTCCTGAGCAGGTGTCTCTTCAGACGTCTGTCCCACGGCCTGCTCCTGAACAGCTGCGACGTCTACTTCGATGATGGTTCCGGTTGATTCTTCAACAACGCTCTTCGACTTCTTCTCAAGTTCTTTAGTCGCTAGCGATTGAATCTCAAGATTCTCGGAAATCACTTCAACTCCGATGGTAGCGGATGAATCGTTCTTCGTGAAAACAAGCTCAACTTCGAAGGACTGGTCATCAGAACTCTTTAAAGCATCTATCTTTTCATCAGGTTTCTGCTCAACGGGCTGCTCTTGAACAGTTGTCTCTTCAGATTTCTGCTCCACGGGCAGCTCCGGAATTGGCGGTTTCTCAAACTGCTGCTCCACGGGCTTGACCTGAGCAGATGTCTCCTCAGACTTCTGCTTCAGTGGCATTTCCTGAGCAGGTGTCTCTTCAGACGTCTGTCCCACGGCCTGCTCCTGAACAGCTGCTGCGACGTCTACTTCGATGATGGTTCCGGTTGATTCTTCAACAACGCTTTCCGACTTCTTCTCAAGTTGTTTAGTCGCTAGCGATTGGGTCTCAAGATTCTCGGAAATTACTTCGACGTCGATGGTAGCGGATGAATCGTTCTTCGTGAAAACAAGCTCAACTTCGAAGTACTGGTCATCAGAACTCTTCGAAGCATCGGTCTTGTCATCAGGTTTCTGCTCCACGGATTGCTTTTGAACAGGTGTCTCCTCAGACTTCTGCTTCACGGGCTTCTCCGGAGCAGGTGTCTCCTTAGACTTTTGCTCCAGTGGCATCTCTTGAGCAGGTGTCTCTTCAGACTTTTGTCCCACGGCCTGCTCCTGAACAGCTGCAACGTCTACTTTGATGATGGTTCCGGTTGATTCTTCAACAACGTTCTCCGACTTCTTCTCAAGTTGTTTAGTCGCTAGCGATTGGGTCTCAAGATTCTCGAAAACCACTTCGACGTCGATGGTAGCGGATGAATCGTTCTTCGTGAAAACAAGCTCAACTCCGAAGGACTGGTCATCAGAACTCTTTGAAGCATCGATCTTGTCATCAGGTTTCTGCTCAACGGGCTGCTCTTGAACAGTTGTCTCCTCAGATTTTTGCTCCACGGGCAGCTCCGGAATTGGCGCTTCTTCAGACTTCTGCTCCACGAGCTTCTCCTGAGCAGAAGTCTCCTCAGACTTCTGCTTTACGAGCTTCTCCTGAGCAGGTGTCTCCTCAGACTTCTGCTCCAGTGGCATCTCCTGAGCAGGTGTCTCTTCAGACTTTTGTCCCACGGCCTGCTCCTGAACTGCTGCGAGGTCTACTTCGATGATGGTTCCGTTCGATTCTTCAACAACGTTCTCCGACTTCTTCTCAAGTTGTTTTGTCGAAAACGACTGGGTCTCAAGATTATCGGAAATCACTTCGACTTCGATGGCAGTGGATGAATCGTTCTTCGTGAAAACAAGCTCAACTTCGAAGGACTGGTCATCAGAACTCTTTGAAGCATCGATCTTGTCATCAGGTTTCTGCTCAACGGGCTGCTCTTGAACAGTTGTCTCCTCAAATTTCTGCTCCACGGGCAGCTCCGGATTTGGCGCTTCCTCAGACTTCTGCTCCACAGGCTTCTCCTGAGCAGATGTCTCCTCAGACTTCTGCTTCAGTGGCATTTCCTGAGCAGGTGTCTCTTCAGACGTCTGTCCCACGGCCTGCTCCTGAACAGCTGCGACGTCTACTTCGATGATGGTTCCGGTTGATTCTTTAACAACGCTCTCCGACTTCTTCTCAATATGTTTAGTCGCTAGCGATTGGGTCTCAAGATTCTCGGAAATCACTTCAACGTCGATGGTAGCGGATGAATCGTTCTTCGTGAAAACAAGCTCAACTCCGAAGGACTGGTCATCAGAACTCTTTGAAGCATCGATCTTGTCATCAGGTTTCTGCTCAACGGGCTGCTCTTGAACAGTTGTCTCCTCAGATTTCTGCTCCACGGGCAGCTCCGGATTTGGCGCTTCCTCAGACTTCTGCTCCACAGGCTTCTCTTGAGCAGATGTCTCCTCAGACTTCTGCTTCAGTGGCATTTCCTGAGCAGGTGTCTCTTCAGACGTCTGTCCCACGGCCTGCTCCTGAACAGCTGCGACGTCTACTTCGATGATGGTTCCGGTTGATTCTTTAACAACGCTCTCCGACTTCTTCTCAATATGTTTAGTCGCTAGCGATTGGGTCTCAAGATTCTCGGAAATCACTTCGACGTCGATGGTAGCGGATGAATCGTTCTTTGTGAAAACAAGCTCAACTCCGAAGGACTGGTCATCAGAACTCTTTGAAGCATCGATCTTGTCATCAGGTTTCTGCTCAACGGGCTGCTCTTGAACAGTTGTCTCCTCAGATTTTTGCTCCACGGGCAGCTCCGGAATTGGCGCTTCTTCAGACTTCTGCTCCACGAGCTTCTCCTGAGCAGAAGTCTCCTCAGACTTCTGCTTTACGAGCTTCTCCTGAGCAGGTGTCTCCTCAGACTTCTGCTCCAGTGGCATCTCCTGAGCAGGTGTCTCTTCAGACTTTTGTCCCACGGCCTGCTCCTGAACTGCTGCGAGGTCTACTTCGATGATGGTTCCGTTCGATTCTTCAACAACGTTCTCCGACTTCTTCTCAAGTTGTTTTGTCGAAAACGACTGGGTCTCAAGATTATCGGAAATCACTTCGACTTCGATGGCAGTGGATGAATCGTTCTTCGTGAAAACAAGCTCAACTTCGAAGGACTGGTCATCAGAACTCTTTGAAGCATCGATCTTGTCATCAGGTTTCTGCTCAACGGGCTGCTCTTGAACAGTTGTCTCCTCAAATTTCTGCTCCACGGGCAGCTCCGGATTTGGCGCTTCCTCAGACTTCTGCTCCACAGGCTTCTCCTGAGCAGATGTCTCCTCAGACTTCTGCTTCAGTGGCATTTCCTGAGCAGGTGTCTCTTCAGACGTCTGTCCCACGGCCTGCTCCTGAACAGCTGCGACGTCTACTTCGATGATGGTTCCGGTTGATTCTTTAACAACGCTCTCCGACTTCTTCTCAATATGTTTAGTCGCTAGCGATTGGGTCTCAAGATTCTCGGAAATCACTTCGACGTCGATGGTAGCGGATGAATCGTTCTTCGTGAAAACAAGCTCAACTCCGAAGGACTGGTCATCAGAACTCTTTGAAGCATCGATCTTGTCATCAGGTTTCTGCTCAACGGGCTGCTGTTGAACAGTTGTCTCCTCAGATTTCTGCTCCACGGGCAGCTCCGGAATTGGCGCTTCTTCAGACTTCTGCTCCACGGGCTTCTCCTGAGCAGATGTCTCCTCAGACTTCTGCTTTACGAGCTTCTCCTGAGCAGGTGTCTCCTCAGACTTCTGCTCCAGTGGCATCTCCTGAGCAGGTGTCTCTTCAGACTTTTGTCCCACGGCCTGCTTCTGAACTGCTGCGAGGTCTACTTCGATGATGGTTCCGTTCGATTCTTCAACAACGTTCTCCGACTTTTTCTCAAGTTGTTTTGTCGAAAACGACTGGGTCTCAAGATTATCGGAAATCACTTCGACTTCGATGGTAGTGGATGAATCGTTCTTCGTGAAAACAAGCTCAACTTCGAAGGACTGGTCATCAGAACTCTTTGAAGCATCGATCTTGTCATCAGGTTTCTGCTCAACGGGCTGCTCTTGAACAGTTGTCTCCTCAGATTTCTGCTCCACGGGCAGCTCCGGATTTGGCGCTTCCTCAGACTTCTGCTCCACAGGCTTCTCCTGAGCAGGTGTCTCCTCAGACTTCTGCTCCAGTGGCATCTCCTGAGCAGGTGTCTCTTCAGACTTTTGTCCCACGGCCTGCTTCTGAACAGCTGCGAGGTCTACTTCGATGATGGTTCCGTTCGATTCTTCAACAACGTTCTCCGACTTCTTCTCAAGTTGTTTCGTCGAAAACGACTGGGTCTCAAGATTATCGGAAATCACTTCGACTTCGATGGTAGTGGATGAATCGTTCTTCGTGAAAACAAGCTCAACTTCGAAGGACTGGTCATCAGAACTCTTTGAAGCATCGATCTTGTCATCAGGTTTCTGCTCAACGGGCTGCTCTTGAACAGTTGTCTCCTCAGATGTCTGCTCCACGGGCAGCTCCGGAATTGGCGCTTCTTCAGACTTCTGCTCCACGGGCTTCTCCTGAGCAGATGTCTCCTCAGACTTTTGCTTCATTAACATTTCCTGAGCAGGTGTCCCTTCAGACGTCTGTCCCACGGCCTGCTCCTGAACAGCTGCGACGTCCACTTCAATGATGGTTCCGGTTGATTCTTCAACAACGCTCTCCGACTTCTTCTCAAATTCTTTAGTCGCTAGCGATTTGGTCTCAAGATTCTCGGAAATTACTTCGACGTCGATGGTAGCGGATGAATCGTTCTTCGTGAAAACAAGCTCAAATTCGAAGGACTGGTCATCAGAACTCTTTGAAGCATCGATCGTGTCATCAGGTTTCTGCTCAACGGGCTGCTCTTGAACAGTTGTCTCCTCAGATTTCTGCTCCACGGGTTGCTCTTCAACAGGTGTCTCTTCAGACTTTCGTCCCGCGGCCTGCTCCTGAACAGCTGCGACGTCTACTTCGATGATGATTCCGGTTGCTTCTTCAACAACGCTCTCCGACTTCTTCTCAAGTTGTTTAGTCGCTAGCGATTGGGTCTCAAGATTCTCGGAAATAACTTCGACGTCGATGGTAGCGGATGAATCGTTCTTCGTGAAAACAAGTTCAACTTCGAAGGACTGGTCATCAGAATTCTTGGAAGCATCGATCTTGTCATCAGATTTCTGCTCAACGGGCTGCTCTTGAACAGTTGTCTCCTCAGATTTCTGCTCCACGGGTTGCTCTTCAGTAGGTGTCTCTTCAGACTTTTGTCCCGCGGCCTGCTCCTGAACAGCTGCGACGTCTACTTCGATGATGGTTCCGGTTGATTCTTCAAAAACGCTCTCCGACTTCTTCTCAAGTTGTTTAGTCGCTAGCGATTGGGTCTCAAGATTCTTGGAAATCACTTCGACGTCGATGGTAGCGGATGAATCGTTCTTCGTGAAAACAAGCTCAACTTCGAAGGACTGGTCATCAAAACTCTTGGAAGCATCGATCTTGTCATCAGGTTTCTGCTCAACGGGCTGCTCTTGAACAGTTGTCCCCTCAGATTTCTGCTCCACGGGCAGCTCCGGAATTGGCGCTTCTTCAGACTTCTGCTCCACGGGCTTCTCCTGAGCAGATGTCTCCTCAGACTTCTGCTTCAGTGGCATTTCCTGAGCAGGTGTCTCTTCAGACGTCTGTCCCACGGCCTGCTCCTGAACAGCTGCGACGTCTACTTCGATGATGGTTCCGGTTGATTCTTCAACAACGCTCTCCGACTTTTTCACAAGTTCTTTAGTCGCTAGCAATTGGGTCTCAAGATTCTCGGAAATCACTTCGACGTCGATGGTAGCGGATGAATCGTTCTCCGTGAAAACAAGCTCAACTTCGAAGGACTGGTCATCAGAACTCTTGGAAGCATCGATCTTGTCATCAGGTTTCTGCTCAACGGGCTGCTCTTGAACAGTTGTCTCCTCAGATTTCTGCTCCACGGGTTGCTCTTCAACAGGTGTCTCTTCAGACTTTTGTCCCGCGGCCTGCTCCTGAACAGCTGCGACTTCTACTTCGATGATGGTTCCGGTTGATTCTTCAACAACGCTCTCCGACTTCTTCTCAAGTTGTTTAGTCGCTAGCGATTGGGTCTCAAGATTCTCGGAATTCACTTCGACGTCGATGGTAGCGGATGAGTCGTTCTTCGTGAAAACAAGCTCAACTTCGAAGGACTGGTCATCAGAACTCTTGGAAGCATCGATCTTGTCATCAGGTTTCTGCTCAACGGGCTGCTCTTGAACAGTTGTCTCCTCAGATTTCTGCTCCACGGGTTGCTCTTCAACAGGTGTCTCTTCAGACGTCTGTCCCACGGCCTGCTCCTGAACAGCTGCGACCTCTACTTCGATGATGGTTCCGGTTGATTCTTCAACAACGATCTCCGACTTCTTCTCAAGTTCTTTAGTCGCTAGCGATTTGGTCTCAAGATTCTCGGAAACTAATTCGACGTCGATGGTAGCGGATGAATCGTTCTTCGTGAAAACAAGCTCAACTTCGAAGGAGTGGTCATCAGAACTCTTTGAAGCATCGATCTTGTCATCAGGTTTCTGCTCAACGGGCTGCTCTTGAACAGTTGTCTCCTCAGATTTCTGCTCCTCGGGCAGCTCCGGATTTGGCGCTTCCTCAGACTTCTGCTCCACAGGCTTCTCCTGAGCAGATGTCTCCTCAGACTTCTGCTTCAGTGGCATTTCCTGAGCAGGTGTCTCTTCAGACGTCTGTCCCACGGCCTGCTCCTGAACAGCTGCGACGTCTACTTCAATGATGGTTCCGGTTGATTCTTTAACAACGCTCTCCGACTTCTTCTCAATATGTTTAGTCGCTAGCGATTGGGTCTCAAGATTCTCGGAAATCACTTCGACGTCGATGGTAGCGGATGAATCGTTCTTCGTGAAAACAAGCTCAACTTCGAAGGACTGGTCATCAGAACTCTTGGAAGCATCGATCTTGTCATCAGGTTTCTGCTCAACGGGCTGCTCTTGAACAGTTGTCTCCTCAGATTTCTGCTCCACGGGTTGCTCTTCAACAGGTGTCTCTTCAGACGTCTGTCCCACGGCCTGCTCCTGAACAGCTGCGACCTCTACTTCGATGATGGTTCCGGTTGATTCTTCAACAACGATCTCCGACTTCTTCTCAAGTTCTTTAGTCGCTAGCGATTTGGTCTCAAGATTCTCGGAAACTAATTCGACGTCGATGGTAGCGGATGAATCGTTCTTCGTGAAAACAAGCTCAACTTCGAAGGAGTGGTCATCAGAACTCTTTGAAGCATCGATCTTGTCATCAGGTTTCTGCTCAACGGGCTGCTCTTGAACAGTTGTCTCCTCAGATTTCTGCTCCTCGGGCAGCTCCGGATTTGGCGCTTCCTCAGACTTCTGCTCCACAGGCTTCTCCTGAGCAGATGTCTCCTCAGACTTCTGCTTCAGTGGCATTTCCTGAGCAGGTGTCTCTTCAGACGTCTGTCCCACGGCCTGCTCCTGAACAGCTGCGACGTCTACTTCAATGATGGTTCCGGTTGATTCTTTAACAACGCTCTCCGACTTCTTCTCAATATGTTTAGTCGCTAGCGATTGGGTCTCAAGATTCTCGGAAATCACTTCGACGTCGATGGTAGCGGATGAATCGTTCTTCGTGAAAACAAGCTCAACTTCGAAGGACTGGTCATCAGAACTCTTTGAAGCATCGATCTTGTCATCAGGTTTCTGCTCAACGGGCTGCTCTCGAACAGTTGTCTCCTCAGATTTCTGCTCCACAGGTTGCTCTTCAACAGGTGTCTCTTCAGACTTTTGTCCCGCGGCCTGCTCCTGAACAGCTGCGACGTCTACTTCGATGATGGTTCCGGTTGATTCTTCCACAACGCTCTCCGACTTCTTCTCAAGTTGTTTAGTCGCTAGCGATTGGGTCTCAAGATTCTCGGAAATCACTTCGACGTCGATGGTAGCGGATGAATCGTTCTTCGTGAAAACAAGCTCAACTTCGAAGGACTGGTCATCAGAACTCTTGGAAGCATCGATCTTGTCATCAGGTTTCTGCTCAACGGGCTGCTCTTGAACAGTTGTCTCCTCAGATTTCTGCTCCACGGGTTGCTCTTCAACAGGTGTCTCTTCAGACTTTTGTCCCGCGGCCTGCTCCTGAACAGCTGCGACGTCTACTTCGATGATGGTTCCGGTTGATTCTTCAACAACGCTCTCCGACTTCTTCTCAAGTTGTTTAGTCGCTAGCGATTGGGTCTCAAGATTCTCGGAAATCACTTCGACGTCTATGGTAGCGGATGAATCGTTCTTCGTGAAAACAAGCTCAACTTCGAAGGACTGGTCATCAGAACTTTTGGAAGCATCGATATTGTCATCAGGTTTCTGCTCAACGGGCTGCTCTTGAACAGTTGTCTCCTCAGATTTCTGCTCCACGGGTTGCTCTTCAACAGGTGTCTCTTCAGACTTTTGTCCCGCGGCCTGCTCCTGAACAGCTGCGACGTCTACTTCGATGATGGTTCCGGTTGATTCTTCAACAACGCTCTCCGACTTCTTCTCAAGTTGTTTAGTCGCTAGCGATTGGGTCTCAAGATTTTCGGAAATCACTTCGACGTCGATGGTAGCGGATGAATCGTTCTTCGTGAAAACAAGCTCAACTTCGAAGGACTGGTCATCAGAACTCTTGGAAGCATCGATCTTGTCATCAGGTTTCTGCTCAACGGGCTGCTCTTGAACAGTTGTCTTCTCAGATTTCTGCTCCACGGGTTGCTTTTCAACAGGTGTCTCTTCAGACTTTTGTCCCGCGGCCTGCTCCTGAACAGCTGCGACGTCTACTTCAATGATGGTTCCGGTTGATTCTTCAACAACGCTCTCCGACTTCTTCTCAAGTTGTTTAGTCGCTAGCGATTGGGTCTCAAGATTCTCGGAAATCACTTCGACGTCGATGGTAGCGGATGAATCGTTCTTCGTGAAAACAAGCTCAACTTCGAAGGACTGGTCATCAGAACTCTTGGAAGCATCGATCTTGTCATCAGGTTTCTGCTTAACGGGCTGCTCTTGAACAGTTGTCTCCTCAGATTTCTGCTCCACGGGTTGCTCTCCAACAGGTGTCTCTTCAGACTTTTGTCCCGCGGCCTGCTCCTGAACAGCTGCGACGTCTACTTCGATGATGGTTCCGGTTGATTCTTCAACAACGCTCTCCGACTTCTTCTCAAGTTGTTTAGTCGCTAGCGATTGGGTCTCAAGATTCTCGGAAATCACTTCGACGTCGATGGTAGCGGATGAATCGTTCTTCGTGAAAACAAGCTCAACTTCGAAGGACTGGTCATCAGAACTCTTTGAAGCATCGATCTTGTCATCAGGTTTCTGCTCAACGGGCTGCTCTTGAACAGTTGTCTCCTCAGATTTCTGCTCCACGGGCAGCTCCGGATTTGGCGCTTCCTCAGACTTCTGCTCCACAGGCTTCTCTTGAGCAGATGTCTCCTCAGACTTCTGCTTCAGTGGCATTTCCTGAGCAGGTGTCTCTTCAGACGTCTGTCCCACGGCCTGCTCCTGAACAGCTGCGACGTCTACTTCGATGATGGTTCCGGTTGATTCTTTAACAACGCTCTCCGACTTCTTCTCAATATGTTTAGTCGCTAGCGATTGGGTCTCAAGATTCTCGGAAATCACTTCGACGTCGATGGTAGCGGATGAATCGTTCTTTGTGAAAACAAGCTCAACTCCGAAGGACTGGTCATCAGAACTCTTTGAAGCATCGATCTTGTCATCAGGTTTCTGCTCAACGGGCTGCTCTTGAACAGTTGTCTCCTCAGATTTCTGCTCCACGGGCAGCTCCGGAATTGGCGCTTTTTCAGACTTCTGCTCCACGGGCTTCTCCTGAGCAGATGTCTCCTCAGACTTCTGCTTTACGAGCTTCTCCTGAGCAGGTGTCTCCTCAGACTTCTGCTCCAGTGGCATCTCCTGAGCAGGTGTCTCTTCAGACTTTTGTCCCACGGCCTGCTCCTGAACAGCTGCGAGGTCTACTTCGATGATGGTTTCGTTCGATTCTTCAACAACGTTCTCCGACTTCTTCTCAAGTTGTTTCGTCGAAAACGACTGGGTCTCAAGATTATTGGAAATCACTTCGACTTCGATGGTAGTGGATGAATCGTTTTTCGTGAAAACAAGCTCAACTTCGAAGGACTGGTCATCAGAACTCTTTGAAGCATCGTACTTGTCATCAGGTTTCTGCTCAACGGGCTGCTCTTGAACAGTTGTCTCCTCAGATTTCTGCTCCACGGGCAGCTCCGGAATTGGCGCTTCCTCAGACTTCTGCTCCACGGGCTTCTCCTGAGCAGATGTCTCCTCAGACTTTTGCTTCATTAACATTTCCTGAGCAGGTGTCTCTTCAGACGTCTGTCCCACGGCCTGCTCCTGAACAGCTGCGACCTCTACTTCGATGATGGTTCCGGTTGATTCTTCAACAACGATCTCCGACTTCTTCTCAAGTTCTTTAGTCGCTAGCGATTTGGTCTCAAGATTCTCGGAAACTAATTCGACGTCGATGGTAGCGGATGAATCGTTCTTCGTGAAAACAAGCTCAACTTCGAAGGAGTGGTCATCAGAACTCTTTGAAGCATCGATCTTGTCATCAGGTTTCTGCTCAACGGGCTGCTCTTGAACAGTTGTCTCCTCAGATTTCTGCTCCTCGGGCAGCTCCGGATTTGGCGCTTCCTCAGACTTCTGCTCCACAGGCTTCTCCTGAGCAGATGTCTCCTCAGACTTCTGCTTCAGTGGCATTTCCTGAGCAGGTGTCTCTTCAGACGTCTGTCCCACGGCCTGCTCCTGAACAGCTGCGACGTCTACTTCAATGATGGTTCCGGTTGATTCTTTAACAACGCTCTCCGACTTCTTCTCAATATGTTTAGTCGCTAGCGATTGGGTCTCAAGATTCTCGGAAATCACTTCGACGTCGATGGTAGCGGATGAATCGTTCTTCGTGAAAACAAGCTCAACTCCGAAGGACTGGTCATCAAAACTCTTTGAAGCATCGATCTTGTCATCAGGTTTCTGCTCAACGGGCTGCTCTTGAACAGTTGTCTCCTCAGATTTCTGCTCCACGGGCAGCTTCGGAATTGGCGCTTCTTCAGACTTCTGCTCCACGGGCTTCTCCTGAGCAGATGTCTCCTCAGACTTCTGCTCCAGTGGCATCTCCTGAGCAGGTGTCTCTTCAGACTTTTGTCCCACGGCCTGCTTCTGAACAGCTGCGAGGTCTACTTCGATGATGGTTCCGTTCGATTCTTCAACAACGTTCTCCGACTTCTTCTCAAGTTGTTTCGTCGAAAACGACTGGGTCTCAAGATTATCGGAAATCACTTCGACTTCGATGGTAGTGGATGAATCGTTCTTCGTGAAAACAAGCTCAACTTCGAAGGACTGGTCATCAGAACTCTTTGAAGCATCGTACTTGTCATCAGGTTTCTGCTCAACGGGCTGCTCTTGAACAGTTGTCTCCTCAGATTTCTGCTCCACGGGTTGCTCTTCAACAGGTGTCTCTTCAGACTTTTGTCCCGCGGCCTGCTCCTGAACAGCTGCGACGTCTACTTCGATGATGGTTCCGGTTGATTCTTCAACAACGCTCTCCGACTTCTTCTCAAGTTGTTCAGTCGCTAGCGATTGGGTCTCAAGATTCTCGGAAATCACTTCGACGTCGATGGTAGCGGATGAATCGTTCTTCGTGAAAACAAGCTCAACTTCGAAGGACTGGTCATCAGAACTCTTGGAAGCATCGATCTTGTCATCAGGTTTCTGCTCAACGGGCTGCTCTTGAACAGTTGTCTCCTCAGATTTCTGCTCCACGGGTTGCTCTTCATCAGGTGTCTCTTCAGACTTTTGTCTCGCGGCCTGCTCCTGAACAGCTGCGACGTCTACTTCGATGATGGTTCCGGTTGATTCTTCAACAACGCTCTCCGACTTCTTCTCAAGTTGTTTAGTCGCTAGCGATTGGGTCTCAAGATTTTCGGAAATCACTTCGACGTCGATGGTAGCGGATGAATCGTTCTTCGTGAAAACAAGCTCAACTTCGAAGGACTGGGCATCAGAACTCTTGGAAGCATCGATCTTGTCATCAGGTTTCTGCTCAACGGGCTGCTCTTGAACAGTTGTCCCCTCAGATTTCTGCTCCACGGGGAGCTCCGGAATTGGCGCTTCCTCAGACTTCTGCTCCACGGGCTTCTCCTGAGCAGATGTCTCCTCAGACTTCTGCTTCAGTGGCATTTCCTGAGCAGGTGTCTCTTCAGACGTCTGTCCCACGGCCTGCTCCTGAACAGCTGCGACGTCTACTTCGATGATGGTTCCGGTTGATTCTTCAACAACGCTCTCCGACTTCTTCTCAAGTTGTTTAGTCGCTAGCGATTGGGTCTCAAGATTCTCGGAAATCACTTCGACGTCGATGGTAGCGGATGAATCGTTCTCCGTGAAAACAAGCTCAACTTCGAAGGACTGGTCATCAGAACTCTTGGAAGCATCGATCTTGTCATCAGGTTTCTGCTCAACGGGCTGCTCTTGAACAGTTGTCTCCTCAGATTTCTGCTCCACGGGCAGCTTCGGAATTGGCGCTTCTTCAGACTTCTGCTCCACGGGCTTCTCCTGAGCAGATGTCTCCTCAGACTTCTGCTCCAGTGGCATCTCCTGAGCAGGTGTCTCTTCAGACTTTTGTCCCACGGCCTGCTTCTGAACAGCTGCGAGGTCTACTTCGATGATGGTTCCGTTCGATTCTTCAACAACGTTCTCCGACTTCTTCTCAAGTTGTTTCGTCGAAAACGACTGGGTCTCAAGATTATCGGAAATCACTTCGACTTCGATGGTAGTGGATGAATCGTTCTTCGTGAAAACAAGCTCAACTTCGAAGGACTGGTCATCAGAACTCTTTGAAGCATCGTACTTGTCATCAGGTTTCTGCTCAACGGGCTGCTCTTGAACAGTTGTCTCCTCAGATTTCTGCTCCACGGGTTGCTCTTCAACAGGTGTCTCTTCAGACTTTTGTCCCGCGGCCTGCTCCTGAACAGCTGCGACGTCTACTTCGATGATGGTTCCGGTTGATTCTTCAACAACGCTCTCCGACTTCTTCTCAAGTTGTTCAGTCGCTAGCGATTGGGTCTCAAGATTCTCGGAAATCACTTCGACGTCGATGGTAGCGGATGAATCGTTCTTCGTGAAAACAAGCTCAACTTCGAAGGACTGGTCATCAGAACTCTTGGAAGCATCGATCTTGTCATCAGGTTTCTGCTCAACGGGCTGCTCTTGAACAGTTGTCTCCTCAGATTTCTGCTCCACGGGTTGCTCTTCATCAGGTGTCTCTTCAGACTTTTGTCTCGCGGCCTGCTCCTGAACAGCTGCGACGTCTACTTCGATGATGGTTCCGGTTGATTCTTCAACAACGCTCTCCGACTTCTTCTCAAGTTGTTTAGTCGCTAGCGATTGGGTCTCAAGATTTTCGGAAATCACTTCGACGTCGATGGTAGCGGATGAATCGTTCTTCGTGAAAACAAGCTCAACTTCGAAGGACTGGGCATCAGAACTCTTGGAAGCATCGATCTTGTCATCAGGTTTCTGCTCAACGGGCTGCTCTTGAACAGTTGTCCCCTCAGATTTCTGCTCCACGGGGAGCTCCGGAATTGGCGCTTCCTCAGACTTCTGCTCCACGGGCTTCTCCTGAGCAGATGTCTCCTCAGACTTCTGCTTCAGTGGCATTTCCTGAGCAGGTGTCTCTTCAGACGTCTGTCCCACGGCCTGCTCCTGAACAGCTGCGACGTCTACTTCGATGATGGTTCCGGTTGATTCTTCAACAACGCTCTCCGACTTCTTCTCAAGTTGTTTAGTCGCTAGCGATTGGGTCTCAAGATTCTCGGAAATCACTTCGACGTCGATGGTAGCGGATGAATCGTTCTCCGTGAAAACAAGCTCAACTTCGAAGGACTGGTCATCAGAACTCTTGGAAGCATCGATCTTGTCATCAGGTTTCTGCTCAACGGGCTGCTCTTGAACAGTTGTCTCCTCAGATTTCTGCTCCACGGGTTGCTCTTCAACAGGTGTCTCTTCAGACTTTTGTCCCGCGGCCTGCTCCTGAACAGCTGCGACGTCTACTTCGATGATGGTTCCGGTTGATTCTTCAACAACGCTCTCCGACTTCTTCTCAAGTTGTTTAGTCGCTAGCGATTGGGTCTCAAGATTCTCGGAAATCACTTCGACGTCGATGGTAGCGGATGAATCGTTCTTCGTGAAAACAAGCTCAACTTCGAAGGACTGGTCATCAGAATTTTTGGAAGCATCGATCTTGTCATCAGGTTTCTGCTCAACGGGCTGCTCTTGAACAGTTGTCTTCTCAGATTTCTGCTTCACGGGTTGCTCTTCAACAGGTGTCTCTTCAGACTTTTGTCCCGCGGCCTGCTCCTGAACAGCTGCGACGTCTACTTCGATGATGGTTCCGGTTGATTCTTCAACAACGCTCTCCGACTTCTTCTCAAGTTGTTTAGTCGCTAGCGATTGGGTCTCAAGATTCTCGGAAATCACTTCGACGTCTATGGTAGCGGATGAATCGTTCTTCGCGAAAACAAGCTCAACTTCGAAGGACTGGTCATCAGAACTTTTGGAAGCATCGATCTTGTCATCAGGTTTCTGCTCAACGGGCTGCTCTTGAACAGTTGTCTCCTCAGATTTCTGCTCCACGGGTTGCTCTTCAACAGGTGTCTCTTCAGACTTTTGTCCCGCGGCCTGCTCCTGAACAGCTGCGACGTCTACTTCGATGATGGTTCCGGTTGATTCTTCAACAACGCTCTCCGACTTCTTCTCAAGTTGTTTAGTCGCTAGCGATTGGGTCTCAAGATTTTCGGAAATCACTTCGACGTCGATGGTAGCGGATGAATCGTTCTTCGTGAAAACAAGCTCAACTTCAAAGGACTGGTCATCAGAACTCTTTGAAGCATCGTACTTGTCATCAGGTTTCTGTTCAACGGGCTGCTCTTGAACAGTTGTCTCCTCAGATTTCTGCTCCACGGGGAGCTCCGTAATTGGCGCTTCCTCAGACTTCTGCTCCACGGGCTTCTCCTGAGCAGATGTCTCCTCAGACTTTTGCTTCATTGACATTTCCTGAGCAGGTGTCTCTTCAGACGTCTCTCCCACGGCCTGCTCCTGAACAGCTGCGACGTCTACTTCGATGATGGTTTTGGTTGATTCTTCAACAACGCTCTCCGACTTCTTCTCAAGTTGTTTAGTCGCTAGCGATTGGGTCTCAAGATTCTCGGAAATTACTTCGACGTCGATGGTAACGGATGAATCGTTCTTCGTGAAAACAAGCTCCACTTCGAAGGACTGGTCATCAGAACTCTTTGAAGCATCGATCTTGTCATCAGGTTTCTGCTCAACGGGCTGCTCTTGAACAGTTGTCTCCTCAGATTTCTGCTCCACGGGCAGCTCCGGAATTGGCGCTTCCTCAGACTTCTGCTCCACGGGCTGCTCTTGAACAGGTGTCTCCTCAGACTTCTGCTTTACGAGCTTCTCCTGAGCAGGTGTCTCCTCAGACTTTTGCATCAGTGGCATTTCCTGAGCAGGTGTCTCTTCAGACGTCTGTCCCACGTCCTGCTCCTGAACTGCTGCGACGTCTACTTCGATGATCGTTTTGGTTGATTCTTCAACAACGCTCTCCGACTTCTTCTCAAGTTGTTTAGTCGCTAGCGATTTGGTCTCAAGGTTCTCGGAAATCACTTCGACGTCGATGGTAGCGGATGAATCGTTCTTCGTGAAAACAAGCTCAACTTCGAAGGACTGGTCATCAGAACTCTTTGAAGCATCGATCTTGTCATCAGGTTTCTGCTCAACGGGCTGCTCTCGAACAGTTGTCTCCTCAGATTTCTGCTCCACAGGTTGCTCTTCAACAGGTGTCTCTTCAGACTTTTGTCCCGCGGCCTGCTCCTGAACAGCTGCGACGTCTACTTCGATGATGGTTCCGGTTGATTCTTCAACAACGCTCTCCGACTTCTTCTCAAGTTGTTTAGTCGCTAGCGATTGGGTCTCAAGATTCTCGGAAATCACTTCGACGTCGATGGTAGCGGATGAATCGTTCTTCGTGAAAACAAGCTCAACTTCGAAGGACTGGTCATCAGAACTCTTGGAAGCATCGATCTTGTCATCAGGTTTCTGCTCAACGGGCTGCTCTTGAACAGTTGTCTCCTCAGATTTCTGCTCCACGGGTTGCTCTTCAACAGGTGTCTCTTCAGACTTTTGTCCCGCGGCCTGCTCCTGAACAGCTGCGACGTCTACTTCGATGATGGTTCCGGTTGATTCTTCAACAACGCTCTCCGACTTCTTCTCAAGTTGTTTAGTCGCTAGCGATTGGGTCTCAAGATTCTCGGAAATCACTTCGACGTCTATGGTAGCGGATGAATCGTTCTTCGTGAAAACAAGCTCAACTTCGAAGGACTGGTCATCAGAACTTTTGGAAGCATCGATCTTGTCATCAGGTTTCTGCTCAACGGGCTGCTCTTGAACAGTTGTCTCCTCAGATTTCTGCTCCACGGGTTGCTCTTCAACAGGTGTCTCTTCAGACTTTTGTCCCGCGGCCTGCTCCTGAACAGCTGCGACGTCTACTTCGATGATGGTTCCGGTTGATTCTTCAACAACGCTCTCCGACTTCTTCTCAAGTTGTTTAGTCGCTAGCGATTGGGTCTCAAGATTTTCGGAAATCACTTCGACGTCGATGGTAGCGGATGAATCGTTCTTCGTGAAAACAAGCTCAACTTCAAAGGACTGGTCATCAGAACTCTTTGAAGCATCGTACTTGTCATCAGGTTTCTGTTCAACGGGCTGCTCTTGAACAGTTGTCTCCTCAGATTTCTGCTCCACGGGGAGCTCCGTAATTGGCGCTTCCTCAGACTTCTGCTCCACGGGCTTCTCCTGAGCAGATGTCTCCTCAGACTTTTGCTTCATTGACATTTCCTGAGCAGGTGTCTCTTCAGACGTCTGTCCCACGGCCTGCTCCTGAACAGCTGCGACGTCTACTTCGATGATGGTTTTGGTTGATTCTTCAACAACGCTCTCCGACTTCTTCTCAAGTTGTTTAGTCGCTAGCGATTGAGTCTCAAGATTCTCGGAAATTACTTCGACGTCGATGGTAACGGATGAATCGTTCTTCGTGAAAACAAGCTCCACTTCGAAGGACTGGTCATCAGAACTCTTTGAAGCATCGATCTTGTCATCAGGTTTCTGCTCAACGGGCTGCTCTTGAACAGTTGTCTCCTCAGATTCCTGCTCCACGGGCAGCTCCGGAATTGGCGCTTCCTCAGACTTCTGCTCCACGGGCTGCTCTTGAACAGGTGTCTCCTCAGACTTCTGCTTTACGAGCTTCTCCTGAGCAGGTGTCTCCTCAGACTTTTGCTTCAGTGGCATTTCCTGAGCAGGTGTCTCTTCAGACGTCTGTCCCACGTCCTGCTCCTGAACTGCTGCGACGTCTACTTCGATGATCGTTTTGGTTGATTCTTCAACAACGCTCTCCGACTTCTTCTCAAGTTGTTTAGTCGCTAGCGATTGGGTCTCAAGATTCTCGGAAATCACTTCGACGTCAATGGTAGCGGATGAATCGTTCTTCGTGAAAACAAGCTCAACTTCGAAGGACTGGTCATCAGAACTCTTGAAAGCATCGATCTTGTCATCAGGTTTCTGCTCAACGGGCTGCTCTTGAACAGTTGTCTCCTCAGATTTCTGCTCCACGGGTTGCTCTTCAACAGGTGTCTCTTCAGACTTTTGTCCCGCGGCCTGCTCCTGAACAGCTGCGACGTCTACTTCGATGATGGTTTTGGTTGATTCTTCAACAACGCTCACCGACTTCTTCTCAAGTTGTTTAGTCGCTAGCGATTTGGTCTCAAGATTCTCGGAAATCACTTCGACGTCGATGGTAGCGGATGAATCGTTCTTCGTGAAAACAAGCTCAACTTCGAAGGACTGGTCATCAGAACTCTTTGAAGCATCGATCTTGTCATCAGGTTTCTGCTCAACGGGCTGCTCTTGAACAGTTGTCTCCTCAGATTTCTGCTCCACGGGCAGCTCCGGAATTGGCGCTTCCTCAGACTTCTGCTCCACAGGCTTCTCTTGAGCAGATGTCTCCTCAGACTTCTGCTTCAGTGGCATTTCCTGAGCAGGTGTCTCTTCAGACGTCTGTCCCACGGCCTGCTCCTGAACAGCTGCGACGTCTACTTCGATGATGGTTCCGGTTGATTCTTTAACAATGCTCTCCGACTTCTTCTCAATATGTTTAGTCGCTAGCGATTGGGTCTCAAGATTCTCGGAAATCACTTCGACGTCGATGGTAGCGGATGAATCGTTCTTCGTGAAAACAAGCTCAACTCCGAAGGACTGGTCATCAGAACTCTTTGACGCATCGATCTTGTCATCAGGTTTCTGCTCAACGGCCTGCTTTTGAACAGTTGTCTCCTCAGATTTCTGCTCCACGGGGAGCTCCGGAATTGGCGCTTCCTCAGATTTCTGCTCCACGGGCTTCTCCTGAGCAGATGTCTCCTCAGACTTCTGCTTCAGTGGCTTTTCCTGAGCAGGTGTCTCTTCAGACTTTTGTCCCGCGGCCTGCTCTTGAACAGCTGCGACGTCTACTTCGATGATGGTTCCGGTTGATTTTTCAACAACGTTCTCTGACTTCTTCTCAAGTTGATTAGTCGCAAGCGATTGGGTGTCAAGATTCTCGGAAATCACTTCGACGTCGATGGTAGCGGATGAATCGTTCTTCGTGAAAACAAGCTCAACTTCGAAGTACTGGTCATCAGAACTCTTCGAAGCATCGGTCTTGTCATCAGGTTTCTGCTCAACGGGCATCTCCTGAACAGGTGTCTCTTCAGACTTCTGCTCCAGTGGCATCTCCTGAGCAGGTGTCTCTTCAGACTTTTGTCCCACGGCCTGCTCTTGAATAGCTGCGACGTCTACTTCGATGATGGTTCCGGTTGATTCTTTAACAATGCTCTCCGACTTCTTCTCAATATGTTTAGTCGCTAGCGATTGGGTCTCAAGATTCTCGGAAATCACTTCGACGTCGATGGTAGCGGATGAATCGTTCTTCGTGAAAACAAGCTCAACTCCGAAGGACTGGTCATCAGAACTCTTTGAAGCATCGATCTTGTCATCAGGTTTCTGCTCAACGGGCTGCTCTTGAACAGTTGTCTCCTCAGATTTCTGCTCCACGGGCAGCTCCGGAATTGGCGCTTCCTCAGACTTCTGCTCCACGGGCTGCTCTTGAACAGGTGTCTCCTCAGACTTCTGCTTTACGAGCTTTTCTTGAGCAGGTGTCTTCTCAGACTTCTGCTCCAGTGGCATCTCCTGAGCAGGTGTCTCTTCAGACGTCTGTCCCACGGCCTGCTCCTGAACAGCTGCGACGTCTACTTCGATGATGGTTCCGGTTGATTCTTCAACAACGCTCTCCGACTTCTTCTCAAGTTGTCTAGTCGCTAGCGATTGGGTCTCAAGATTCCCGGAAATCACTTCGAGGTCGATGGTAGCGGATGAATCGTTCTTCGTGAAAACAAGCTCAACTTCGAAGGACTGGTCATCAGAACTCTTTGACGCATCGATCTTGTCATCGGGTTTCTGCTCCACGGGCAGCTCCGGATTTGGCGCTTCCTCAGACTTCTGCTCCACGGGCTTCTCCTGAGCAGATGTCTTCTCAGACTTCTGCTTCAGTGGCATTTCCGGAGCAGGTGTCTCTTCAGACTTTTGTCCCACAGCCTGCTCCTGAACAGCTGCGACGTCTACTTCGATGATGGTTCCGGTTGATTCTTCAACAACGCTCTCCGACTTCTTCTCAAGTTGTTTAATCGCTAGCGATTTGGTCTCAAGATTCTCAGAAATTACTTCGACGTCGATGGTAGCGGATGAATTGTTCTTCGTGAAAACAAGCTCAACTTCGAAGGACTGGTCATCAGAACTCTTTGACGCATCGATCTTGTCATCAGGTTTCTGCTCAACGGCCTGCTTTTGAACAGTTGTCTCCTCAGATTTCTGCTCCACGGGGAGCTCCGGAATTGGCGCTTCCTCAGATTTCTGCTCCACGGGCTTCTCCTGAGCAGATGTCTCCTCAGACTTCTGCTTCAGTGGCTTTTCCTGAGCAGGTGTCTCTTCAGACGTCTGTCCCACGGCCTGCTCCTGAACAACTGCGACGTCTACTTCGATGATGGTTCCGGTTGATTCTTCAACAACGCTCTCCGACTTCTTCTCAAGTTGTTTAGTCGCTAGCGATTGGGTCTCAAGATTCTCGGAAATCACTTCGACGTCGATGGTAGCGGATGAATCGTTCTTCGTGAAAACAAGCTCAACTTCGAAGGACTGGTCATCAAAACTCTTGGAAGCATCGATTCTGTCATCAGGTTTCTGCTCAACAGGCTGCTCTTGAACAGTTGTCTTCTCAGATTTCTGCTCCACGGGTTGCTCTTCAACTTGCTCTTCAACAGGTGTCTCTTCAGACTTTTGTCCCGCGGCCTGCTCTTGAACAGCTGCGACGTCTACTTCGATGATGGTTCCGGTTGATTTTTCAACAACGTTCTCTGACTTCTTCTCAAGTTGATTAGTCGCAAGCGATTGGATGTCAAGATTCTCGGAAATCACTTCGACGTCGATGGTAGCGGATGAATCGTTTTTCGTGAAAACAAGCTCAACTTCGAAGTACTGGTCATCAGAACTCTTCGAAGCATCGGTCTTGTCATCAGGTTTCTGCTCAACGGGCATCTCCTGAACAGGTGTCTCTTCAGACTTCTGCTCCAGTGGCATCTCCTGAGCAGGTGTCTCTTCAGACTTTTGTCCCACGGCCTGCTCTTGAATAGCTGCGACGTCTACTTCGATGATGGTTCCGGTTGATTCTTCAACAACGTTCTCCGACTTCTTCTCGAGTTGTTTAGTCGCAAGTGACTGGGTCTCAATATTCTCGGAAATCACTTCGACGTCGATGGTAGCGGATGAATCGTTCTTCGTGAAAACAAGCTCAACTCCGAAGGACTGGTCATCAGAACTCTTTGAAGCATCGATCTTGTCATCAGGTTTCTGCTCAACGGGCTGCTCTTGAACAGGTGTCTTCTCAGACTTCTGCTTCACGGGCAGCTCCGGAATCGGTACTTTCTCAGACTTCTGCTCCACGGGCTGCTCTTCAACAGGTGTCTCTTCAGACTTCTGCTCCAGTGGCATCTCCTGAGCAGGTGTCTCTTCAGACTTTTGTCCCACGGCCTGCTCTTGAATAGCTGCGACGTCTACTTCGATGATGGTTCCGGTTGATTCTTCAACAACGTTCTCCGACTTCTTCTCGAGTTGTTTAGTCGCAAGTGACTGGGTCTCAATATTCTCGGAAATCACTTCGACGTCGATAGTAGCGGATGAATCGTTCTTCGTGAAAACAAGCTCAACTTCGAAGGACTGGTCATAAGAACTCTTCGAAGCATCGGTTTTGTCATCAAGATTCTGCTCAACGGGCTGCTCTTGAACAGGTGTCTTCTCAGACTTCTGCTTCACGGGCTTTTCCCGAGCAGGTGCCTCCTCAGACTTTTGCTCCACAAGCTTCTCTTGAACAGTTGTTTTCACAGACTTCTGCTTCACTGGCTTCTCCTGAGCAGATGCCTTCTCCAATTTTTGCTTCACAGGCTGCTTTTCAACACGTGTCTTCTCAGATATCTGCTCCTCTGGCTTTTCCTGAACAGGTGTCTTCTCAGGCATCTGCTCCACTGGCTTCTCCTGATTCGGAGTCTCTTCAGTCTTCTGATTCACGGGCTTCTCTTGAGCAGTGTCGCATTCACTATGTGTTGGGGTAATATCTTCTTCTTTGTGAGTGGCTATAATGCACGTGCATTTTCGAGATCCTTTTGTGTTTGCAGCAGTGCAAGTTATGTGATAGTTGATGTCAGCAGTTTTTTTAATCTTCAAAATTGCAATTCCATCTTCGAATATGACGTTGTAGCATCTGAAAACATTCCCATAAAAGAAAAAAGAAAAACGTTCCCATAAAAGGGACTGGAAATCTTACCTGTCATTCTTTTCAATTGTATGTCCGTTAATCATCCAGGTAATGCTCGCAGGAGGTGTAGACATCACAATTGCCTTGATAACCACAGCCGATCCAACACAGACGTCCATGTCTTTCAGTTTTTTAATGAAAAACGGCTTCTGTGCAGAGTAGTCCGCGGATTCCATATTTCCGCACACTTTAACGCCATCGTTCTGTTCAAAACTTCGCGACAACTTGTTGTCAGAGAGGTCTCCCTGAAACAATTACACGATATAAAAATAAAAAAACGCGATATATAAAAAAAATCTTACTTGGTCAAATTGCTCGATCGGAACGGGATCGTCAGTAGCATCGTGTTCATCGTGCTTGGACACTGGACTTGCGAGTGGTGTTCGATCATCTTCTCCAGGGTGCTTCTGCACTGTAGCTGCAGTGATGGCACAACCTCGAGAATTGCTGGCAATGCAACTGAATACAGACACCGCAGTATCAAGGCTATCGACTAGCAAGATGTGGACGCCGTCCTCTGATACCATCTGACGGCGACTACAAAATTGATATTGGAGTTGGATTACTACTTTAAACTCACGGATCGTTGGTGGAAATGAGCACGTTGTCTTGCATCCATTGAACATCAGCGTTGGGATGCGAGAGGCACATGCACTTAAGCGTGAATGGGCTGTCGTCGACGATCTGAAAATTGTCGGTATGAGAACTTCGAGTATTTGTAACCTACCTTATCCTCTAGCTGCCTAACAAAGTAAGGTCTCTGCGAGTCGTCGATCTTGGCCACCACACATGTTGTTGTGTCGTTTCCGAGCGGGTTGGTGGCAAGGCAAGTGTACTCGCACATCGCCTCCGCCTGCTCGCTTACGTACATCACACAGATACCGTCCTCGTACACCAAACGAGTGTTGCTGAAAAAAGGTGTTTTCTTGAGAAGAAAAAAAAAGAAGAAAACAGAAGGAGAAGAGGTATAATCCGTTACCCTGTTCAATTATATTACATTGATTCAATTTTATTAAATTAAATGAAAAAAAAGTTTCCTCCTTTCGAAACTATAGCGATTACACAAACCTGTCTTCCACGACGAGAATATTGTTCTTGTACCAGCAAACTTCAGCTGGAGGCATTGCCAGAACATTGCACTTCAATACAAATGCTCCGGCCACGTCCGACTTATCCTGAAATGATAGTAATTTATAATAATCGTTTTAACATACATATGAAACATTAAAAACATCAGGCCGACTGTTCAAATAACATTCACGTTTTATAGCATTTACGCTGGTTTATTGAAGATACAGTGGTTCCTGGAACATTGATTGACCCACCGAGATAAACAATAACAGAACAATTCACAATTCACATCCGTTACTCTGTTATTTAACAGTTTTTTCCCTAACACGTGTCGATTTCCCCCAAAAAAAAGGTGTTCATGATGGAGACCGATGATTCGACCGTTTTCGCCTTGAATTGAGTTATCGGAAAAAGTAGCAGTCTTTATGAGGCGCAGTGGCGTGGGTTCCAGTCCTGTTTGACGCACCTCAGTCAGAGTGAATTGATATTGAGAAAAAAATTTCATTGTTCCTAACTGTTATTGTTATTTTAATTACTTTTCTAAAAAGAACCTTGAGCGGCTGCACAAAGCGAGGTCGGTGCTCGGCCACGCTGGAGTCAGAGGGAGTCTCATCTCGTGCGTCGATAGAGACAAAAATTGGCTCGCGGCTACTGCTCTTGTGAAGAATCTCGCCGCCCTTCGCCACTACACAGCTTGTTGTGTCCGCACCGATCACGTTGCTTGCGACGCATGAGTACGTGCACACCGCATCCCGCTGCTCACTCACGTACATTACGCAGATACCGTCTTCGTACACCAGACGCGTGTTGCTGAAACAGTTGATTACCAGAGTCGGGTATAACTAGACATACTTGTCTTCCTTGATCGGTTCGCCTTTTCTGAACCACATAACCTCGGCCAGCGGCATGGCAAGAACATTGCATTTGAGCACGAACGGTCCTGAGATGTCAGTCTTGTCCTGGAATGAGAATGGTGAATTCTTTTTTGAAAATGGAGTCATATATTCTAATCATAAAAAAACTTATTTGAAAACGGATTCATATATTATAATTTGTTATGGTCACTTGTAGAATCTTGATAAAACATCCTTGTTATCGATGACAGGTTGTGGAAAACTGATGAGCGGATACAAAATTGACTTATCAATCAATAAGGTATAAGTATTTTTAGTTAAAGGATGTATCCGGGCATTATTCGTTCATGCCATAGTTTTTGCTTTAATATATGCCTTACATAATATATAAAAAAAACTACTAGATGAAAAGTTCTGAAAATTTGTTTACAATGAGTCATTACCGAAAATACAGGTTTAGTTCATATTAGAGTAAGGCTATAACTCGCTAAAAAATGAAGTTTTCAAAAATCGGTCAACGCAGTTCCGGGGAACTCTCAAAATCTTTTCAATAACCTATTGAACACATATTGATATCTTTTGAAATAACAGAGATATTGTCATTTGAAAGACGTCGCAGAAACTTCATGGCGGGACCAATTTTTGCCCGTAGTCATCCTTTAAATGTATACCTTGAGCGGTTGCACGAATCGCGGCTTGTGCTCGACGGCGCTAGACTCTGTGGGCGTCTCGTCCGTGTAGTCGCCTTGAACGGAGAGTTCCATAGGCTGGGGCGACATGAAGCGAGCCTCGACGGGAGTGCCCTCCATCTGCGCGCGCTCTCCCACCACCACTTCCAGTTCCGTGTTCTGGATGTCGCGGTCACAGTGCACTTCGAGCTGGATACGAGTTGCACCCGTGTCCTCATCTGGAAACGAATATAATGAGAAATTGCGAGACAATTATGTATCGTATAAGCTCATTGCTCACCATCAACAGTGACCCTGCATCTTGAGGTGGCGACTCCAAACGCGTTGGCGGCGTAGCATGTGAACTCGGCGCCATCGCGCGCCATCGCGGCGTCAATGCGCAGAATCGAGATACCGTCCTCGGACACGATGTGGTAGTCTCTGCAATCATGTGTGTTAGTATTTGTTACGATATGGTAATTTATTTTATATGTGTGAACTTCAGGTATGATATGTACCTACACGCTTTATTTTTGTTGTTTTTCGATAAACCATGGTGTTTTCAAACTTTTGTTTGATCTATTTTCGTATCACGTATATAACAATAAAACTAACCGGTTGACATCGACGAGTGCTCCATCCCTTTCCCACGTGACGACCGGAAGCGGCTGGCCGGTGAAAGAGCACTTGAGCTGCACCGGGTCACTCGCTCGCGTGAACATCGTCGCCGGCAGTTCTAAAAAAAAGAAACTTTCTTATTGCTTATTTGCGGGTTGCCATTACAGAAAACTACATGCATACGCAAATGCCTTCGAAACAGCTTAAAAGGACAATTTTATAATACGCTAGCTGAATCGCGCTGTTTTTGTGACAGCGGGAGCGTTTTGTCACAGGCACAGGCCGCTTCCTTTAAAACATGGTTTATCCGCTTCCTTTAAAACATGGTTTATCGGTTTTGTTGGGATAGCCATCCACATAGTTCTACACTCTTCTAGAACCTTCCATACTCATCCAGCACTTCCTTAGCCAGTAGACTCCACCCACTCTACACTGAGCGCGCCCTCACCCGATCATTCCAGAACCTTCTATGATCTCCCTATATAACTCAGGCGCTCTCTCTATAGACAGTCAGTTCAGTGTGCTCACTTCCAACTATTGTCCTTCTGGCTACTCCAATAAACCGTTGCATCTACTCGCGTCTTCCCCACTCGGTGCCGACACAACAACTGGCGATCCGGATTATTCGATATTCTGTCGACACAACAGGTTTTAATGGCAGTTGCACAAATAATTGTTATCTTCCGTATCGTTTTTGAGAAAAACATCTGTAATCGTTTAATGCTCGTTAATTTTTCGTTTTTGTGCACCAACCTTTTATGAAGACGGGCGGGCATCCGAGCGCCGACGAGATGGACGACACGGACGCGACGCTGATGTCGACGGAATCGATGGAAGCGATGGAGGAGGAGCGGCTCTGCCTCGCCGCCTCACCCACTCGCAGGAAGCCGGACACTCGCTCCACCTCCAGGGTGGGCTCCTGCTGGCGGCCGCGGGGCAGCGTGTGCTCCACGTCACACTGCTGCTCCACGCCGCGCAGCACGTAGTCCTGCGCAGCTGGTGACTTCTCTCAAACATCGGTTTATAACGAAACTTTTCTAAAACCACGTCAGTACAGCTCAATAAAAAAACATGACTCACCCTGTTCGGCTCCGATGATCTTCAGGTCGGTCTCGGTTTGGCGCTCTCCCGCCGAGCTGCTTGCCTGGCATCGCAGAGTGCCGGAGTGGTGCGCATCGACAGACGCTATGTCGATCACACTCACTCCGTCCTCGTACACAATGGTCGTGTTGTCGTCGACGACCAGCGGGTTGTCGTTGAGGTACCAAGTGAGTTCGGGCAGAGGGTTGCCCTTCACTACCACCTGCAAATATGCTCAATCATGAACCGTCTACTGTTGGAATATTACGGATATTATGTGACCGTTTGACGTTGGTTTGAGAAAAAGTGAAATCGGAAGGATTATAAGATCTGCACAATGAACATCAATAACCTTGAACACGGCCCTACTGCCTTGCTTGACATCGTAGCTCCTCTTGAGGGGCAGAACGAAATCAGGTACGTTGTAGGCCATGCTGCTCGTGGACATGGACAGCGAGGTGAGCGTGTCGTCGCACGTGCTCGCTTCTGAAAGAGTATCATAGAAGATTCTATACACCATGTTGTGATATACAGATACACGATAGAATTTTTTGTATTGTTTTCAGCAATTTTGCGCACTGTTAAAACACTATGATCGCATGTTTCCATCAAACGAACAACTATTATGTATGTATTGTACCCTCACCGTCTTCGTCGCAGATGATCTCGGAAAGGAGCACCTCGCTGGACTCTGTTTGCGGCTGCTTGTGCATCTCGACCGTGCAGCGCACCTCTTCCGCGCGCTCCCCGCCCCCCTCCGCCACGTCCGCGTCCACGTCTGCCACGCGCGGCCGCCGGATCGTCACGTCGTGTGACTGGGCGGCCGACTCGTGAGCCAGCACCACCGTCGCCGTCACGTTCACAACCGGCGACGCCGTGCACTCGCCCTCGATTTCGAGTGCCTCCCTCTGTCTTTGCACGATGTGCATCTTCTTCAGGTCTTCAGGCAGCATCAGCGGCTCACTCATCCACAGGTCCTGCAGCAGTCTCTCGGCGATCATCTCCGCGATGTGCGGGTCCATCGAGTTGAGAGGCTCGTCCTGAAAATGGAACTTTCAAGTGAATTTGAAACGCTCCCAAAATACTATATACTTTTCACTATGCAAATGCATGTGAAAAAAGAAAACAAGAACAGGTAGTTGATGTGTTGGTTGCCTGATTCTAGCTCTTTATCCTCAACGCTGCAGTGATTGATGTCAACCTTCATTTCGTCCGAGTGGTCATCGATCTGCGTGATCTCGTCGGCTGGGATGTCGCTCGGCTGCTCGGTGGCCTCTGTCTCCGGCTCCTCCCTCCGCTCCTGCACCGTCGGGAACTCCATCGTCGCCGCAGTCACCGGCGTCTGCGGAGCGGGTGACTCGCACGCGTATTCCACTGAATACGACACATTAACGTGGTAAGCCGTTTGTCTTGGTCTTTGATATGAATGGCACACTTCCAATACATACCGGTCTCTGTGTCGAGCACGTGTGCCTCCACGTCGGCGCTCGGGGATCGCATCTCGAGTGAGAGGTCGAGCGCCGGCTCCGCCTGCTCCGCGATAGACTGAATAACACGAGTGAAACCAATTATAAATATTTGTTTTATAAACGACGCAACATTTAACAAACTCGATTCGATAAAAAAAAAAAACACAGAAAACTTCACCTGCTGTATGATCTCTCCATCGACGACGACGATCCGCGTCACTGGCGTGAGCGTCTCACCGATCCTCACGGAATAAATACCTGAAAGAACTACAATCAATAATAGTCATGCTACACATGCTGGTTTGCTAATTGTTGTACATAGGATGATTTGAAACCGATTCGCTCAACAAGGAAGCATGTCTTTGTTACAGTTTGTTACAAGCTGCAGATATGTATGAACAATTCACTCACCAGCATCTGCGGGCAGTATGGCGTGCAGTGTGAGCGAGTGGTGTGTGGCTTGAGTGGTGGCGACGAATCGCGTGTCTTCCGTCGAGACGGCGTCTGGCCCAACGCCGCCCGCGACAGGCAATGCCTCCCCGTCCTGAATAAGTGTTTGTACGACTGATCGATTCACGTGCAGCTGAGCCTCACTTTTTTATTAGTGAGTGAAAAGACAAACACAACCCAGCAAATAAATTTTTTATTGACCTAATATGTAGTTATGAGACCTGATATGTAGTTATGAGCACTTGTTTCAGTTTGGCGAGAAACTGTTAAAAGGAGTTGTGATAAATTTGAAATGGTTCAGAAAATACATATGCGCAACAACAGACGTTGAAAATTTACGATAACTTTGAAGTAGATGAATAGACATTCTCAACCTTGGTTTAATTTAAGTTGGTGAACTACGTTAGTTTTCTAGAGTCAGTTATTTGCTTTTTTCTGTCTACTTTCACGTCTCTGCATCGACCACATCACTTTTCTAGAAACACTTGTATGCTCTCTTCTGTCTACTCCTGAAGTAGAATTGAGTTCAGGGCAACTCACAAAACAATACGAAAAAATGCGTTAGATTTGAAGTAGATTAATCAAAATATGACGATCAAAGTAAATCAGAAATAAGTGCAACAAAGAAAATTTAAAAATTGACGATAAATTCGAGCTATTTAGATCGGAGTATGAACGCTGCGGAGTGAGTTTGAAAATCGGCGATAAATTCGAGGTAGAATTAAGTTTCAGGGCAACTCACAAAACAAAACGAAAAAATGCGATAGATTTGAAGTAGATAACAGCATGAGCGCAGCATGAGATATCAGAATATGACGATCAAAGTAGATCAGAAATGAGTGCAACAAAGAAAATTTAAAAATTGACGTTAAATTCGAGGTATTTAGATCGGAGTATGAACGCAGCGGAGTGAGTTTGAAAATCGGCGAGAGATTCGAGGTAGAATTAAGTTTCAGGGCAACTCACAAAACAATACGAAAAAATGGGATAGATTTAAAGTAGATCACAGAATGAGCGCAGCATGAGAGATCAGAATATGACGTTTAAAGTAGATCAGAAATGAGTGCAACAAAGAAAATTTAAAAATTGACGTTAAATTCGAGGTAAGTAGATCGGAGTATGAACGCAGCGGAGTGAGTTTGAAAATCGGCGAGAGATTCGAGGTAGAAA
This sequence comes from Rhabditoides inermis, assembly GCA_963966185.1. Taxonomy (NCBI): domain Eukaryota; kingdom Metazoa; phylum Nematoda; class Chromadorea; order Rhabditida; family Rhabditidae; genus Rhabditoides; species Rhabditoides inermis. The sequence goes on along the minus strand of CAWZYM010000380.1, from coordinate 246,929 downwards.
AGGATTTCAGCGCTATTTACAAAACAATACGATGCGATAGATTTAAAGTAGATCACAGAATGAGCGCAGCATGAGAGATCAGAATATGACGATCAAAGTAGATCAGGAATGAGTACAACAAAGAAAATTTAAAAATTGACGATAAGGTCGAGGTATTTAGATCGGAGTATGAACGCAGCGGAGTGAGTTTGAAAATCGGCGATAGATTCGAGGTAGAATTAAGTTTCAGGGCAACTCACAAAACAAGACGAAAAAATGCGATAGATTTAAAGTAGATCACAGAATGAGCGCAGCATGAGAGATCAGAATATGACGATCAAAGTAGATCAGAAATGAGTGCAACAAAGAAAATTTAAAAATTGACGTTAAATTCGAGGTAATTAGATCGGAGTATGAACGCCTCGGAGTGAGTTTGAAAATCGGCGAGAGATTCGAGGTAGAAAAGGATTTCAGCGCTATTTACAAAACAATACGATGCGATAGATTTAAAGTAGATCACAGAATGAGCGCAGCATGAGAGATCAGAATATGACGATCAAAGTAGATCAGGAATGAGTACAACAAAGAAAATTTAAAAATTGACGATAAGGTCGAGGTATTTAGATCGGAGTATGAACGCAGCGGAGTGAGTTTGAAAATCGGCGATAGATTCGAGGTAGAATTAAGTTTCAGGGCAACTCACAAAACAAGACGAAAAAATGCGATAGATTTAAAGTAGATCACAGAATGAGCGCAGCATGAGAGATCAGAATATGACGATCAAAGTAGATCAGAAATGAGTGCAACAAAGAAAATTTTAAAAATGACGATAAATTCGAGGTATTTAGATCGGAGTATGAACGCAGCGGAGTGAGTTTGAAAATCGGCGATAAATTCGAGATAGAGTTGAGTTTCAGTGCTATTTACAAAACAATACGATGCGAAAGATTTAAGGTAGATCATATAATGAGCGCAGCATGAGAGATCAGAATATTACTATCAAAGTAGATCAGAAATGAGTGCAACAAAGAAAATTTAAAAAAAAATTGACGATAAATTCGAGGTATTTAGATCGGATTATGAACGCAGCGGAGTGAGTTTGAAAATCGGCGATAGATTCGAGGTAGAATTAAGTTTCAGGGCAACTCACAAAACAATACGAAAAATGCGATAGATTTAAAGTAGATCACAGAATGAGCGCAGCATGAGAGATCAGAATATGACGATCAAAGTAGATCAGAAATGAGTGCAACAAAGAAAATGTTAAAATTGACGATAAATTCGAGGTACTTAGATCGGAGTATGAACGCAGCGGAGTGAGTTTGAAAATCGGCGATAAATTCGAGATAGAGTTGAGTTTCAGTGCTATTTACAAAACAATACGATGCGAAAGATTTAAGGTAGATCATATAATGAGCGCAGCATGAGAGATCAGAATATTACTATCAAAGTAGATCAGAAATGAGTGCAACAAAGAAAATTTAAAAAAAAATTGACGATAAATTCGAGGTATTTAGATCGGATTATGAACGCAGCGGAGTGAGTTTGAAAATCGGCGATAAATTCGAGGTAGAATTAAGTTTCAGGGCAACTCACAAAACAAGACGAAAAAATGCGATATATTTGAAGTAGATAACAGCATGAGCGCAGCATGATAGATCAAAATATGACGATCAAAGATCAGAAATGAGTGCAACATTTTTTGGCGATAAGTTTGAGGTAGATCAGAATATAAACGCAGCAGACTGAAATTTAATTCTGCGACAGATTCGAAGAGTAAGTGAATGCGCAAAAATTATTTTTTAATGTATGAATCAGCGGTGTATTCCGGGCGCGCAGAATGTAATCGCAAATGTTTTTTTAATGTGATAGATTCAAGGTAGATAAGAGTATGAGTGCAAGAAGAGTAGGAGAATTTTTAACTGTTGGCGACAGAAATAGATTAGTTCATATATTGAAAAAACTGACGATCCATGCGATATTTATCAACATAAAAAAATCTCGCATCATTCCTACCTTGCACCACTGCACCTCGGTTGGCTGCGCGGTCTCGCAGTTGATGGTTGCCGTGGCACCCGAAGGCACCTCCGTATCTTGCACTCGCACCTCGCCCACTTCTGAACAGACATTCATTCATCCAGAGACACAGACAATTCAAATGTTTGCACTGCATTCGGGCCTCCTCTATTTCGTGACGACACCGTGACACCGACGATCGCAAAAGTTTGCCTATGTCTTTCCCTTTTCAAGAACCCCAACAAAGTTTTGCACAAATCAATTTTATCGCTTATGATTTAAGGCGTTCGTTGCAGCAATCGAGTCATAGAATATAATAATATAAAAAATGCGTACAAAATGAATCCTTGAACATTAATGTGGAATTGAGAGAGGTACGTGCGGAAACACGAATCATGCAGCACTCACACAGAACAAAATCAAAACAACAACAGAGTTATCAGCATATCATCTCAGCGTGTGCGAGGATATCCGCTTCGTCTTGTGTCCGTGGAAAGATGTGGATAGGTCGGAGACACACAAGTGCGCCACCTTGAACTCTGTGCCGGCAATGGACACGCTGTACATGCCGCTGTCGTCGTCCTCGGTGTCGTGGATTACGAGGTAGTGTTTGAGCCCATTCACGACGTGTTCGATCTTCAACACGTTCCCGAAACGGAGCAGGGCGCCGTCCTTCATCCACACAAGTTGCTGGGCGTGTTCGTGAGAGTCCAGCTCGCACGCGATGGTCGCGGTGGAGCCGGGCGGGACGAGGTACTCGCGCAGATCGTCTTCCTCCGACTCCGTCCCGGACGCTACCACCATCACCTCCTTCTCTTCGATACGCTCTGCAATGAGGACACGTCACACTCGTTCACGTCATGCCAACAACCCACCTTCGACGACAACTGTAATGGTGGAGTACGTCTCGTCTAGGTACGCGTAGTAGGTGCCCTGGTCGCTGAGCACAGTATCCGAAATCGTGCACTTCTGCCACCCGTCCTCTCCATAATCGAACCGCACTCGGGGCGACTCCACGATCGGCTTTCTCTCCTTGAACCACACGACGTGTCGGTTGGGGTCGGCGATCTGACAGGCAAGTATGGTTTGCTGGCCCTCCATGACAAAAAGCGTTTCTTGTTGCGGAGAGATGAAGCCGGCGCCGTTTTCCTCCACTATCAGATATGCGACGGGGAACATCTCGTCGTTGACCTTGAGACTGTAGAGGTCGTTGTCCTTGATCTCCACGTGCGTTATGATCAACACTTCCAGCAGGTCGTGACTGATCCGGTCCACCTTACCGGGTTGCTTCACTACCTTCTCGCGGCCCTTGTACCACTCGATGCGGCTGTGTTTGGGCAGATAGTTGTTAAGCTCGCACGTAATGGTGGCCGTGGAGCCGAGCTTGATCACGTATGAGGGGATGTTCATGCTGCTCGCGCTCTCCGTTCTATCCGTAGACATGCTTTTCTGACTGCTACGAAATGAGTCCCTCGACGACAGCAGCGAGCGCTTCTCCTCGTTGTTGCTCTCGGAAACGGTCACATTGAACTGCACCGAGTTGAGACGCGACTCGTCTTCCACACTTCGCGACATCCGATCGCTGACAGCTGCCGGCAGTGTCATGCGCACTTCGCCCCATGGGATCTCCTCCAGCTCAGCGTAGATGACGTCGTTGAGCGAGCGCGCGATGATGGAGACAGTCATGTTAGTGTTACTGCCTTCTTCAACTTCGTCATCGTTGCCTTCGTACTCATCGAACGAGCTGGTTGCTTCGAAGTCTTGCATGTCGTCCAACGTTGGTATATCGACTGACGGCTGGTTCCGGTACTTCTTCAATCTTTGAACTGTGAGTGAGGTAGAGTCGTTCATGTCTTCCACGATCCGCACCACAAATCCCAGGTTCTCCTCCTCGGCCGCGATCTCCACGTCGTATGTGTTCGACTCGGTGATCGTGGCGGTGAGACTCCTCTTCATCTCCTGACTGACCAACGCCACCACCTTTGCGCGTTGGTTCTGTCTCTGAAACTCGGACGCAGCGTTGATTGTCGCGGCGTAGTCGAAATCGATCATCGAGTCGGCGTCGCTGATTATGTCGGTCTCGCGCATTGTCATGTTTGACTGCGTGCGGAACTCGTCTTGGCTCTTGATGCTCGAGTTCATCTGGCTGAGGTGCGACTCCTCCACTATTAGGTCAATCGTCTCTTCCGACGTAAACTTGCGTGATGGCGTGGGAGTCGAGTTGTCTTCGGCTCTTTCCAGAATCGTGGGCATAACATCTACGCCCACATCACATTCGATTATCATCTCCTCTTCGCTTTCGTCCATCACGAAGTTTTTGATCGAGTCCACGTCTTTCAGTGACGACGACTCCTCGCGCTTGGCCTTTGTAGAAGCGGAATCAGCGTCTGCAGCAGTCTCACTAGCTTCGGATCGCTGTTGCAGCACCACATTCACCTCCACCTCCTCTACTTGTTCTTCATCATCAAATTCGTCTTTTTCCAATTCATCCACTGCCATGTTCTCGGGAATAGCTGGCTGGCGGTTCACGTAAAGCGACGAACGGTTACCAAAATCGAGCGGCGATGCGCGGTTGTAGAAATTGACGGATCCACAAAGCATCGCAGACGTGTCGGTGTCCGTTCCGTAGTCGCTCTCCTCGCACAGCATCTGCATCGAGTTTTCGTCAAACGCATAGGTCTCGATGTCGGCATGGAAGTAAGCGGGCAGTGCCATCTCGATTTCCGAAGAGGCATCGGTGAAGCAAATGAACGCAACGTCGACTGTGGAGGCAGCAACACCATAGGTTGTTTCAACGGTCACCTCCTCTTCGTTGCGGAACGTGCGCTGCGGCTTGGGCGGTACATTTTGAGAGCGAATCGAGCTGGTCGACTTCACACTCTCGGCTTCCGAAACGTCCTTATCCTTATCTGATTTGACCGCTGTCTTTTCTCCCACCTCCTCTTTCACAGCAGGTGTCGACGACTCCTTTTCTTTCATTACTGGTGTCTGCTCCAAAATTGGTGTTTCCTGTGGGTGCATATCAAAAGCTGTCCTCAACGAATCTTCCTCCATTCTTGGGGTCTCGACACGAATCGACTCAGCGGCAAACACGGGCTCAGAACGCACATCCTCGATTTCCAACTCATTCGGACGAAAAAGGAGAGGCACATCGATTTCTGCGGTGGTTGGCTCCTCGTCTGATTCTTCATCTCGGGACTCGTCTAGCTCACTCTCTGTCACTATCTTCTGCTGACTCATCGACAGCTGGCGGCACAGCTCGGCTACCTCATTCGCAGTCTCCGTGGCAAGCACCGCAACGTTCTCTTTCGACTTGCTTACGTGTTGCAGATCGGTGAACTGCATGTCAAGCTGGCGCATCAGATCCTCTTCGTCTGCCGACTTCTGCATTGATCTTCTGGTCCGGGGAGGAGCGATCGGAGGATCTGCACTAGCTGTTCGCTTCTTCCTCGGCGGAGCAATCGGCGCCTCGGCGACTTCAGTCAGCAAACTAGAGTCCTTCCTCGTCTCACGACTGCTGACAGTGCTCGACTCTGTGGACTGTGCGCTGTACTCCTTAGCGAACTTCCACGACTGATCACTGACAAACGAGCCCAGGTTAGACTCTTTCATCTCGTCGCTGGTGTTACTCTTGATTAAGACCGAAATAGCAGCGCCCGCCTTTTCCTCCTTCTTTTGCAGATGGTAGTTCACCTTGGTGTGCTTCACATTTTTCTCCGCTTCCGCAGTCTTCTTATCCTTATTGTTCTTTTTTTTCTTATTCAGCCGCATTACGTCAACAATGCTGGTGACATGAGTGCGCACCTTCTGCAACACGCCAACTACTGCGTCGCTGCCCTTCTTGGGCATCTTCTTGCTGCAGAAGTTTTTGATCGTGTTGATCTCGTTGTTGATTTGCACGAACAGATCATGCAGATCCTTCTTTTTCAAAGCAGGAGCACTGCATTCTCCGAGAAGCGGCGCGTCTTCTTTCTCGTTCTCGCTCGGCTCCTCGTTAACAGTCGCCTCGTCGATCATCGTCTCGAGAGCGCTCAGCTGCTGCTTAATGTTGGAGGTGATTGGAGTCATGCGGATGTACTCCTCGCTCATCACTCGTTTCTTGAGGTTGGAACTTAGCGCGGACGCTACCGGGTTCATTCTGTCGCCACGTTCGGTGGTCGATGGCTTGCGCACAACATCTTCGTTGATCATTGCGACTTCCTTTTCCGCCACCTTTTCTTCATCTTCCAGGTCTTCTTCGGGCTTTGTTGATTTCTCGTTCTCGATGGACAACGGCATAACATCTGCAACCGCTTCACTTCTCATTTCACTATCGTCCTCGAGATCTTCCAGAAGAGAATGCTCAATCTCGCTCAGTTTCCTTTTCAGCATAGAAATAGGCGTGCGCATCAGCGTAATGTCCTCGGTGAGCGTACGGTTCTTCTGGGATATGATCTCGGCGAGCGTCGTCTTGAGCAGTTCCTCGTTTGCCTCCGCCTGTGCGTTGCTGACGGCGTGTACAGTGGTGAGTCGCTCAGACACGACGAGAATAGCGTCCTCGATCTCGCGCGCGTCGTCGCTCATCTCTCCGCCCGACGCATTGCCGCTCATACTGCTCAGCTCCCGCTCCACTCTCTTCGCTATCTGCTCGATCTCTCGCATCTTGGCGATGAAGTGCTCGTCCTTGGGGCTGGTCGACTTGGTGAGCGGCGTGGACTTTGACAGAGACATGTCCGACAGCAAAACATCCGTTGATCCATCACTAATCAGATGAGTTTCGATCATGGGCACTTCGTCGCCTGGAGTGTAGACAATCATCCTCGCGGACTCGGCTGCAAACAGCGGCTGTGAGAAGACGACATCAGTCGTGATCTCGGTCGACTGTCGTTTCTCACTGGTCGGCGAAATGACACCCATAGGTATATCAAAGTCGATGATGCCCTCCACGCACTTCTTCACGACGTTTTGAAGATGATCGTCGATTGACGTCTCCGTGATTTTTTCTGTCTTTGATACGATTGTCTTGTCCATTGTGGGCCGAGACAAATTGAGAGGTTTGTTTATATCTTTTTTCTGCACTTCAACATCGACGTCCTTGCCTTGGAAGGTGATCTTGGTTGGCAGCAGAGGAATCCTAGGTTCGTCGGTAGCCTCTTTTTTCTCCACTGGTGGTGCATATCTGAACGGATCGTCAAATACCCCATCCGACCACATCTCGTTGTCCGTGGGGTCTTTGACGGGACTCTCGCAACATTCCAAACTCAACTCTGCCGAGTCGGACACTACGGTGGGCGGCAGGCGGTGAACGAACTTGGTAGACGCGTGCTTGTCAACCTCAGTGTTGCGGAAGAACACGTCCGTCTTGCTGTGAGCCGACGTATCCAGACTGTCAGCTTTGCTCAGTCGGCTCTCCTTGCTGAGTTGTTTGTTGAGCGAATTCCTCCTCACCACCTCGTCGATGCTCGGTCGCTTCACAGGTTTCGGAGGCGGCTTGGGCGGGGACGCACGGAACGTTGCCTCTACCCACTCCTCTTGCAGCAGATCTGTGATCTTCACTCCAATCTCGCCGGTCTCAAAGTACTTGTGAAACGAGGACAGCTCCTTGAGATCGGCGTTGAACTCGACGACGTTCTCGTGTTCTTCGAGGAATCGCGTGGGGCTGACGTTGAACTCGCCGCGCTCTTGCATCGCGAACAGAGCGGCCGCCTTGCGCTCCTCCCATTCAAACGAGTCGAAGCTGTCGGCGTCATCGAGAGAGGATTCTTCGATGAACCGCATCATCTCGTCGCTCGGCTGAGCCTTCGTGCCGTCGGGGTCTGCAACGATGCGAATCACTATATGTAGATAGCAATCGCACCGCGCAGAATTCACGTACATTTCAAATGGAACGAAAACCGATGGGACACACGCACACGCACACCACTCACGCCACACTCACGCGCACACAAAACAAAACGTAAAATGATGAGTCACAGCGCGTGTGTAGAGCGGTTAGGAGACTACGGGGGGTTAGAAGAGAGATAGAGAAAGAGGCGACAGAGTGTGTGCTGGCTAGTGAGGTGACTCGATTGCTATGTCGCCATTACCTCACATTCCACGTTTCGCTTTGCGCGCGCGCAAACTGCGCGAGTAGTGGCGCCAGTTGCGCGCACCACTGATGTCTCGTTCCAAAAGAATGTGCGCAAATTCTGCACGGTGTTCGCCCAAATGTCCGAAATTTGCCCAATTCAGTGCAAAAGAGGCCCAGTTTTACAAAATAGGAACTCACTGAGGACTCGGAGGAAGGCCTTGGTCTCAACGCGACCGGCCGTGTTGACTGCCTCGCACGCGTATTCTCCTTCATCCTCGAGAAGAACGGAGTTGATACGCAATAGGCACACGCCGTCCTCGTACACAGTCGAGTACTCGCTGCAATGATTATGTCGTCTTTGATTCAGTTGACTTCAAACACTGGTTAAACTCAAAACCAGCCGATAGCAGCAGCACTCACTTTCCGTTGACGATCTCGTCTCCGTCGACCGTCCAGCGCACGTTTGGTGGCGGCATACCGGACACGATGCACTTGAGCTGCACCGGCTCTCCCACCTACGAAGTAAAGATATTAGGCTCGTACGATTATGTATGGGCATTACTTACCACTCCGCTCAGTTGAGTAAATATCAGTTCACCTAGTAGGTCATGCGGAAAGTGTTTTTATAGCAATCGACTCACCACCGCGTCGGCGTCGGTGAGCTTGCGGAAGAACTTGGGCTGCTGCAGCCCGGAAGCGGAAGACTCGGAGACCTGTGCGAAATGACAGTGAGTCCTCGTGTGTGGCGGAGTACATGTGATCGTGGCTGCTCCACTCACCGAGTCGTTTCGTTTCTGTAGTTCATGGGTGTTGGTGGCGCTGCTGGCGCTCTCGAAGGGCTGCTGGTCCGGCGGCGAGTTCACTGCCGCAACCACTTCCACCTGCAAAAGAAACAAGCGTTCCTTGTGCACTTGTTATTATGATTACAGCGGAATGGTCGCTTTTTACTCTACTTATTTTCACCGTTCCGTCAAAAAGTGCATTAAATTGCAATTCCTAATCACTGGAGAAGACGACAACTTGGATTGATGGTATGCAACTAGAAATTGTGATAAGAACTCGCAAGCATGCAAAACGGACACTGACACTGACCGATTGATCGGGGCAGGCGGCTTCGACCTCCATGAATACGGCGACGACGTTGGACTCGTCGGCCGACATAGACACAGACGCCAGCGACGGAGTGCCGCGACGCCACGTGTCCTCCTGCACACATATTAAAAATGTATGTGTGTTTTATGAGTATATTCATAGTTTTAGTTGAATCCCACAACAACTTGCATTGCAAACTATATACGTCCTAATAATAACCGAACTCTCCGTCGACTCGACGCTTTCCGTTCGCACACGTCTTCAACTGATTACGTTTCCAACTACACAAGAACTGTAGGAAAGAGCAGCAATGTGATTGTGTCACTCACCTGATGGCTGTTGAATCCGTGTCCGACCAGGTGGACAATGTTCATTCCGGTCTCGTCCTCGACGCGGCTCTCGTACTCGATCACCAGTTCCTGGTGAGCCACGTCCCCCTGTCGCACCAGAGACACCGTCACGTTGCTCATCTCAAGTATCATTGTGAGAATTTAGCGATATCACCACAAAACAAAACATATTTCGGATAGATTTGTGGAAACGAGTGAGGGAGGGAGAGAGAGAGAGAGAGAGAGCCCACCTTGAGCTTGCTGGCGGCAGCTGCTATCTGCAGCAGCTCAGGAGCCATGCGCTCCGGCTCCATCACAGTGGTCACCTGAAAAAAAAACGCATTTTAGTTTCGAAAATAGAACTTCATTATCATCACTCTAGTCACCAGTCAGTCATTACAGAGTATAGCCCACCACTCACCTGCTCGCTGGCGTCGGCCGGTCGGCTCATCTCCACGAGCGAGTGAGAGGTGGCCGCAGCACTGCCGTCCACCGCCTTATTCACCTGCAAGATATTAAGTCGTAACGACGGCACTCGAGCAGCGTGTATTATCAATGTTGGGAGTATCTAGCTGTTTTGGTGAGTTTTCAGGTGAGTTGCATGAATGAGAAATAACTGCGCATCATTCTCACTTTCTTGAGACTCCACGTCATGGCGTCTGTGAACGTGTTAGAAACTCCCTCGAGGATGACGATGCGATGCTCGGCCGCCGCCGAGCGAACAGAACTGAAAAGGACATGCTCTGTGCGCGGTACATCATAATCCGCTAATGTACAACAGCCGACTGTTGAATTCGTCAATTCAATGAAAGAATAGTGCTCACCGCTGTGTCATGCATGTGTCGGCCTGCTGGCTGGTCGACGGACGCTGCAGGATCGTGTCCAGGTCGATGAACCTGCGGGAAGTACTTTTTCAAACATACAGAACCTAATCGCTCTCCCTCGCCCTCTCATCGACTCGTTGTCGACGGCACATCACGCTTTCGTGTGAGAGAGCACGTGAAAAGAAAAGAGGAAAAAATGAGGGGCGGCGAAAAGCAAGAAGAGAGGCTAGCTGACCTGTGTTCGTTGCTGGCGGGGGCGACAAGGCGCAGTCCGATCTGCTCGCTCTCCGGCTCCACCACAGTCACCACGTGGTCGAACTGCGCGGCAGGAAGGCGCACCTGACATGGTTTCCAATTAACTAATACATAATCAAGATATACATGATTTCGTGCAGTCAATCACCAACCAAAGACGAGAGTTCACTCCTAGAGAAAGAGGACGACTTTCGCTCACCTCTACATTTGCCTGTTCGTGAGCCTTGTGCTGGTCTCGCATGGCGAGTACGGTGTGCAGCACATCTGTCACTGCCTCGGCTGGCGAGAGAGAGACGCGCCCCGCAGCCACCAACGAAGACTCGATCAGACGCAGCTGCAGTTGGCGAAATTTGTTTTTTTCGGTTGCAGTGTTCTCGCACATTTCTCATAATTTTGACTTATGAGTTTGTTTTCTAGGAGCCCCAATACCCCACTGTAGGATTGTGTGTGCTTCCAGATAACCCATCATGCTACCATTGTATGTACATGTCGGAATCGGGGTGATAAACAAACAAACAGTTTGTTTTCTCATACATGTGATAGATTTGACATTTCTTGAAACATACATACCCTCTGCTCATAGGGCAGCACGTGCTCGGCACTCTCCACAGCGTTCCCGTCACCAGACAGCTTCACCTAGAAGGGGGCCGGTCTCTCTCTCTCTCTCTCCTTCTCTCTCTCTCCCTCCCTCCCTCCTCACCTGGTGAGTGAACTGTGTGGTGCTGCTCGAGTCAGCCGCGTTAGCGGGAGTGGGCGAGAGAAGAACGATGTCCTGCAAAGTATCATTTACATATATAATTTTATTGCGAAGAACTTGTCGAATCTTGTTGAAGGCATTAACAAATATCTCATGGTGGAAAGAGAGAGAGGGAGAGAGAGATTCCGCTTACCCTTGTCTGCATCACTTCCTCGGTGCGCACCACCCTCTCTCCTGGTAGCAGTTGAAGGAGAGCCTGCAAAACAGTTGAAATTCTGTTTGTTTTCGATTATTAAATATGTTTGTTCATGTTATTCATAACGTTTTCATATAATTTGTCTTGACCTTTCTGCAAAAAAAAAACCGTATCGTGAAAATGGTGAAAGAGACTGATAAAATTCTATGCTACCGCGCACTACTATTTCCTCGTTGCCAATTGGAAAATTAACCAGAGAAATATGTGACACCACCTCTCCCTCGGGCTGGTTCACCAGAACCGTGTTCTCCGCGCCGGCAGAAGGGGCAGTCACGTTCACCTGAACGAGCTCTCTCTCTCTCTCGCTCTCTCTCTCTCTCTCTCGATCTATCTCGCTCTCTCTTTCTCTCTCTCTCTCTCTCTCTCTCTCTCGCTCGCGCGCTCTCTCTCTCTCTCTCTCTCTCACTCTCTCGCTCGCTCTCTCTCTCTCTCTCTCTCTCTCTCTCTCTCTTTCTCTCTTTCCATCTTCCTCTCCCCGTACCTGCATGCTGACACTGGCCTCCTGTGTGGTCTTCTCGGCCAGTCCCATCTCCACGGCAGCCATCTCCGGCTCGCGCGACAGAGGCACAGAATCGGACTGAAATAGATTGGGATTGTTTTGTTGCTACGGTCAGACTATGCAACTCTGTGGAATCTTATTTCCCGACGACAATGCGAGTATGTACCAGATCACCGGCACCAACAACTGTAAATCAATGTAGGCATTATGTGATGTGTACCTCCTGCTGAGCGGCGGCGGATGAGCGTCTCCTCATAGGAGCGACACACGAGTGCGCAGTCCAGTCGGTGTGCGGCTGAACATGTTATCACATTGAACATTACAATCATCTAAATCGGAGCTGAAAAGCGAATCGAACTCGATGTAAAGTTTGTAATAAGGATTCATAATTGCTAACAAAAAGGCGATCGTCACGAGCTGTGGTTGTGAATTAGTCGAGGCTATTGTTTTTTTTTCGTGCAAGTCGAGTGATCCCACCTGCATTACAGCTATCTTGTGATCGCACTCCTCGTCCTGATGACGCACGAACACGTTCGTCACCACGTCCTGCAAAATTACATATTTGTTGTGTATAATTTTTACTTTTACAAATGTTCCATTTTCCAGAATAAGTTTCCCACCTTCTTGGTGTCGGACGTGGTGTATTTGGAGAGCGACTGCGTGAGAGTCGGCTCGCGGGCTGAACGAATTACATAACAACACGTTCTCGGGTGACATTAACAATGTGCATATCAATCCGTCTGTTCGAGCACCAATGCCGAAATGGAAATGGGATACGTAACGTCGCCATACAGTGAGCATGCATTTCGAACCGCACTCACCGGGCGCGACCTTGAGCCGGCACACCAGCTGGCTCGTTCCCAGCGGGTTCTCTGCCACGCAAGTGTACTCGCCGGCCATGTCTGTGCGAGTGTCCCTCACACAGAGCACCGCCTGCGAGTCGGCGAACGAGAGAGAGTAGGGGCTGCAACACAACTCATTCAGCAACTCGTCTCATTTCAGCCTGCACGTGGAATAATTGTCTCTAACTGCAGCATCACTCACCCTCCCTGCTCGATCTGCTTGCCCTGCGTGTACCACTGCACAATGGGGGTGGGATGCGCGGCGATGTTGGTAGAGATCTTCACCGACTCGCCTTCGTGCACCTGAAAGTGTACTATCGAGTATTGAAAACTATTGATACAAGCCATCGTGTCATAAAGAAACGCCACACTTGCTACGCGATTGTCACGAACCGTGTACTCCTCGACAGCAGTGGTGAATCGGGGGGCGCAGGGGGAGTGGTCCGCGCTGGACACGAACTCATCCTCCTCCTCCTCGGACTCCTCGATCTGGAAGAGAGATGGTGGGAGATATAAAATAGATTAAAGAAAAAGAAAGGGAAAGAGGGGGGGGGAGAGAAGAGGGGAAGAGAGGGACGCACTGTGCTGATCCTTCTTGCCGCCTCGCTGATCGCGTCCATGACGACGTTGGCGCACAGGTTGGTCGCCACCGTGTCCGCCACCTTCACCAGCAGCTTGAACTCTTCTGCAAAATCAAATTCAAAGACTCATTCGGAATCGCGTATATGATAATGATACAATCCTGTCTACTAGTGATGGGTCGATAAATCGACTTTCGATTAGTTTCCGATTAATCAGCTCGATTAACGATTAATTGTTGTTCGATAAATCGAAAGAATCTCGATTAAATCGACAGTAAATTGCTCAATTTCGATGTTTTTCGGTACAATTTTCGCTTTCTGGAGCGTTGTATGAGTTGAAATAAACTAATTTTTCTTAGAAATGTACTGTTTATCGTAATCGTTCGCATATAGCTACGAAAACAAGATTGGAATATAATCATTAATCGATTAATCGACAAAAGTAATGTCTGCGAAACATGAAACTGTGAAACCCTTCCTAGAAAGTAATCCCCATTTGTTACCAGTTTCGAAGATTTGTAGACTGTAGTCAAGATTCGATGCTTTCTGTATCATTTCACACTTTTTTCATACCGTATGCCATTACTCATTTTGCTGTATTGAACTGTTTCTCCAAATGTACACGGTAATAAACTTATTATTATTATTCTGATATTCTGTGACAATGTCTGTAATTGTCTGTCATTTCCACTCACCCTCCTTTCTTCTGATCTCGGTGGTTTCGTTGTAGTTCTCCTGGTTGCTGGCTGGCGTCAGCGTCACGTCGACGTACGACTGAAAAAGGGGCGGGGTCAGAGGGTGCGGGGCTTGATCGGCTCACCTTTGCTTCGAATGTCTGAAGCTCATCTGCCGGCGGCGACGCCACATGCTCCTCGATCAGCTGAAATGTGATAATGCCAAGAACATCTACACATCTGTTCACAATTCACACACACATTCGATGTACGCATGAATAATATGCGTCACGCGGCACAAGAAGCATATTCGTATTGTAACCCGGCATCCTTCACCCACCTCGTGGCTCTTCTCCCTCTGTTCCTTCTGGATGAGCTGTGCGATGAGATGGATGGGGACGTGCAGCTCGCAGCTCGTCTCCGCCACTCCGTGCTCCGACTCGGAACGACACGTGTACACGCCTGCAACATACTCGTTATTTCATTGTTATAGTAATCACGGAATATGTGCTTTTCAAAGCATATGATGGAACACGAAACGGTGAGATGCTGGTAAGATGTCGAAATCAATTGCTTCCATTTCGCGTTTTGTTCTTGTAAAAAGAAACAAGCACCCACCATTGTCGTGTCTGTCGGCCGCCCGAACCACCAAGATCTGGTGGCCATCCGGGAAGGTGTGCAGCTCGTGCTTGTCGGAGTGGGAGACCTGCAGGAAGGAGGGTATGTCTCTCTCTCTCTCTCTCTCTCTCTCTCTTTCTTTCTCTCACCTCGTCTCCATCCTTGATCCACGTGATCGTGAGCGGAGCCTCGGACTGCACCTGCAAACAAATTGGTCATTTTTTGGGTCATTGGTCATTTTTTGGGTTATTATTGCACCTTTTAGAATGAGAGAAAAATTGCTTACAATTAGAGAAACTTGAAATGCACAGAGTCAGAGACAGGAAGGAGAAAGGAGAAGGAGACAGAGAGGAAAAGAAAGAGAGGGAGATAGGAAAGGTAACCGATTGCGTACCTTGCACACGAGCCTCACGTACTGCTCCCTCATATAGTCTTCTCCATCCACTGACAGGGCCTCCGTGAACTTGGGAGGCAGAATGATCCTGGAAAAAATCACATTCAACCCCTCAACTCATTCCCGATTTGACAGAAAAAAGACACGGGGCGTAATAACAAAAATCCCGCATATGATTCAATAAAAATGTTCAAAAAACGCAAGAATATAAATTTGATTTGATCTGGTTGAAAATTAGGATGTAATTAGATTTCGTCAAAACGAACTATGTAGATTCTCGACTATTTGCTTCATTGAATAAACGCGTGAGAATGCTCACCTGTCCTTCTCGTCGATTTGGCTCTGATCGAAGAGAGCCGACGACTCGGAGAGGGAAGCCTCCTCCGTGTCTTTCTGCAATGGAATTGTCAATTGTTCATAGGTAAGCAAAGAGAGAAGAGAAGAGAAGAGAAGAGAGAGAATGGGAGGGAGAGCTCACCTTGTAGCTCTTGCCCTCAACGGTGATGTACGCCGCAGTCTCGGCGATTCCAAACTCGTTTCCCGCAAGGCACTGGAATAAGAAAGCATGAACAGCTTTCATTCTAACAAAACATGAACCTCGTATACAACATGAAAGAGAAACAGTGAGACCGAGTGGTAGATAGGTAAAAAGAAAGAGAGAGGGGAGAGAGGGGGGAGGGAGGGAGGGAGAAAGGGAGAGGGAGGGAGGGAGATACCTTGTACAGCCCGGCGTCCTCCACATAGCACTCCGGGTTGCGCAGCTCGCACACACCACCGGGAAGGAGCTGTAGATGAATTGTTATAGCAACTACATATGTACCAACTCAACGACGATTCTACTTGTTACTTGTATACACTTATTTTTCCCGTCCTAATAACGCGTGTTGTTTGGTGCTCCATGGTCTCACCTGTGTGACGACGTCCTTGTTCATCACCCATTCTTCCACGTTCACCTCGTCCTTCGACCACGTCACCACCGCGTCCGGCGCAGCGTCGATCCGACAACGCAGCACCATAGGCTGGCCTGAAATAGACGATTTTTTTTTCCATGTTTTGCGTGTTGCGCTGCTTTCATGTACTCAAATTAAAACTCAGATATCAAACGTCTTTAGAACTAGACTATTACTAACCATCCATGAACACTGCGGAATGGAGGGGTTCGAGGATGGTGGGTGCGCGGCCCTCGGGCTCGGCGAGGGCGGCTGCGCGCGGTGCTGAATAGACAACTTTCTCTCTCTCTCTCTCTCTCTCTCTCTCTCTCTATCTATCTATCTATCTATCTCTCTCTTTCTTTCTTTCTTTCTTTCTTTCTTTCTTTCCTTCTTTCTTTCTCTCTCTTTCTTTCTCTTTCTCTTTCTCTTTCTCTTTCTCTCTCTCTCTCTCTCTCTCCATCTCTCTATTTTTAACACACACAAACAAGCAAATGTCACTCTAAACCTACTCGGCTCGACATGCAGTATGGTGCTGCTGACCGCCGTTCCAGCCGCGTTCCTCGCAGCCACGACCAGCTGTCCCTGCATCGTCGTCTTGGCGTCGAGGATGGTGACGAGGGATTGGTGGGTGGTCGAGTCCACGAGTACTTCCGAGGACCCGTCGATCCGATGCTCGTTGAGGGACCAGTCGAAGATGCACGGCTCGCACTCGAGCGCTACTCCGACTCCCGTCATCACCTGGTCGCCCTCGGCCACTTCCAGAGGGCCGAGCTGCTTGACAAAGTATGGCGCGACGGCAGCTGCGGCGGGCTTGCCCGCCTCCAGCGCGGTCTGCGTGGTCGCCTTGCCGAGCTTGTTGCTCACCTGGCACGCCACCAATCCCTCCAGCGGCTGGCGCAGGATGATGCTCGACCTGTCCTTGGCCGTCTCGGTCTCTGCGAGAAGCGGCTGTCCGTTTATGGTCCACGTGAATGTGAGGGGCAGTGTGCCGGAAGCGACGACGTGCAGCTGTGCTCCCTCCTGGAACACTGTGCGCGGCTCGAGTGCGCGGATCATCTTCGGGGCGCTGTCCTGGCTCGCCTCCGCGTATGCTACCACCACCTTGCACGTGGTAGCGTCCTTTCCCAGTCGGTTGCTGGCCACGGCCTCGTAGCGCGCGTTGCTGGGCTTCTTGAAGGTGGCTCTGGACACGTTCTGCTCGACTCGCTCGATGCGCACCGACGCGCTGTTCTTCGCCTCAAAGTTGTTGACGCGCCACGTGAACTCTGCCTCGGGAATAGCGTCGGCTCTGACAAGCAGCACGAGTTCGTCGTGTTCGGAGACACGCAGCTGCGGCGGCAGCCTCTCCACGATCGTCGGTGGCTTGGGCAGGTCCGACCGGCCGCCGGGAATCGCCTTCTTCACCATGGTGAAGGCCGGCTTGACGGTGGTGGTGACGGTGGTCTTCTCCTCCACCTCCTCCACCACAGTCTGCGTGGTGACGCGGGTGACGTGGGTGACCTCTCCGAGCTCGTTGCTCGCCACCACCTTGTACTGTCCGGGCTGCGGCTTGAGGAACTCGGCGCGGCTGCCGCTTCCATCGGACTCCATGCGCACAAACTGTCCGCTGCGAACCTCGAAGTTGTTGTGGTACCAGTGGAACTGGCTGGGCGGGTTGCTCGTCACCCGACTCTCGAGCACCAGGTGCTCTCCTTCCTCCACGTGAATGTGAGCAGCCGGCGCATTCACCAGCTGCGGTTTCTGCTTGAGGTGCGCGTCACTCTTGGCGGTCTGCCTGCGGAACGTCGTCGTCACCTCGGTCGTCTCCGTCTCTCTCATGGGGGTGACCTCGACAGACGCGATCGGAGTGGGTTCGCCCTTCTCCTCCACCTCACTGTCCCTCATCAGCACAGTCTCGGCGGACTCGGCGGAATCCTCGGAACGAGCATCGGGCTCGACCTCGTGTCCGCTGGTCACAGTGATCGCGGACTGGACAAAGTCGGGTCGCGGGCCGCCCTCGATGACTATGTCGTGCTGCGTCGTCTCGACGGTGGTGGTGACGATCTGTCGCACCTTGGTCACCATCGACACGGCGCCCTCGTCATTGCAGGCGGTGACGTTGTACTTGCCCTGCTTGACGGGCGGCTGCACCACCAGCGTGCTCCTGTTCTGCTCGTTCAGCACGGTCACGCTCTTCGACGGTCGCACCTCGAAGCCGTTGACGTGCCACTGGAAGTCGGCGGTGGGCACTGCGGACACGTCGACGGAGAGCACGAGGCGCTCGTTCTCTCCGACCGTGATCTCCCCTGGGAGAGGGGCGACGAAGCGCGGCGGCTGCGGCAGGTAGCGGGTCGACTCGCTGCGGCTCTTGCGAGGTCCGACGGGCGCCTGCTGCTGCAGCTGCGCCATCAGAAGACGCTCCTCTGAAACGAGACAGCCCAGGGTGAGAATGCCACGCAAAAAGGGGGATGAAACAAAACGGGAAAACACTACTAACTACCACTCGTAAGCGAACGAATACCAGGCAGGATGAGGGAACAAAAAATGGGGGAAAGCAATAGTCTAGCTGGGCATGAGCACGCACTAGGTGTAGCTACTCACCGCTGCTCTGTCGGCTCCTGGCCTGGCGTCTCTCGGGAGAGTGAGACATCTCCATGTGTCTCTCCATGTGCGGACGGGTGCCGCGAGGCAGCGACGACGAGCGCTGGTAGTAGTTCTGCTGGAAACAAACAGCGTTCACAAAAACATTTTAAGGCGATTTTTATGCCACTGTCACTCCGCACCTCGTACACCTCTGTCTCCTCCCTCCTGGATGTCCTCTCCGGTCCCCTCGCAGCGTGCTCCCCGGGCGCCACGGGAGGACGCGCCTGCCGAGACGGGTTCGCTGCAACGGAGACGATGTATGTTATAGTGCAATTACTCTCGAAATTTGTGAACATGATTCACTGTATGCATTAGGATTCGTGAGACAAATAACGCAAAACTTCTACCGACCGTTGTATATCTCGACTCTTCCGGTGCTGGCGGCGATTCCGTTCTCGTTGGTTGCCACCACCTTGTACTCGCCCCCGACAGGGATCGGGAACCTGCAAGCGACAGATACACACGCGGCCACTCTCTTCGGTTGTCGCAAGTTGTTTCGAGTAGTCTAAACAGCAAATTGAATTCCGTTCCCACCTGGCGACGCATCGGTTGTCCTCGGGCTGGTAGATCTCCACCTTTCCGGAAGCATCGCGGTACTCGTAGCCATTCACGAACCACGTGAAACTGAAAAGACAGCATTACATAAATCGTCTATGAAACTTGCCCGAAGACCGTTTCACAACTATTAAAGTATCATATTGTATATCTCGAGCATTCCGTGAGTGGCTCATTAATAACTGGTATAGCTAATAACTCAGTGGATCAAAAATTTTGATACCGACCTGGCAGGCGGATGAGCGTCGACCTCAACGTCGATTACCGCCTCGGTGCCCGGGCGGAGAGTGAGGTTCGGCACCTGGAGAAGGTACCATCTCTCTCTCTCTCTCTCTCTCTCTCTCTCTCTCTCTCTCTCTCCCTCTCCCTCTCCCTCTCCCCCTCTCTGTTTCCTAACTCTCTCTCTCTCTCTTTCTTTATATCTCCTTCTCTCTCTCTCTCTCCCTCTCTCTCTCTCTCCCTCTCCCTCTCCCCCTCTCTGTTTCCTAACTCTCTCTCTCTTTCTTTATATCTCCTTCTCTCTCTCTTTCTCTCCCTCTCTCTCCTTCTCTCTCTCCTTCTTTCTCTCTCCTTCTCTCTCTCTCTCCCCACCTGTTGCTTGAACCGCGGCGGCTGTCCGATGGTCAGCGATACGCGCTCCGTCGTCACCTGCAAACACTTTTGATTAATGTTTTCAAATCCCATTCAGTCAATAAAGGAACATCCTAGACGAAGAAAGAAGGAATAATTTGCTTCACATCTAACGTCTGAAATTATTAGTTCCAACATACGATGCGCTACTTTGCCCCTGCGATGCTTTCAGAAACTCTCATTTGCTGTTTGGATGCATCTCACCATCAGATGTTCTACAGCACCCCCTCCCCTCACCGTAGTCGCTTGCTGCTGCTCCTCGATGACGGACGTGCGCCGGTGCGACCACTCGGTGTACCGCGGCGGGTCTGAGAAACACAAAAATCTCTTGCCAATCAAGAATATTCTTATTTATAATGACTACATTCCGTAAGTGTGGAAAAATGGAGAGAGAAGTGGTTTAAGCAGGGGATATGGAAAGATGAGATGGCAGCGGACAGGTTGGAGACGTAGTAAGATGGGAGTGGAGGCATGCTCACCATTGACGATGATGTATCCATAGGTGGTACTGGTACCGGCCGGATTACGCGCTGTGCACTTGTACACGCCCTGCTCCGGAGACGCCACCTGACATTTATCCATTGTTGATTTATCGGATTTTAGAAATCGATTTTTAGGTTATCAAATTTATTGATTTGTCTGTTCATGTTCTATGAAATTTGAAAATGCTGACCGTGAGGGTGGTCATGTTGACTCCGTGGCGGGGCGTGAAGCGGCGGCGGTCCTAGAATGAACGGCTCTCTTTCTCTATCTCTTCCTATTTCTCCATTTCCCTCTCCCTCCCTTTACCTCCTTTTTCCTCCGTCCCCGCTCATCTCTCTCTCTCTCTCTCTCTCTCTCTCTCTCTCTCTTCTCGCCGATTCATTTTTACATCAATCACTAGATCACTACTCCGCGTACCTGGAGGACGGGCCTGTCGTTGCAGTGCCACTCGAAAATGGCCGGTGGGTCCGAAGCCACCTGAACAGTACATTCTCTCTCTTTCTCTTTCTATCTCTCTCTCCCTCTCTCTCCCTCTTCCTCCCTCTCCCTCCCTCTTTCTCTTCCATCCTCACCTCGACGACCAGAGTGAGTGTGTCGCTTGACAGCACGCGGTACGCTTTGATCACCTGAAACCGAGTGAATGATGTACTCAATACCTTTCACTCCTAACTACTGTATTCCTCCATAGTACATAAGTACCATCTTTACAGCGTGACACAGTTCGAGCACTAAATATCTATTTTCCCTATATTACTTTTTACCGTATCCCTTCTACAGTACCTGGATGAACTTTGGCGGTGCGGTTGCGACGAAGGACTTGATCTCGGACGACCAATGCTCCTCCGTGAACGCGGCCGACTGAAACAGCACGTAGAGTGCGTGAAGAACTTTGAGGAAAGAAACAGCTTGACGGGGTCCAATTATGCGCCATCTATTCAGCCGCGAATCAGGGCGAAAGAGAGGAAATCGGTAGAAATGTTTCTACACTGGCGAACTAGAGTTCTACTTACAGCTGAAAATGTTATTGATAGATATGGCCTGTAATTTGTGATACGTTCGTGTCTTCAGTGTTTTAATCCTGTCTCCAGCATACCTGGCTTCCGGTCGACCGGATGAGGTGTGTCTCGGCGACAGTGTGCGCTGCCGGATTCGGAGAGCGGTACACACGCTCGCGGTCTGAAACGCAAACCATCAATACTATCTTGCACACCAGCTGTTCAAGTCACATTCAACACTCTTCTGTACAATAAAATTGCGAACACTGCAACCTCGCCGTCCTTTACATAATTGTCATAATGATTTCTGAAAATAGACAAATCAATAATTGCCCACCGGTAGCATAGCTGACGCTCTGCGCGGGGCTCACCGGGGCGGTGAGGCTGTCGCGCGGCAGATCCTGCAACGCACAGCGATCAAACTACTAGATAGCTAGGTTTAGAAATAGAAATTCGAAATAGACAGGAACGTTTTGAAAAAACCATCACAATCCATGGTGTTGGTGACCAATCGTGATATTTCATATTTAGTGCGATTCACTTTTTCCCCCACCACCAAACACAATCTATCGATAAAAACTCTGATTCTGTCAAGAAAACCAGAGAACCTTTCCTCCTTGCTCACCTCAGTGTCGACATGAAGCTGTCCCGGATGCGCGCTTTGCTGCGGCGCGCCTCCACGATGCTCCATGTCTCCTCTCTCTGAAGTCATAGTCCCCCCTCTCTCTCTCTCTCTCTCTCTCTCTCTCTCTTTCTCTCTCTCTCTCTCTCTCCTTCTCTCTCTCTCTCTCTTTCTCTTTCTCTCTCGCCATCTCTCTCTCGCCCCCTCACCTTTCAGAGTGCGCGCGATCGATCGATTATCGATTGATTCGCTCGTCTGTGTTGCTGCAGGTTCGTGTGGATCGCACGCACACTCGCAGAGAGTGAGAATAAATTATTATTATTAGGTCGTACTCTGAAACAAACGTCGTATATAATAATGAGGGTTTTTTTCGAAACAAAAAAAACTAAACAAGAAGAAAGTAAACAGCTCACCTACTAGCTAGATCGCAGCACCTAGTGCCGTGTGCAGAGACGTTGGAAAGACTGAAAACAGTTTCGTTTTTTTTTATAAAATAATTGTTTTAAACGAAGCAAAACTGCTTACGGATAGAAGTAGAATTAGAAGGACCGAGAGTGAAATTCATAGTATACTCGGGCAAAGCAACCGCTCTTTTTTTTTTGCCTATAACGTCACAAAGAAGAACTCATAGCAAAATATTGAGATTCCGAACTTTTGGCCAGATCAGCCATCTCACTATTTCTCTCTCATTCCGCCGCTCCCATCTCTCACCGCACTCCGATCCTCACTTTCACTGCATTTCACGTTTTGCATGATATGATATGTTCCAAGCTCTTCTCTGGCTCGTTGTAAGACTGATTAACGCGCTCAAGATGCCAACGCATGTTTTTGAGCGACTCCGATTTGAACGCGCTCGCTGATTTCACAATCAATCAATAAGCAATAGTTGTAGCAATATGCAAATTACGCGGCTGGCAGTAACCTGCGGCGACCGGACGCAACAACAAATCGGCAACATTTTACGACGAGCGCGGTTGGCAGAGAGGAGAGAAAGAGGGGTCACGTCGATAATCAATCAAATGGAGGAGTAGTAGTAGAGTGCAAAGCAGCTGACACGTGGGGTGACAGAGGGAAAGCGAGAAGGGAGGGGGGGGGGGGGGGGAGTGGGCGGTCTCTGATCGGCATCAGGCATCACTACACACTATTGCGAGACAGGACCAGAGGGTGGAAGACTGAACTAGTGAGTGTAACACAGTGTACTGTCTACAAGAGAACATCGGTATTTCATATGCGCAAACTATCTTCGGCAATTAACTTTCTAGTAAGTTTGCAATAGACAGAAATAAAACGAAATTTAATACGAGCATGATCAAATCAACAGTACCTCTGGAGTGCTAATTCTAACTGCATATAGTAACTGATGCGGTGAATTGTAACTTGTGAGATTCTGCTTTGATTATTTTTTACTCATTTCATCACATGTTTACGCGGCATTAAAACTTCCGAAAACTTTTAAAAGCACGTAAAGACTGCATAATCAGTTTCACTGCCTCAGCACAGTATATATAATATTGGAAATGAGCGAAACAACGCAAAAAATATAAAACCCCAAAAATACCTCTGTTTAAACACGACGTTGCTGTGGCGATCGGCTGGCGCGAGTGCCGTATTCCCCTCCGCGCCCCGCACTCTCACCCCACCGACGCCGTCTGCCACTCTCCGATCCGCACGCTCTCTCGTTGTCTCGCGTGTCTGCCCCTCTCAGATCACCCAGTCCCTACGCACTCTGTCCGCCTGTGTCTCCGCGCTGCCATACTTTGTAATGTAACTGGATGCCTCGGGGGGCCACACTCTCCGGTGAAACCTCACAGAAACAACTGCACCTCCCTCTCTCTCATTACAGCGGGGGCGAGAGCCGGCTCGCGACCCGAATGCCAATCCTCCACGGTGACCTGTTGTCAATACTAGTAACTAGAACACAAACTGATGATATGAGATACTATACTAGTTATGGAATACTAGTTCTAAAAGTGCTTTGCTACACATCTGGTTCACATACTGCGGGGCTCTAAACCGCGAAGCCAACAAAAAGCGACGTTATGGACGCACCACATTCGTTTGCACTCACTGTGTGAAATGAGTTTAAAGGAACAGAGGCGTATATCAGAACCGTGTGGTAATGAAATTTTCAAATTCGCACGAAATCACCACGCACCGAGGTGCATGTATGTTTCAGGCAAAGTTGCAAACAGGATTCGAACCCGTGGCTGCGAGAGTGATAGCCCACAGTCTTTTCTACTGCGCCACGCAGCTCATTGGGTCATCACGCGCAAAGACCGCTGCCCTTCCCGAGAACTGACTTCTTTGCGAAAGCGATCACAATATCGATCGGCCTCGCGACAATGTGGCTTTCCGCCAAAACACACATTTTTTCGTGTGGTAACGGGACGGTCTGTGGTAATTGGTGTGGTAACGCGGTAACAGCTTTGAATCGTTATTTTTTTCGTTTGTTTTGCATTCTAATGGGTCAAGATCCAAAGTCGAAAATAATGCGCCACTGTTCCTTTAAGCTAGAGTCGAAGTTAGAGTCACTCCTTCCCTCTCCCCTTCTCTCTCTCTCTCTCTCTCTCTCTCTCCGTCTCTCTCTCTCTCTTTAGAAATCAAGTACTCATCACTCAATATACTTGAGGTTTTTATGCGGCTAGCAAGTGGTTGGATGATCGGGTGCTGTGTTCGACTATCCATCACTGGAAGGGATAAATCAGGGTGGGAAGAATGTACACAAAAACTATTCACAAGTCCTCAACCAGACAAATCCTCAAGTAATTCACCCTTTTATAATATAATCACTCAAAAATTGTCTCATGTATTCAAAATCAAAATATTTTATTTCTCTCCTATTTTAATCTTGAACTTTGAGGATAATTAATAATATCAACAAAACACTGATTGGTCCCACCGCGATTTACATTCCGTCTAACGCTATTACACTGTAGAACATATGTGTGAAGAGCTGAACCACTCGATTCATTTCGGATGAATGTTTCGATCAAATCAAAATGAAATTTCCTGAAGGATCATAATAAAGAGGAACAAAATTTATTGTTGTGCACATCACTGGGATTCATCACCTATAACCGCATTTCATACAACGCTGGACAAACACTAACGAAAAACGTTTAAAAAAACAGAGCTACTCCGAAGTGCAAGTCATCTCTCTTATTGATTGGAGTTTCTTCCTCCATCTCCTAATCCTCGTGCAGATGCTGCTGAGTGGTGGTGCGGTGATGGCCCGTCTTCACTCGCACCTCACGGATCTCCTGATCCTACAAAGTCACCTTGAAATCACCATAAATCTTCAATTGCGAAGTGGACAGTATTCTAGGGTGTTGCGCAGAAAATCGCTAAAATTTTGTCAAGGGAAGGATAATTGACAGTTTGGTCGCATGGCTCCCCCTCTCACCCTCTGTTTCTTCTTGGCGAGTGAGCGTTTCTCCTCCTTGATTCTCTCCAGTCGCTCCTCCATCGCCATCCGCTCGTGTTCCTCCATCGCGTCTTTCTGAAAGAGGGAGGTATGTTGTGGTGTTGTGAATTATAAGTTCGCCATGAACCATATTTGGAATACATTGCGCGGAATTCAGTCTTCTAATGACAGTTTAACTGTGGTGAATGAATAGACTGTGATATGTTGTTTCATTGTCACAAATATCGAACAAAGAAGATGATGAAATGAAGACATTTCGCAGTATACATGTGAGCGCCACATACGTTGATCTTTTTTCTGACGACAAAGCTGCGCATCCGCTTGTTGATGCCGATCGGGCGGCTGTACTTGAGCAGGTACATCTGTCTCTCGGCCGGCGAAAGAGACAGCTCCAACATCAGGATCACTTGCGCCCACTGAAACAGCATTCCATTTTGTATCCCCCTCTCTCTCTCTCTCTCTCTCTCTCTCTCTCTTTCTTTCTTTCTTTCTTTCTTTCTTTCTTTCTTTCTTTCTCTCTCTCTTTCTTTCTTTCTTTCTTTCTTTCTTTCTTTCTTTCTTTCTTTCTTTCTTTCTTTCTTTCTTTCTTTCTTTCTTTCTTTCTTTCTTTCTTTCTTTCTTTCTTTCTTTCTTTCTTTCTTTCTTTCTTTCTTTCTTTCTTTCTTTCTTTCTTTCTTTCTTCTTTCTTTCTTTCTTTCTTTCTTTCTTTCTTTCTTTCTTTCTTTCTTTCTTTCTTTCTTTCTTTCTTTCTTTCTTTCTTTCTTTCTTTCTTTCTTTCTTTCTTTCTTTCTTTCTTTCTTTCTTTCTTTCTTTCTTTCTTTCTTTCTTTCTTTCTTTCTTTCTTTCTTTCTTTTCTTTCTTTCTTTCTTTCTTTCTTTCTTTCTTTCTTTCTTTCTTTCTTTCTTTCTTTCTTTCTTTCTTTCTTTCTTTCTTTCTTTTTTCTTTCTTTCTTTCTTTCTTTCTTTCTTTCTTTCTTTCTTTCTTTCTTTCTTTCTTTCTTTCTTTCTTTCTTTCTTTCTTTCTTTCTTTCTTTCTTTCTTTCTTTCTTTCTTTCTTTCTTTCTTTTTTTCTTTCTTTCTTTCTTTCTTTTTTTTTGCTATTTGTTCTTAGTGTCACCTGTCGCTTCCACTCCTTCTGTGTTTGGAAGATGAGCTCGTATGTGCGCGTCATCATAGCGATGAGCAGATTGAATTGCAGAATGGAGACGCCGAGTTCGAACAAGAGGAATGTGGCCTACAAGCATCTCAAATACAGACTTGAGCGTCTACAGTATGCACCTGTCCAATGACTCGCATGAAGACAAGCTGGCAGCTCGACAGTTCTCTGAAACGTATCGGGTACGCGTGTACGTTCATTATTTTTTTATGTGTAATATCAATCTTGCCGTATTTTCATCACCGGTAATGTTTTCTGTGTCTTGTTATGCGTTGATTGAAAAATCCGTTTATGAACAAGCTCGTACCTGTAGATGACTGTGAATTCTCCGACTGTCATGATGAAGGTGCGGATGAAGGCTTCGAACGGGTTCTAAACGTACAGTAACGTCACTTACAGACTACATATTAGCAGCTTTTTCAAAAAAAAAGTTTTCAAATTTCATTGCTACACTAACCTGGATGACGTTTTCGAAGATGTAGTTTTTCTCGTCTTTACACTCCGGGCGCTCGTTCAACTACAAAAAGACTAGTTGTGAATGGTTGCAAACGCCCACCTTGGCCTTTGCTATGATGTCTTTCATGAAGTCGACGGTGCGATTCTCATAGCTGTAGTTCTGCTTGCTGCACGACATCAGAAAGTCGTTGTATTCGCGCTCGCACGTCGTGAAGATCATGTAGAACGCTGCATATGTATCACTTGTAAGTTGGCTCATGATTAGATACAAAGAAGTATTATGTTCTATTATTGACTCACATTGCGAAAATCCAACCAGAAAGATGGAGTAGATGAGGAAGAAACTGGAATTTTCCGTTGTTTGTAATGCACTGGTATCAACCGTCATACCGGCTGAGATCGGTTGCGATGATTGTGTAGACCATCAACACAAACGGTCCAATGAACTTGATTGCACTAAATAATAATAGTATATCATCTACTCGCGTAAATGTTATGTCTTACTACTACCCGCGTTGCTTTCTTTCTTCCTTACCGGCAGTAGTATAGGAAATGTAGTGTGGTCATGATGACAGAGATGGTGGAGAAGGTGTTGTCGAGAACGAGCAGAAGGGGGTCGAGCTGGACAGAAGATTGTACTATGGAAAGACACCACCACTCACCCTGCACCCCACTCGACACGGAATCACCAGCAGCACGAATCCGAACGAAGCTTTATAGATGAGCTTCGCCGGAAAGGCTTTCTGGAGGTTCACATGATGCTGAGCTCTTTTCCAACAAAACAAAGCAATAGTTCAATAGTTCACCATAATAGAGAACCACTTCTTCCGTCCGATGCGCCGCACGTCCTTCGCATCGAGGGCGATTTGTACGAGGATGCACACCACCACCACCACCTCACACCCCAGTCGCAACTGAAACAAGTTTGGCACTAAGTTGAAGTCAGTCTCTTCGAAAAAAAAATTGCTCTGCTATTCCTTTGCAACATTTCGGAAATGCTTTCGGTCAAACAGACCTCACGTTTACAAAAATAATACGAACTCCAAACTTCCATATTGTGGATTCGCCACTTCACCCCAGACAAGATTGTGTGGCACTCACGTATCGTTGAAACCATGGGTAGTCTGGGTCGTCATTGTCAAAATAGTTGGACAGATGACACTGTGCTATGGTGCGTTCCGTTTTGTCCCCTGTGAGCACGCTTGTGGAAACAACAAATTAATAATGACCGTACAGTTTCGTTTCTCCGGCTTCACACACGTTCCGTTGAGGAGCGAGCAGTCGAGATAGATGGACAGGTTGCCTTCGATGGTGCCGCCAGTGAGTTGCTGGAACAATGATCGGTCATGTGGACGACTCTGTCTTACCTCTGTCGTCAGTGAAAATGGGCGCAGCATGAACGCGCCGCAAAAGAAGACGTAGTAGAGCGAAAATGCAACCAGCGAGATCATCCAACTACAAATCGTAAACAACGTTCACAGTGTTTCTGGCTCACTTCTTCTTTCCGAAGCTGGCCCACTTTGCCTCGAGCACGTTCTCCAATAAACCGTCCATCAGATCCAGGTGGTCGGTCGTTTCCTAGTATGCATTCAATTCACTCCTGCCTTCATATTACCTCTACTACTCTTCAATATTCCATATCCAATAGTGCTGAGAACTGGATGCGTTGCATGCGCAGTTGTCACCCACCCCGTATACGACCAGTGACAGCGCGCTCTCCTCGTTCATCTCACCCGTCTGCTCGTTGATCGTGTCGATCTTTGCCAGAGGGTACGCCGTCTGACAATGATGACGTCACGATGACATCATAAACAAAACAAAAAAAACATACCTGCGACGCATCTCCGAACGACCACATGTGCTCGCCCTCCAGTTCCAGGATCTCCAGGAACATCTGAAACTCACAATTTCATTTACAGGCTATTAGGACTATTCTTATTAGCAATCAGTAAACTCAAAGAAGAACTCCGAGGAAAATGTCACTCGAGCGGATGATTATCACGCTCTGAGCAAAAAATTGGCGGGAAAATATCTGCAGCGAGAGAGGCAAGCGGCGGCGAATGGGATCACCGATTTGAGTGCATGATATGACTTGGAGCATACAGGTTATTAATCAATCCCGAAACTCAATCATTTCTCAACAGAACACATAAACAATCAGATCCAACATAACACCCAACGACCCAACACAATAGATTACAAAAGTAAAGTTTATTGTTCGTGCACATCATCTAACCAAATGTCGACCTTCTGTCCCTTCCATTCTTGCACTTGCACATCCCGAGCCACGAAGAAGATCTGTAATTGAAAGACATTAGAATGAACAATACCAATGAACAATGAGGACTTGAAACCACACATAATACGTTTTATAAATTACAGCTACAGCTTTACACCAGTAAACCAATACAATAAATTTCACTGACTACAGGTTGCGAGTGACACGCGAGTGGTACGCAAGTGGGTGTCATTTTGCGAGTGAGGAGCGAGTGAGACGCGAGTGGTTTGGTGCGAGAAGGGGAAAAGTGCGGGGAAGAGAGGCGTGCGAGTGGCGCGCGTGTCAGCAGCGAGTCGCAATCCACTCGCGTACCACTCGCAACCACTTTTCAAAGTTTTGGAACGGGTCTCGTCGCGATTGCCCTTCTTTGCATGTGAAATACGAAATCACACATGCACTTTCGGCTGTCATAGACCGCACTTTGTTTTGTTTTGTTTTTCTCGGCAATATGTTTATGTATGTATCTACTGTATGTTAATTGAACTATTGAACGTCTAGTATGTTTCCGATTTCAATATTCTCGTAGTGATTGTATCCAATGTAGCATTTCAGTTTCGTCATATCTGTTCATGCGGCTCCCAGTCGCTGCAATGACAGAACACCCGTCCTATTCCTATCATTACCTAAAGGACTGAAGGTAAGAGACTTTCATTATCGTTCCAGAACGCTGTGTAAACCTTCACTAGACAAGACAACGAGCGGCAGAGCAGTTATGATTAGGAGAGATTGTGGTGTTTTGATGTTTTTCTAACGTTAGTTTGTCTGTCTAACTGATCTCATTTTGCAGTTGCGTCGCCTGTACACCGCCATCGTCACGATTCGCAGCTACCAAGAAATCAAACACACAGTCACCTTCAAGCAAGATCAAGATTATCTACGCATTCCCGCACACGTCTACGCTTTCGTATACAAAAACCCACACAACTTGATGATTCAACGTGTTTTCAATGTGATAAACGTTTTTGAGTATATTCGAATGTGTTTGTTGAATATCAGGATGAATGGGGTACGAATGCAAAAGCGAGAGGGCGGGGCTGAGAGGAAAAATAAAAGTGGGCGTGGCCTGCGATCTGTGCTTGATCCGCGCGAGTGGCGAGCGACTCGCACGCGAGTCAACAGCGGGTCGTTGGCAGGGATGACAATTACTCGCTGTTCACCCGCGTGCGAGTCGCGTCTCACTCGCAACCTGTAGTCAATGTTTAGAGATTGATTAACTCACTAGTATTTCCCTGTTGTTGGCTGGAACTTTGTCGTCCCAGTCGGGCCTCCGCCTCCGCCTTGTCCATCCTGCACGCCTCGGCCGCGCGCCGCGTCTCCACGTCTTCAGCGGGAATAATCTACAACACTGAATCATCTATATCGAACGTACAGAAGCTACTAACCATTTGTTCTTCGTGGGATCAGCGGAAGAACTCCCCTCATCATCGCCCACATTCGCGCCGGCGATACGCATCGCAGCCTGCGAACCGTGCTGTCCGAGTCGCATTACCTAAACAAAGTGAGTGTGAACATATAGAAACTATTTAATAGAACACAAGCAGATAAACACAATCAACATTTGGGAAAACGAACGCGGAACAAGGAAAATAACATGCGACAACAAGTTCGAAAACATTCGAAAACCACGGGAATTCACGTTGTAGCAACTGATATTCGGCGAAATGTGATTCAAAAATGCACATTGGCACCTGTGGCATGATCAAAATACGATTACAACACAAAACAAAAACAAGAATCCACATAAAACAACAATAAACAGCAGAACAGCTGATCGGCAGTTTGCACAAGAAAAGTGGGCGGAGCTGGGGGCGTGACCAGTATTCGGACATAGAAAGTGTACGATGAAAAGATTTCCTCAATTCTTCAGCCATAGAAATCGTACAAATTAATTCAAATATGCAAATTTTGTAACTTTTCGAAAATTCGCATTTCGTTTCTGAACTTAAAACCAGCACTTTGGCCCAGTTTACCGACATTCTATTTTTCCCCGGAGATCTTCTTCAAGCAGTGATTGCGCCAGTTTGTTATCGAATTCTGAAGAAGAAAAATCAAAATTTTCCTTGTTATGTAATAGTATTCGTATACTCGATACCGTTCTCTTGGCCAGCTTGGCTGCGAGTGTGAGCGGGGTGAGTTTCTGCTTGTTGATGAGGCGGAGGTTGGCGCCCAGTTCGATGCACAGGCGGAACATCTCCTACAAAGTGCATCACAACCATGTTTGAATGTCACATGTTACTTGTCACGAACGTTTTTTTTTCTCACACACTCATTTTTCTCTCCTTCCTTTTCTTCCTCGCGCACAAGAACATAATTTGGATGTTATATGATGATTGATGAAGTGACTGACCAGGTTTTCCCGAATGACGCACATGTGCAGCACCGTGTTGCCGTTTGTGTCCTGCGCGTTGATGTTCGCCTAAAAAAAGACATAACCATCTTCTAAGACATCTCGACTATTCTTTACCAATCTATAAACTCGATTTGCGAGCGCCTTACAGGTTTCCAAGTTATTCTTATTCAGAGAAAAAACAGCAACAGACAATTTTTGTAATCATTTTACCTTGTGAGCGACGAGCAGTCTGACAGAGTCGGCCTGAGTCATGCACACAGCGAACGACAGCGGGTACTCGCCAAAGTACATGTTCCTGAAAACACTCACACATCACTCGCGCACAACCAACTTATCTTGATGTTTATGAGGCGGAGGTTTTTAAAGAAGATCACCGGGGAATAAGTCACTACGGCTAGACCAGTCGAACCCAGATTTAAAATTGTTGCGTCTGCAACAGCCTTTCAACGCGGGACCATTTTCTAAATGCGCGGGACAGCTGAAAGGAGAGAGGGAGAGGTCAGAGATACGGGCGCGAGTGAGTAGGAAACAAGCACGCCTTGCCACTCTTGCCAGCCTCAGCTATGTGTTACTGTGAAACTAAACGTGAATGAAATCAAAGTGGATTACAACTGGTTTAGTGAACACCGCAAAGATCACAGATGCTATTTATGATCTGTACCTGCACTCACTCACTACTCAAAGATCACTCACTACCCTCAAAGACCAAAGAACTAGCATTGATATAATCAAATGGAGAACGTTCATGATATGATATGATGAAATGAATTTATTGAACATGATTATATGTGATTAGTTGAAGTAGTAGGCGTAGTAAAAGATGAGAACGCGCCATAGTGAGCCAGCCAGCCATTGATCGATCGACCTGCAAGCAACACTCATTCCCCGTTTTTGTTTTCACGCAATACAATTGTAACATTCATCAAACAACAATCAAACAGTCAAACAAACCGACTTGCCTGTTCCTGTCGGACGGAAGTTGATCCTGAAGACGAGACGTACGTATGTACCTGCAAATATATACCCAGAAAGCACAAACTGTTTACAATATAGTGTTCATACGATTATATATTTTGATAAATGCAAGTAGGATAACAGTATACGCACTTCGTAGAAAATTAAATGTTAAAAGAAAAAAAGACCTGCCTGAAATCCACTCCCAGAAAGGAGCAGGAGACGCTGCGCCGCGCAGGTGCGTGGTGAAGAACATCCCAGCCTATAGAACAGTACCATTATGAAAACGAGCACAATTGTTGTAAGTAGTACTTCGATAATGTGGCAGAAGTAATTCGAAATGCAGCAAAAGTAATTCAGCTGCATTTTTTTATAGTAGAAAACACACTCACTGGTTTTGCTCGTCCGCCTGCACTCACTTTTGATACCAATCCAGCTGTTCAGCAGCTTCTCGCCATGCCTCTCGCCGAGTACTGCCACAGCACGTTGTTAGTAACAAACACGAAAGAACATACAACTAGAAATTACGATCAGTACATAACTATACTCGGGATAAGCTAGCGTGCATATGAAACAAGCACGGACACTTTTCGAAATTGGTTTAAAGAACACTCATGCGTGTACAACTTATCCTAGAGATGTGAACGACGTCAATATCAGTTCTTATATCTTGTTTGTAGCATGAACACATAAACTAAACACATACAAACACAAGAAAACAAAAGAAAACAGCGAAACATCCGATCAGCTGGTCGCCCTGCGCTGTTGCAACAGGCAAGGGGCGGGATCTAGCTCGTTGCATCTTAGACAATGCGGAATCGTAGTAAAATAACCGATTATGCTAATTTTTTAGTTTTTTTCAAAAATTTACAGGAATATTTGAATTTTCCATATACGATTTGCCCCATTCGGCCGCAACTTCTGTTTTCTCCGGAGATCTTTTTTTAAAGCTAAATGATGTGCAGGGTAGATTACTATTGAACATGAGAAACTATTAGACCAAACGATGTTAGCTCATATTTAACATGATTCGGCAAAATATATATTGTCTGCTCTTTACGAACGCAAGCCACAAACCGGTTCTAGTTGCACGCAACTCGTGTCAATACACCCAACTACATAATTGCATAACACTCAACAGACCGCGATAATTTCTTTATTTTTTTCTGTAAGTGCGGGTTTCATTCACTGAAAAATGCATAGATTTCCGTTCCTGATGTAGTGCTCGTAAAATATCCTATTTCGCTGGTCGACAGGTGCAATTACAGGTGCAAACATGGAATGGGATCGCAGAATGTTCCGCTATACAAAAAGTGATCTCATAGCCATATTACAGTAAGTAACTCGTACAGGTGTTCTCCATCTCAAAGAATAAACTGGAACTGTGATCATCAAAGTGTTCTCACAGCCTACGCTTTACGCGTACGCTTCTCTAGAAGTACAGTACATAATAAAGCAACTGTGTCCGATCTACATTGCTTGCAGCTCTGACTTTGTTATAGTTATAGTTCGTCTATCTCACTATTCATCTTTCTCTGTACCTCACAGCGCGAAAATAGGATACTGTAGATGAACTCACCCGGTGTAGTTTGTCCTGATCGACAGATCGACGTACTCGTGTTCTAGAGAATCGGTACGACTCGATTTCTGAATGCAAATAAGAAGTGTTAGTTCTTGGCCCCTTTTCCAGTGCGCTTTACATTTGCGTGCTCGTCTCACCTGATCTTCAGTGCAGAAGAACGCCCCATAGCAGCGTCGATTCACTTCCGCTCCTGTAAAACCTATCAGCACCGTCACCAGCAATCACGTACCTCTCCGCAGTAGAATGGCGACGAGATGGATGTCTTGGTTGACGATCGCTTGGTGTAGCGGTGTCAGACCTGTGGCTACCGTAGAACTATTTCGTGAAGGCGAGACATACCGTAGTAGTCCTCGGACACACTGAAGTCGTTGATCATCTTGGGATAGGCGTTGAGCATCTTCATGACGAGCTGGTTGTGGATGTCGGTGCCCTGCAGCAGACACACCCCGATCAGCGTCTCTCCCATCGAACCTGAAAACAATGTTTTCACATGTTTTCATATCACGCGATCTCTAATCGGGAAAGTTATACGAATCTATTGAAAGGCTTTTTAGGTTGGTTAATTTGACCACATACCCCGTTCGTCGATTTTCCAGACCACGTCGCGGTACTTATCGTCGCCCTTGCCACCCTTGCCACCGTCCAGCAGCTTCAGAGCTGCAAGGGAACCATCTCTCTCTCTCTCTCTCTCTCTCTCTCTCTCTCTCTCTCTTTCTCCCTCTCTCCCTCTCTCTCTCTCTCCCTCTCTCCCTCTCTCTCTCATCTTTTTCCCCTCTCTCTCCTCCATACTGACCCTTCTTGAGATCTCCCACGTTCTCTCCCTCCTGGTTGAAGTCGTCTAGCACATTCGGCCCGCTCTTCCCCTTTCCCTTCTTTCGACTGAACGCCCCGAGCATAGCGTTCCGTTCCTAGACAGAACAACAATTCCGAGAACAATTTAGCGTTCTCGCATTACAAATATATCAACACCACCATGCCTACCTGGTTTCGCTTCTTGACCAGCTCGGTGACGGTGACGATCTTTCCCTTCCCGTTTCCGTGCAGGAACTCCAGCACTTTTGTTTCGATCAGTGAATCGATGATCGAATGGTCGCCAGTCGTGTTCGCGTAGCTGCAATGATCAAAAATAAGAAATAGCAAAGAACAAGTGAGAAACAATATTATTCTAACAACACGTCATATAAAAACTTCAGAAAATTCATCTCGAATCAAGTATTCCATTGCAATGATGCTATGTGCAACTTGTATCGAGACAAATACGCTGATACTGTTTCTGTGCGATTCCGGATAACTCTGTCTGTTTGTCTCACCGCATCCACGGAATGAGCTCCCCTCCGCCGTGCATGTCGACCAGTCTGTACAGCTTCATGTCCTCCCGCAGTCTGCCCATCCCCGTCACCGCCACCTCCGACGACGCCCCAGCGCCCATGATACACACAGAAGAGGAACACCTCCTTCAACCACTATATATATATATATATATATATATATATATATATATATATATATTTATATATATATATATATACAGTAATACATGCATCAGAATAAAATCCACTCTTTTTCTTACCCGTATGCCATTGAAAGTTAAATTCTTTTGACATGTTTTCTCAACTCTCGGTTTATTAAAGGAACATACTTTAAATTTTGTGCAGAAACTACGACTGCCACGTTAAACAACGTCAAAAAAATCTTTCATGAAAAGAATAAAAAATGTCAAACTTCGCAGCTCGTTTTTTACGTGTTCCGATCATTTGTAGCATAATTATAGTTCAATTAATTTATTCATGAATTTTGACTAACTTTCGTGTGGCAGTCGTAGTTTATGTACGAAATTAAAGGGAGTGTACACTCTGAATTTCGAAGTTGAGTTAGCACTAGGAAGTCAAAAAATGCTGAAAATGATGCACTTTTGTTAATACAACTATGTGACGGAGATACCTCTAAGTCTGTGAAAAATGCTGTTGAACATTGAAAATTGGCACCAATTGGCACCAATTTCTGCATTTTGACACATTTTGAGCTCAATTTTTATCGATTTGTCGGCATTTTCAACAAATAGTTATACTGGCAAAACTGCATCGCTTTCATCATATTTTCACATCCCGGTATTAACTCAACTTTGAAATTCAGAGTGTGCACTCCATTTAAGAGTTCCTAAATTATATACATGGACAACCGCGAGAATTTCACTTTCAATGACAAACGTGTAAAAAAGTGGATTTTATTCTAATGTACGTATTACTGTAAAATGGAATATCTGGCGGAATGGGCGAGGGCCGGCAGCTATAGAGAAACAGTGCCAGACTGAATGCAGCCATAGTTTCAGGTGTCCGACCGGCTGGAATATGGCTCTGTAATTAACGACTGACAGGTGAACAAGGTACAGAGTTGTAGACTGTGTATCGAGAATGCTGGAAGCAAAATGCATTCCGTTTTGCGTGATTGAAATGCATACGGACAAAAACGGTGATATACAATTATCCCGGCTAGGCGTGCACATAAATTTAATGTTTCAACGTTAACACGAAGCATTTATTTTACGAGACATGCAGCAACTTAACTGCAGGTTGTATACCATCTTTCAGAGTTCGGATATATGCTAGACTTTAGAGAATGAATTCGATCGTAGACCGCAGTTCATCTCCCGTTTCTAGCACTGGTTGTACTCAAAAGGGGCGATATCGTGGCAGGCGATGAGATTGTACAATGCGATTCGACCGAACAGGCCTGAGACCTGAGAGCTCCGGAAAAGACCACATGTCAGTTGGAAAAGCATTAAATAAACTCTATGGATGATCTACTTTTACTTGTTTTCAGAATCGTTGTACAAAATCCATAAAAAAATTGATATTCGAAAAACCTGATTAAACCCCGTTTCCATTCGTAGGTACTTTGTGCTGTGTTCAAATGCTTGCGTAAAATTCATTGTATGTGAAATATCATTGAGAAAAAAGTTTATTAGTTTTTGATCGCTCTTCCTATCAATCACGAGTCCAGGGTAGGAATCCCGGCTGTGATTCTATCCATCAATCCGGCATCCGGCGTATATGTCTCCCACCATTACTGATGCGTGAGAGTGAGTGGAGTGTGAGAAAGTGAAA
The DNA here is from genome assembly GCA_963966185.1 of Rhabditoides inermis. Taxonomy (NCBI): domain Eukaryota; kingdom Metazoa; phylum Nematoda; class Chromadorea; order Rhabditida; family Rhabditidae; genus Rhabditoides; species Rhabditoides inermis. The sequence goes on along the minus strand of CAWZYM010000380.1, from coordinate 209,682 downwards.
GAGAGTGCATTATAGAAAGAAATAGAGAAATAGAGAACTAGAGAGAGGGACGGCATACCACAATTCTTCGATTCCCTGGCTACAAATTTCGCGCTGCTGGTTGCCACCTCTATCTTATTATAGTGTCCGGCTAGTTGTCGTTACTCTCTCTCTTTCAGTCAATTGAATTGCTGCGGCGGCCGCCTTAATTCGCATATCTCATTTACCACTGGCACCTGGAAAAACCGCCGGTCATTGGCATTGCTGCAACAACTGATGAAGGCGTGAGTTTCCTTTCCGATTACTGTTTATTTCTACGGCAACTATGGCGTGAGATAGAGAGAAAGTGAGTCGTGAGAAATTGGTCACGTGCTTCCGTTTTTAGCGTTTTCTCTATTTAGAATATCTTCATTTCAAAACTGGTTTCATTTCTTTAAAGTATCCGTGTACGAAAGTTTCAAATTACAATATTACTCCTTACTCGTACTGTTTTCTGAAAGCCCAGCGTTAAGTGTCAAGACATCCAACTTTCGTAGTTTTTCTTAAATTACATTTCTGTATTTCATTCCTGACTTTGACACAACTTCGGAATTGAGGACTTTTTTCAGTAGGATATTTCAACTATGAAACACATTTTCAACAACATTATCATACTCGCGAAATAATATTCAGTATGATCGTATCTCATTTATTCATTATTTTATGTTTATGTTTACTATGTTTTTATGATGATTAGCTACATATATACTCTTTTTTAATTTGTGTTTTTTCTCAATTCCCATTTCACACTTGCAGTAATATATTCATACAATTTTTATTTTGTCTTGTTCGCTTCCATATGAGGAGTTGTACGGATTTGCTTTCAGCCTTCTCTCCTGCATGGGCATCACTTCCTCTTCGGAGGCGGCAGTCGTGCCGGGGATGGGCAGACTGCGCGAGGACAACACTCTCTACAGACTCGTCGACATGCACGGCGGAGGGGAACTCGTCAAGTGGATGCAGTGAGTTCCACCTAGTCAACTTGTACTTGTAGCTTGTACTGTAAGTGTGTTAAATGAGCAACTTGGTTTATCGGACTAGCAACGGACTATACTTTTATGACAGAGAGATAGGCAGGGAGGGAGAAAGAGAAGGAACGTGAATGGTTAAAATGGTAGTTTCCAATGAACAAGTGCTTGTCCTCCTGCAGATACGCCTCGACGACGGGAGACCATTCGATCATCGACTCTCTGATAGAGTGCAAGGTGCTCGAGTTTCTGCACGGAAAGGGACAGGGCAAGGTCGTCACCGTTAGCGAGCTCGTCAAGAAGAGAAACCAGGTGGGAGGTGGGACACGGGTACTGCTCTAGATCATATTGATGCACGTCTGATTACACAACTACATATGCACATCACTACGTATGTATAGACAATCTAGATTCTACGGCATGTATTGTGTATGCCAGATGGGACTGCCGGTAACACGGTTACTTTCAATCTTTCAATCAATCGAATCAATCAACCAAGTGTTTATTCGGAATCGCACACAAGATCATGTCAAAAGTCAAAACGGAAAAACTTGTAAGAACATAAGTTGTTCATAGGTCATAAGTTTGTTGTGATACGGTTACTGCCTTATATCCTACAGTAAGGAGAAATGTATTTCGTATAATGTAGGACTGCAATGTAGTTGTATAGTCGAGTATAGCACTGCGTCAAGTGTATTTTGAGATTTGTACAGCTGTTTACAAAAGCCTTGTGTGATCATTGTCAAGTTTTTTTTAAGTCAGTGCCACTTCCATTTTAGGAACGGAACGCTATGCTCGGGGCGTTCAGTCGAAAGAAGGGAAAGGGGAAGAGCGGGCCGAATGTGCTAGACGACTTCAACCAGGAGGGAGAGAACGTGGGAGATCTCAAGAAGGGTCAGTACGGGAGAGAGAGGGGGGAAGAAGAGCCCCCTTGCAGCTCTGAAGCTGCTGGACGGTGGGAAGGGGAAGAAGGGCGAGGACAAGTACAGGGACGTCGTATGGAATGTGGACGAGAGAGGTTCGTGCTATCAGGCATTCCGACTATTCCGATATTCCTTTCTCCTTTTCGCGCATCTCGCACTACTCTTAATCTAGGTATATGCGCAGTGTTTTCGACATAGCCCTTTCCACCGCATTCGATAGAGATTCGAAGACGTTCCGTCGTTAGTAGAAAACTCTCATTGCACAGAGGTTTTCAAATATTTCAGGTTCGATGGGCGAGTCTCTTGTCGGTGTTTGCCTGCTACAGGTATGTATGTAGTCTACTCTATTGTCTTTTTACAATCAAATTTATACCATAACTATTCTTGTTTGTGTGTGATACAGCACTGCAGCAGAAAATATTTGTACCAGTTATGACAATAACGACTACATTATGATTAAACGGTAGATGGAGTAAAGATACGATATACGATATATCGTCCTAGAATGGGAATGGTTTTTAAACTGGGAAATTGTATTACGAAAAAAACGACTAGGAAGAGTTTCTTTAGGTCTTTTTTTTCAAATTTGAACACCACATTTTGAAAAATTTGAACAATGGAACTTGAGGGCACTGACGTGCACAACCAGTTGGTGCTGAAGATGCTGAACGCGTATCCCAAGATGATCAACGACTTCAGCATATCAGAGGACTACTACGGTTCGTCAACGGCAGCAACAACTAGCGCGTTCTCGTGTCTCTTGTCTTGTTACGATGAGCAAGATCCTTTTCTGACGACAAATTGAACTCTTCGAAGCTTGACGTTTCCAGGTCTCACGCCTCTGCACCAGGCGATTGTCAACCAAGACATCCATCTTGTCGCCATTCTACTTAAGCGAGGTTCGAGCAGATCACATCCACAGATTACGTAAATACATATCGCGAACGCCTGTGTTGTATGCCAAGCAATACCTGTGCCAGAGCGGTAGCATTTGATTTCGCTGAAGTCGTGCGGTGCTCTATTCAACTCGCCTCGCGAGCTGTTTCTCTGTTCTTTGTCTCTGATCTACCTCAAAGTGATGAGCGCCATTTCAGGAGCAATGATATGAGTCTATGCGTGTTAATTTCCTTGTTGTGTAACTTTGTGAGCGCAGAAATTGTGAACCATGATGCGCAGTGCTGTCCTGAAGTCCTGAAGTGATAATGTCATGAGCTTCTTTCAGGAGCTGACGTGAACCGGCGCTGCTATGGAGCCTTCTTCTGCGCGGAGGATCAGGTAGGTACACACCAGGATAGACAATGTGATATATATCTTTCAATCAATCAATCGTTTATCCGGAATCGTTATATCTGAATATGACAACACAATCATAATGATATGAAGCATACAGTAGTGCCTAAGATACTAGATACATAGGCTAACGCCGGGGAAAGACAGGTAGGCTGACAAGATTAGTGGTGAGAAGACGATACTTGATCGATAATCATTCCTGGACCATTAGAGTACCATTCTTGACGTGTAGAGCTCCGGGGTTTCCTTTGCTTCCATGCCAATCAGTATCTCCTCGCGCCATAGCTGCTTCCACATGAGGATACTTCCCGCCGCCTCACTGGTTTCTCGGGAAGGATTCTTGTCGATGACCGAACATTCGGCGGCGGCAAAATGAGGACCCGACCGCACACCGCGGGGAAAAGAAGAAGAATCGGGGGGGGGGGGAGCCTCGATAGCCTCGATACATCTTTATTCAAACATATTTATGATAGCGATACAATATGGTTCGTGAAGCGCGGTACAGAACAAAAAGGAGTTTCGACAGGGTTCTGAAGCTACTCGATCCTTGCCCAGACGATGCGCAGACAGACCAAGGGATTTCCTGCCCCCAGACATTGTTGATTAGAGCAGCGTATGCGGGGGTAGGAAAACTTTCATACCACTTACCAGGATGGGGTTCGCGGCCGGTGGGATAGACCCTCTCACTGAGTCACTCCCCCCTCCACTCTACAAATGCTAACAAGATAATTGAATAATAATTTACGAATGAATTTAGTTTAAAAAAGATCACAAAATGTAGTTGTTTATACTGTTGTTGTCAGAAGTCTGGACGCACCGACTCTCTGGAACACGAATACGTCGAACTGCCCATCAAAACCAACTACACAGGGCAAGTACTCTCTCTCTCTCTCTCTCTCTCTCTCTCTCTCTCTCTCTCTCCTTATTTCTCTCTCTCTCCTTATTTCTCTCTCTCTCCTTATTTCTCTCTCTCCCTCCCTTCTCCCCTTCTCTCCTGTTCGCTCGTTCGCTCTATTCCGTCACTCTGATACTCTGATTACTACCTCTGCGCAATTCAATAGTACACCTCCCCGCCTGCCCCCAGTTTCACATCCAGAATCGATGTCAGTTTATAGTAGTATGTCCGCGCACACAGCGCGTGAGCGAGAGACTTCGCGAAAGTCACGTGACTGCCTTACCAGGGCACGTACAATTTTGAATACAAATACACGAACAGCCTAGCAACGAGGAAGAGTTTGGGGGACTGTATACAGTATACAGTGTACATTCATGGAGTGAAAAACATAAGAAAGATATGGCACATGAATTCGATGAGATACATTTAGATACAATTCAATGTGCAGGAGGAAATGTGTTGTCGAGTTTGTGACGCTTCAACATCAACTACAAAACCATACGGATGGATCAACATTGTAGAGACGCGTATGTGTATCACACAACATCGTAATCGAGTGATACTAAATAAGTAGACGAACGAAACATATTCTTCAAACTTCAAAACACATTCGTAACACAGTGTTTGGTCGAGTGGTTCGAAGGCGCATCAAAAGCATTTTACTTACTGGAGTAAACTAGCATTTCACGAAAAGGCTCGAGTTGAGAAGTTGAGAACGGTACCAGATAACGGGATCAGTCCCCATAATTGAGAACGGAATCAGTCCGTCCCGTTCACAACTACTTCACTATGTTGTTTGCAGTAACATGTACTTCGGCGAGTATCCGCTGTCGTTCGCGGCGTGTATGAACCAGGAGGACTCGGTCAGGCTCCTCCACTCATACAAGGTATCCCGTTACAGTCTTGTTATAATATAATCCGAGATTCTGTCTTGTATTCGGCAGAGAACGATTGGTACTTGTTACTTTCACTTAAAAAGTCCGCGGAATGTAGTCTCCCATTCATGCGCAAAAAGGCGGTGAGGCACAGACAGACGGCGATTGCGTGTCGCTTTCTCACTTATCAGTGTCTTTCTGGCGACTATACAATCATTGGTTGAGGCTGACCTCGCAGCGCAGGACACGAACGGCAACACGGTGCTGCACATGTGTGTGATACACGAGAATGTGGTGGGTGAACCAACTCACTCAGCATGCAATCATTCGGTATATCTGATCCTGATGTCCTGAACATGTACAACACATCCATCGCACATCATGTGATGAAAGTGATGAATGTGGTGGGTGATGCCTGATGCAAGACTTTGAAAGATGAAAAATAAATGAAGGAGGTGAAAGACAGAGCGCAACTCCCATCCAGGACATGCTGCGGCTGGTGATCGAACTGCACGACAGGGACAGGGAGAGGCACAAAAGCGGAAAGCCTCTCCCCAATCTACTCGGCATCACTAACCAACAGAAGCTCACTCCGCTCACACTCGCCGCAAAGCTCGCAAAGAGGACGGTGGGTTCTATGATACATACATTGCACGTGTTTCGTCTAAAAATGAACCGAAAGTACTGTTTGACGCAGTACTCAGTACTGACAAGGAAATCTTTCACTTTCACTATTTTAATTACAACTTTCAGTTCGATGACCGTAGTTTGGTATATAGTTGTGTCGATGTCGGTTTCAGACGTTCCTGGAGATCCTCGAACTGGAAGGCGAGCATATGTGGTCATTCGGAGACGCGTCGCAAGTGAGCAAATGGCATATAAAATATCAATCAGAGGAAAACAGCATAAGACGTGACGTCATCATTGCAGACGGCGTACCCTCTGGCAAAGATCGACACGATCAGCGAGAAAGACGGGGAGATGAACGAGGAGAGCGCGCTGTCACTGGTCGTATACGGGGTGGGTATATGCATCACATTCAACCGCATTCCATCTTGATCCGCAAAAATATTCCCATCACTGATACTTACGCAACAACTACTACTCACATGCGCCTGTTACTGAAATCAGACTAAAGAGCCAATGGGCTGAACCTATGTGACTCAATATTTTATAAATTTGAGGAAACCACCGACCACCTGGATCTGATGGACGGTCTACTGGAGAACGTGCTCGAGGCAAAGTGGGCCAGCTTCGGAAAGAAGAAGTGAGTCAGGTTCTCTTTCTCTCCCCTCTCTCTCTCTCTCTCGTACGTACTGATGATGTTTAGGATATTCATGTTTCGCTTTAATGTTTATCCGACGTCATCATGAGTCTTCGTAGGATGTGCAAATTGTACACATCATCTTTCTTTCAGTTGGATGAACTCGCTGATCGCCTTCACTATCTACTACGTCGTCTTCTTCTCTGCCTTCATGCTCCGCCCCATCAATCTCACCACCAATGTATGTATGTGTGAGACAAGACCGAGCATGTTTCCAGTTTGGCTTACGTATTGCGTTGAAGCAGGGTACGCTGTCTGCAACGTTTTTATCCAAGAGTTTTATTGGCTTTCGAAATCTCATCAAGAAAAAGAAAACAACCACTTCTACTCTCGTAGGAAATCACGCAAGGCACCATCGACGCGAACCTTTCCATCTACCGCAACTGCAGTGTGCCACAGAGGGACGAGGACGGACAGTGCTTCAGACCAAAGAACAGGAGCGACTGTGAGTGACCGCGAAATTTTTCGTGCACAAAATCTGCGCACAAAAGTGTTGTACTACTGACCAAGCAGGAGAACTTGGAAGTCCTCTAACTGTTCACTTGTTGAGGGGCTTCGAGTGGGGAGCAGTTGACGGCGCAGTGCCACCTTCGCGACTATTTCACCCACAAGAACAACCCGGAAGACCCGCTCCTATATCGATACGTACGTTGTCAGCCGTCAACTGAACACAATCTGAATACAATAGAATAGACTGTCAATTGCACGTATGCCCTTTTCGCTACGAAAAATGTATTTTCTAGATCCGTCTCGGTTGTGAGATCGTAGTGATTGTCTCCATTATCGGGCAGATACTCCTCGACGCCAAGGACATCAGAAGGATAGGAAGAAAGAAGTGGTTCTCGATCATGGTGAGAGTACAGTGCATGAGTACATCACAACACAACACTGTGAAAACAAACGACACAAGTGAAATGTGAAAGATAGGAAGAAAATGACTTGCTGCAGCGGGCGTTCCCCGCCAAGCTCATCTACAAGGCCTCGTTCCTGTTCGTGCTGATGGTGATTCCCGTGCGGGGCGCGTGCGCGGTCAGTCACTCAATCCCTTTTCCATTCATAGAGAAGTGCCACACATGCGGCGTTTGATGGCTCGATACTCGTCGCCGCAAGTATGTATTCGAGGTGCTCTTCACTTCAGATCGACCCGGTGTTCCTCATCTTGGACAACACCTTCTCCACCATCTCCGTCATCATGACAACCCTGCACTTCCTCTACTACTGCAGGTCCTTACTGAGTCCCTTGTGCATCCAGTTTCTGAATGTCAATCGGAACCTGTCAATTGTGAACCCCAGACACGTGAAACGCCGATATTAGAATCTTCATTATCACTGTCATCACAACGCTCGCTTTCTTCTTCGCGAAATACTTCCTATCATTTTAGAGCCATCAAATTCATCGGTCCATTTGTCTTGATGGTGTATACGATTATCGCCACTGATCTCAGCCGATTCTTTCTCATTTACTCAATTTTTCTCGTTGGGTTCTCGCAGTGTGAGTGGACTACAGCTTGTATGACGCATGATGTAAACGGCATGATATTCATTACAGCATTTTACATCATCTTCACTACATGTGAGCGTGAGTACAACGACTTTCTGAAGGAGTGCAGTGGTCGGGACTATCCATACGAGAACCGAACAGTAGAGTTCATTCAGGAAATTGTGGCGCTCTCAAAGGTAAAGGATTTCTCGATTTGATGTTCGTCCAGAATAATCACACCGCTATGCTACACGAGACAAAAAGACACACAAGACTAAAAATGTATTGTTAGAGGCGGAAATATACACAATACACATGTACACTAGTGTGATTATTTTACAGAGCAACGCAATGAACCTAGTCGGAAGAGGCTGCGAAGATGACACCAACTATGTATTCACCAACATCGTTTCGGTACGAAAACAAGTTCAGTCATTATTCAAGCACCTTTCAGAACCCTCTAGAAGCCTTTATCCGTACGTTCATTATGACTGTCGGAGAGTTCACCGTATTATACAGGTATGTTTGTAGATCAATCAATATCAATATTTGCAGTGATTATATAATACACATACACTATACGCTTAGACTATGCCTCGTATTTCAGGATGCTCTCCAGCTGCCAGCTCTTGTTCATGCGCATAATTGGACAAGCCACTTTCCTTCTTTTCGAAATGGGAGTCTCCATTCTGCAATTTAATCTGCTCATCGCTATGATGACGCGCACATACGAGCTCATCTTCCAAACACAGAAGGAGTGGAAGCGACAGGTTCGTAGCCTATTATAAATTATAATAAACTGCAAACAACTTGTCTACAAACATCAAGATAAAGATATAATTCTATCTTTAAATAAACACTCGACGTGCCGAGTGCCGGCTACCATAATCGTGTCTACGTTGTCAGTGGGCGCAAGTGATTCTGATGCTGGAGCTCTCGCTTTCGCCGGCCGAATGCAAGATGCACCTGCTCAAGTACAGTCGACCCATCGGCACCGACAAGTACAAACGCAGCTTCATCGTCAAGAAGAAGATCAACGTAAGTACATCGACGTAGTAACAAGAAAGAAAGAACAAGAAAGCAATGGGAAGATTTGGAATAACCAAATGCCTATAACTTATCTTCATTTTGCTTGCAGCGACATGAAATGGAGGACTATGAGCGCATTGCGATGGAAGAGCGGACGGAGCGAATACGCGTGGAGAAGAAGGCACTGCTCAAGAGGAAGATCAAGGTGCGTGCAAGGCATCACTTCGCTCATCTTAGCAGCTCTTTGAGACAGATCACTAACATTAAAAAGAACGGATGGCGATGTGCTTGGGGAAGGCACCGAACCAAAGGCTCATCACAACTAAAAGATGTGAACAGCTAGACACAAGATGACTGAGTGATTGTAGGACCAGGAGATCCGGGAGCTGCGTCTCAAAACCGGCATAGTACACACGCGAAGAAGTCTAACGAAAAGCCGAGAGTAAAACTACCACGATTTATAATGTGTTATATTATACAAACTATTCTAATAATTATACTGATTTGAATTCAACATGTTGTCATATGTATATATACCCAGCGTAACATTACGTTTATTTGTATCGTTTTGAAACTGTTATCAGGTTTTACACATCTTGTCCGTCTACCATGTAGATAATTGAATAAATGTAACTTGTGAAATAAATGTTTCGTGTTATTGCAACAGCAATATAACTTTTTTTTGGATCCCATAGAAAGAACTATACTATGTGGAAACAATTTATCCAATAGCACTCAACAACAAACAAAGTAACAACTCAAAAATACATTTAGCACACAACACTTATACACAACAAACTCGGAACCTAACAACATTTTCTAATCCTGACCTCTCACACGCTTATCGAAACCACCTCTAAACAACTTCTCATCATCTCATCAACGATTTACCCTCGGTGTGGCTACCGCTACACAACACACGCACCCTAGACAGAGAGCCTTCCCTCCACTCACTCACCCCTTGACCTTGGCGTAGCATATGCTTATTCGCTCGCTGCTCATCACCACCACAATCATCGCATTCTTGGCGGCCGACGAGACGAGAGAGCACACGTCAGCGTCGATCGAGGCGGCAAGGGAAGCAGTGTCCATCGAGGGGGACGGGTCTGCAAGCAGGCAACTCAGATGGAAAAGAAAAGAAAGATAATGTATGACACAAATAAAAAAGCTATAAAAGGCATTAGATTCACAAGATCATAAATATGTAAGGCAACTATCAGCCCTGCTCTGCCCATATCCTTTAAAACAAGACACAAAACCATGCTGCGTCATGAAGGATCATTTCCCACCCACCATATCGCATGTCTATCATGGCGAGTCCATAGTCGAGCATCTCCATGCGACAAGCGTCGAGCAACTCCTGTCGGGTGGGGTACGAGGAGGACAGGTGGCGGGTGAAGCTGAACCGGAGGGTTCTCTCTCTCTCTTTCTCTCTCTCTCTCTCTCTCTCCCCCTCTCTGTCTATGAACTGGGAAACCTTGAAAATTGAGCCTTGTTTAAGAATCGTAAGTTCGTAGCGGATGGGACCCAAGGTAGGCGCCATTTCCAATGATTTCCCAGATAAAACAATTGAATACTACTCTCATTATCTTTCAAAAGTACTTCCAAGTAAAAGTAGTTGGTTTGTACTGTTGTCTCAGTTGAGCAAAAGGACTGACATGTTTTCAATGGAGACATGTGCCAACAGACTCTCTCTCTCTCATACCAGTGCAAAGCGGCCATATTATAATGAACGCGTTTACAAAGTTATGCAGTTATTATCTAAAAACACAACTTCTGTTATAACATAACACGTCGAATAATGCTGAGAGCCTGTTTGCACATGTCTCCATTGAAAACATGTCAGTCCTTTTGCTCAACTGAGACAACAGTATACCAACTACTTTTACTTGGAAGTATATTTGTCCTTTTCTTAAGTTTTGTTTCACAAAATTACATTTTCATACACGTTCGCGATTCGCTGCGAGGATACCGACGCGCGCCCGCTATTCGCCTCTCTCTCTCTCTCTCTCTCTCTCTCTCTCTCTCTCTCTCTCTCTCTCTCTCACTCTCACACAGAGAAGGCGGGGCGAAAGCGATTGTCCGACGCCCGCTCGAGCGATCGACACCAATCTCAATCCGCACTCGAATGCGGACTCTCTATCGAATAGAGATGTGAATGCAATGTAACAGTGGAAATCACTTTGAAATTAGGAAAAGTGCTTATCCGGGAAAAGTCGTTTTTGAGCATTCTAGCGCGCGGGGACATCCAGTACAAACGAGAGGGCGCTGGCGCGCCCTCTCTAATTTGCCCTCTCCGCTCTCTCTCTCTCTCTCTCTCTCTCTCTCTCTCTCTCTCTCTCTCTCTCTCTCTCTCTTACCTTCTGCTCTGCTCCGGTTCGTTCACATTCTCGCTCTCTATCGAATCACCAGCCAGCACAACCTGAATCAATTTGTTTTACTTAGTTTTCTGTTACTTCAGTACAAAACACAACAAATCCAGTTCGTAAAAAAATGTACGAAACCACACAGAAAAAAGAAAACGATCGTCTCGCCCGCGCACCTTCTTCTTAGTCTCGTTGAGGTAGAAGGCGAGTGGGCGCGTCTTCTCAGAGACCTCCGAGCGGATAGCGTCACTGTGGAGGAAAAAGATTAGATATCTCAACGACAACTCTCATCCAGTCAACTTTAACTGTCCATCTCCCTTTCCCACCCCATCCAGCCTCCATTCCTTCTCTCAAGGTACGGTCAATCTCTTCATAGCTATTTAGGGTTTCAAAAAACAGCAAAGCATTCGGGGGTATTCAGGAATTCAAGAACGTTTTGAAGAGACGGACCCCCTCTCCCCTCTCACATACCTCCACGAGAAGGTGAGTGTCTCCTGTGTCCTCGTCGCCTCCGCGTGCTTCGCCTCGCACATCATACACCTCAACAATGTGCTTATCATGGCAGATGTAATCAATACATTCTCACAAACTGTACATATTAACATTGAGATGATTTAGCGAGAGGGTGGGAGAAAAAAAGGAAGAAAGGAGAGAGAGAGAGAAAGAGAGAGTGTATGGCCTCACCTGCTGGGTGGCTGTGCTTGGCACTGGCACTTCTTGATGATGCACCGCATCCCGATCACACCCCCGCACGCGCATACACTGCAACACACAGATCATCCAATCATACCATTCATACCTCAACCTCAATCCTGAACCTTATGCCTCAACATCGTTTTTGAATCGTGGTCAACGTAAACAAAACATACGATGTCGGGGAAAAAATCAAACCCACATTTTCTCGCCGTTTCGCCGGGCGAGGCTCTTGGTCTCGTTGTGTTCTTTGCCCTTTTCTTCTTTCTCATTCACCTCCACCTGTCTCTCTTCCTCTTCCAGTTCCTCCTTCTCCTCTCTCTCCTCCTCTTCCTTCTCCACGCGAACACGCTTCTCCGGGACCTGCAATATAAAATTATAAAGTCTACTACTTTCTCCAACAAGTAAAAACAAAAATAGCATGGACATTGTCAACGTATTAATCCTTGATTACTCCTCCATCCCTCGCCCACCTTCTCCCTCTCCCTCTCCTCCTCTCGTATCCGCTTCATGAAAGCGTCGTACTCCCAGCCGAACATGCAGTTACCGAACACCAGACTGAAATAGGTGCATATGTTCTCCTCTCTCTCTCTCCCCTCTCTCTCTCCATTTCTCTCCTCCCCACGCACCCCTCCTGCATCTTCATCTTCACCAGTCGCATCGCCGCCCACGAGTCTTCCACCGAGCAGTGTCCCCTGCCAGTCTGGATATCCTCATCCAGAAACAGCGAGCACAGGTTCCTCAAAACGAATCGGGTTTACAACTTGAAGATGAGTACTAAAAACTGCACTACAATTTTTTTTTCTAAAGTTCACTTTCCCGTTTCACTGAAACTCACACACGAACATGGTACAGAGTTATGAGGTATCGCTTACACGTTGGTTTCTCACTACTTGCAAAAGAAAAAAAAAGAAAACACCATATTTATCACTAGGGCGTTCGTCTCTCAATCTCACGGTCGCTGGTTCGAGTCATCCAACCCAACTACTTCTGCTGACGTCGTCGTAATCCAAGAACCCTATCTTGTTCTCGACTAGGAGGACCCCGGATTCAACCGGCGGAACAAAAAAAAATAACTCTTTTTTTCGTATAGCAACAGTGTGACCCCCGAAACCCACTTCAACGATGTCCTGTGTCGCTCCATGCCAGACAGGTTGTAGATGAGACCCACGTCGATACAGTACCTGCAAGGGGCGAGAGGTGGAACATAATAGGGCAAGCAGAGAGAGAGAGGGGGAGGGAGGGAGAGAGAGAGAGAGAGAGAGAGAGAGAGAGAGAGAGAGAAAGAGAGAGAAGAAGGGAGGAGGGAGTGAGAGTGGACTGACGGATGGGCCATCTTCATGGCGCGCAGGTCGAACTCGCACGAGTGTCCGATGAGGATGGCGTCTGCGGGAAGAAGGCGGCGCAGCGAACACTGCACGTCCTCAAAACACAGCAATGTCTCCCTCTATGCTATGTATCTGTATGCTTCATTGTCTCCCTCCCTTCTTTCCTCCACACTCATTCTCCCTCTCTCACACTTTTTGAAAATTCCGAAATAGATAGCTTCTGATAATACATACTATTAGCTTCAGGAGCAGTTGTATGTAGCACTCTCTCACCTCAATAGTGGTGGTCACCTCCCGCATCATCTGTTCCGTCACGCCGCTGAACTTGGTCAGATAGTCCTGTAAGCAAGCTTTTGTTGTTTATTTGTTTTTTGGTAGCCTACATTTAAAAAATGTACGAATTCACATCTTAAAAAATACTAATTGTAAATTGAACCGCTCTGCCACATAAAATAATAACTATCGAGGATCAATCGATAAATCAATACTCCAACAAAGACCACCCACCGTTATTCTATTTTTCGGCTTTACCAGCGTGTCGAACACCACGCTGCCATCTTCCCGAATCTAAAATATATAACATGATAAATGCATGTAAAAAAGACATGCAATCAAAAAGTACGTTACATAGACTATACTACACACCAATTCATAATAATCAGAAATATGCATTGGATACAACTTCGTAATCACACGTTTACCCTATCGAGACGTAGTACTCAAACTACAGCACAGCTCGCACACCCAAGTGAAAATGATCCATTCATGTTTGTGACGTATGCTGCGCACACGGAAACCTAGCATGAACTCAACAGCACTCTCTGATGCTATCATGCCACCGCCGAGCGCTCGCTGACGCATCTCTCTCCCACACGCGCGTCGCACGTGCATCTGATCTCTCGTCCTCGCGCTCTCTCCCCTCTCACCCGCACTTCGCATCATGTGTGAATCACTGAGAGAGAGAGAGTACAAGCAGACAGTTAGAGGCTTCTTGCCACATTCCTCAAGATCAACCAATCAACCAGGCTACACTCAATCAAACCACTTCCCACACCACTTTCAATATCACTCCTCATCATCTTGGGAACGAGCCCTAATGTGTTGGCATTCCAGGCCCAATCGCCTGCCGGCGATCTTCCCCCGGCGCCCTCCTCTCACCCCGCACGCCATCATCCGACAGTACATAAGCACCTCCACCAATCTCTTCGTCGTCGACTCCTTTTGCTTTTTGCAACTATGCCACTCTTTCCGCGATAAAATGTGCTCTTTTGCCGTATCATATGTTGTGACGTTGTGTGTGTTGGGTACGGTAGTTGCCACGTTCAACTCCGCTGCCGCCCACCCTGACCAGGTGGCGGCATGAGTTACTGGTAGCAGCGAGTGTCTTATTTTTTAAGTAAGACTTTCCACCCCTCTCTCTCTCCCCCGGGTCTCTGTCTCTCTGGTCCAGCGACCGCTTCCCGCGCAAACGTTGGCATTCCACCCTCTCTTCACACACCCCACCGGCAGATTGCGCGTTTTGTTCCGAGAAGAGTGCTTCTTGCACCGCATTTGAAGTTTGACCCGTACTGGCATGGCGACCCATCAGTACGTTGTAGTAAAACCCACTTCCCCGAGCGGAGTGGTTGCGCATTACTGAGTTTACTAGTCATGGGACGCAGCATCCCCCAGACACCAGAGACAGGACGCAGTTTCCCCTGTTGCGCGGTAGGAAGTTCGATCCCTACCTGTCGAGGTTTTAGCAGCGTGTGCAGCGTTGCGAGCAGCGAATGAGCTGTTGCTTTTTTAGCACTTCTTTCCGTTCCATATTCAGTGCCACCGCTTTTCGCGACTCTGTTTCCGTTCCATAGCGCGTCCGCTATCAGCCCATTACGTCTACTTTTCGAGTTACACCTGTTGCCCGCGATAATCCACTCTCGGATCGGCTTTTTGCCACCTTCCACTCAGTTTTATCCGCGAAGAGCCCTACAGGCACATTGCACACCTAGCCGAGCGCCACACAAGATACAGTATCACCGCGCAACACGACACGATTCCCACATTGTGTAAAATATCCGCATCCCAACCGTAACACAGAAAGCCCTTTTGAAAGCGTCTCACAGTATCGCAACATAAAACCCCTCAATGTTTTTTCTACGCCCCTGCCATCCGCATTTTTCTCCCACTCGAGCTCTTCTTTCATACGCGTTTTTTTTCATCAACACACCATTTTCCATCGGCATCGCAACTATTATCCCAGTCACCTATACTACTTGCGCATTCCTATGGCCAATTCGGGAGGTACGCCCGCTCCGACCACTCCAGCACCTGCTGCTGACACCTTGGCTTCTGCCACTATCCCTGACTGTCTCCAGGCTTCTGCCACTATCCCTGACTGTCTCCAGGCTTCTGCCACTATCCCTGACTGTCTCCAGGCTTCTGCCACTATCCCTGACTGTCTCCAGGCTTCTGCCACTATCCCTGACTGTCTCCAGGCTTCTGCCACTATCCCTGACTGTCTCCAGGCTTCTGCCACTATCCCTGACTGTCTCCAGGCTTCTGCCACTATCCCTGACTGTCTCCAGGCTTCTGCCACTATCCCTGACTGTCTCCAGGCTTCTGCCACTATCCCTGACTGTCTCCAGGCTTCTGCCACTATCCCTGACTGTCTCCAGGCTTCTGCCACTATCCCTGACTGTCTCCAGGCTTCTGCCACTATCCCTGACTGTCTCCAGGCTTCTGCCACTATCCCTGACTGTCTCCAGGCTTCTGCCACTATCCCTGACTGTCTCCAGGCTTCTGCCACTATCCCTGACTGTCTCCAGGCTTCTGCCACTATCCCTGACTGTCTCCAGGCTTCTGCCACTATCCCTGACTGTCTCCAGGCTTCTGCCACTATCCCTGACTGTCTCCAGGCTTCTGCCACTATCCCTGACTGTCTCCAGGCTTCTGCCACTATCCCTGACTGTCTCCAGGCTTCTGCCACTATCCCTGACTGTCTCCAGGCTTCTGCCACTATCCCTGACTGTCTCCAGGCTTCTGCCACTATCCCTGACTGTCTCCAGGCTTCTGCCACTATCCCTGACTGTCTCCAGGCTTCTGCCACTATCCCTGACTGTCTCCAGGCTTCTGCCACTATCCCTGACTGTCTCCAGGCTTCTGCCACTATCCCTGACTGTCTCCAGGCTTCTGCCACTATCCCTGACTGTCTCCAGGCTTCTGCCACTATCCCTGACTGTCTCCAGGCTTCTGCCACTATCCCTGACTGTCTCCAGGCTTCTGCCACTATCCCTGACTGTCTCCAGGCTTCTGCCACTATCCCTGACTGTCTCCAGGCTTCTGCCACTATCCCTGACTGTCTCCAGGCTTCTGCCACTATCCCTGACTGTCTCCAGGCTTCTGCCACTATCCCTGACTGTCTCCAGGCTTCTGCCACTCTCGGCACCTGCTCCCACTTTCCAGGGCTTCTGCCCCTTCCACAAGCAACAACGAGTCAAACATTTCTAGCCTATCTTACACGTTTAAGCAGAACTCGGAGTCAGGAGACAATGACGCCGAAGCTCAAGAGACGACTCTACCCGTCAGTCAGCTAAGCAGTAGCCAGGTGGTAGCCGAAGAAGAATACTGTAAGTTTATCTATGTTTCAAACACCTTTGGCGAACTTTGTATGAACAGCCCAGTTCAGATACTCGCACACTGACAGATCAGATATCATTGTCGCGACTTATGCCAGTACTAATCAATTAGCAGCTCGGTACTGTAGAAGTAGAGTAGACCAATCACTCAACATCCACCACGTATTTAATCACTCCGGTGTTGCACTTTGCGACCGAATAAACACACTGACCAAGGCAGTCCCCGCCAGTTTAATGAGAAATCTCGCAGCTTTTCTGCGCTCTCTCACCGACATAGTAACAAATATTGTAGAAAAACATGTAGTCAGAATGCGGAACTACCTGCTCATCCCCCGGCCAGATCCACCTCGTTCCACTCCGTTCCAACCATGACAGTGCCGCACGGTTATAGTTATAGTTACTCTAGACTATCACAATGTTCTCCCGTTTATGAGCCTCTATCAGTAGATATTCTCCCCTTATTCCAAATTGCAGATTGCAGCACGGTAAGTCCGGTCATTACAAGATTGGCAAAAAAAAATCCGCATCCGCCTTTCACCTAATCAGCGGAGTGTAGTACGGTAGCCATCGAATTCCGCCCACTTTCCAGCGCCGCGGTCTCTTTCACCTTCCACCAGAACCAGTTCCACTATCCATTTTATACATTATTATTATTTCCAACATATCATAATCTATCCCTCCCGTGTTGCAGATCTGGATGAGCGCAGAGTCAGGGGGACACGCATTCGCCACCGGAGCCGCCATCAAGGAGGACGGCGAGATGGCGTCGGACGATCCGATGATCCCGCCCCAAGACGCTCAGCCACCTACCGCCGACGACCACACCGCCGGCGACCCCACCACTGACCTGCTCAACGACTCCGCGGACACGATCACCGTCTCCGGCCACACGACGCCTTCCGCTTATCGCGACTCCCTCACCGACCCTACGCTGCCCCTCACAACGGAACTTCCCCGCATCACTTCCATGACGCCGCACAACAACACCACCGCTAGCGACTCCACCACCGACACCGACCTGCTCGACGACTCTGCAGACACGATCACCGTCTCCGATCACGCGACGCCTCCCGCTTATTGCGAATCTCTCACCGACTCTACACTGCCCCTCACAACGGAACTTCCCCGCACCCCTTCCATGACGCCGCACAACAACACCACCGCCAACGACTCCACCACCGACACCGACCTGCTCGACGACTCCGCAGACACGATCACCGTCTCCGGCCACACGACGCTTTCCGCTTATCGCGACTCCCTCACCGACCCTACGCTGCCCCTCACAACGGAACTTCCCCGCACCACTTCCATGACGCCGCTCAACAACACCACCACGGACACGCGTGACACCACAGCAGTGAACCTTCGACCGGGCTCAGCGGAAACCAAGGAGAATACCCAAGTCTTCTCGGATCTGGTCTTCTGGCGTGCTGACATCATCGCACATTCCAAACCCACAAGCGTGACCACGACGACTCCTACCACGCACTGTGAATCACCACCGTATCTGGCAGAGCTGGCACCCCCGAACGCCAGTTCTCCACTCCAAATCGACACCCCTGAAACCGCGTTCCTGAAGGAGGGCATGGACGCGATGGATTTGGCCACAGCCGACTCGGCAATCCTCCAGGAGGAATACCTGGTGACCACCCCGCCCCCTCAGGAGAACGACACCGACCTGCTCCCACCTGCAGACGTCCAGGAGTACTCTTCCGCCAACTTCCCCTGGATGCGCAACAGAAGGGCCACAGGATCTCCGGACGAAGTCACCATCAATTACGACCAGGAGTTCCCACGCCTGACAGCAACTCCGCCCAAGAAGATTCGACGAGCCCTCCTCGACAACGACGAGCCATCGACCACCTCCCTCATCCCGACTCCTACGGCCCCGTCCGCCAAGGCTTTTTGCCCCCTCTCTCTCACTACGGCAGAGGACGCCGCTCGTTCGGCCCTTCCAAACCGGACCAGCATCGCCACGCCCACCCAGTCGTCCAGCGCCGGGCTACTCACCTCACCCGTTCGCCCGACCACGCCGATTACGCCGACCACGCCCGTCTTTGCCTCGTCTTCCCCCATGGGAGACTGGGTGAGCGAGGGATCACCGGATTACCGACCGAACACCCCGCCCGTGATGAGCTCCTCACACGACCAGTCGCGGCAGGCTGAACAGGCGTCTCAGAAGTGCACCTATTGCCACTCTACCCAACCCACCCACTCGCCCGACCACGCCGCCCACGCCGGCCACGCCCGTGTTCGCGTCGTTTGCCCCCGCGGAAGATTGGACGAGTGAGGGGTCACCGGAATACCACCCAACCACTCCGCCTGTGATGTTCTCCCCCCACCAACACCCGAAGCAGGCCGAACAGGCGTTAGAGGAGTGCGTCTATTGCCGCTTCCCCATCGGCCAGGCCAACGACGACGCGACTGAGGTGGGCGCCAACGGAAGGCCCCTTCTTCGTTCCACACCCCTCTTCGGCGCACCTCATTACAAGACCTCGACCTTCCGCCGGTGGAACCAGACCCAGGTCGACAGCAAGATGAAGAAAAGGAACGACAACGACGAGGACCTATCAGTCACGACCCCGTTTCACCAGTCTCACCCATCGACCTCCGGGCAGACAACAAGGAGGAACCGCCTGGCAACCCTCCACACCAGACTGGAGTTGGCCGTCATCGACCGTGAGCGCACCGAACAGACCATCAGCAGGATCCGCAGGGAGATAGCCGACCTCATGGACTAGGGGAACCTCCGGCTTTTTGCCTCCCGCCACTTACTCGCACACTCGGCTTATTGCCATCGCCTTCACCCTTTTCGGTGGGTATTTTTTTTTACCAATTGCCGAGGTCGGCAACCCGCAATGGGGATAGCTGTGACGTATGCTGCGCACACGGAAACCTAGCATGAACTCAACAGCACTCTCTGATGCTATCATGCCACCGCCGAGCGCTCGCTGACGCATCTCTCTCCCACACGCGCGTCGCACGTGCATCTGATCTCTCGTCCTCGCGCTCTCTCCCCTCTCACCCGCACTTCGCATCATGTGTGAATCACTGAGAGAGAGAGAGAGAGTACAAGCAGACAGTTAGAGGCTTCTTGCCACATTCCTCAAGATCAACCAATCAACCAGGCTACACTCAATCAAACCACTTCCCACACCACTTTCAATATCACTCCTCATCATCTTGGGAACGAGCCCTAATGTGTTGGCATTCCAGGCCCAATCGCCTGCCGGCGATCTTCCCCCGGCGCCCTCCTCTCGCCCCGCACGCCACCATCCGACAGTACATAAGCACCTCCACCAATCTCTTCGTCGTCGACTCCTTTTGCTTTTTGCAACTATGCCACTCTTTCCGCGATAAAATGTGCTCTTTTGCCGTATCATATGTTGTGACGTTGTGTGTGTTGGGTACGGTAGTTGCCACGTTCAACTCCGCTGCCGCCCACCCTGACCAGGTGGCGGCATGAGTTACTTGTTACAGTACAAAATTACAGCACTCCCTCCCCCTCTCACCACAGATATCCTGGTGAGCTCGTGTTGGTTGGCTGTGGTGATGCACATCTCGCAGTCCAATGCGAACAGGGGAGACGAGGCAGACACCTCGGCGTATCCAAAACAGGAGACAATCAAATACAGTGAGAGCACTTCACAAGTAAAAAAAAGAAACAGATTTTCTGTTTCGGCTATTCAAAATTCACCAATTATTTGGCCAATTTAAGAAACGTCGAGACCAAGAACAACAATGAGGAATTGACAAAGCGACAGCCACAGCTAAAAAAACAGAAATATGAAGAATTATTAGTAAAGTAAAAACTACCCACTTGTCCTTTGTGGGCACGATACCCTCTCCGATCGGCCACGGATAGCCAAAGTCGGCCATCTAAACACAGGAACAAGGATATATCCAAGATGAACAACCAATCGATAATAGATCCACCAAAGAATTCAATCGTTACTCACTTGACCGGCGGTGACGAGCATTTGCAGCTTGAGGTCGCCGAGAGGTGTGGTTGACGAGGCCAGTTTCTGGAAGAACAAACAATTATCCTATTAACAAAATAGAAAACGATATGACCAAATTCTTCGAACACGCCTTACACGCGCACGAACACGCAAAGTTTCTGACAAGCAACAGTACACCAACGCGTAGCGTCACACTCCGCAACACGCTGAGAACAACTGGTACGGCTATATCCGTGTTACCCTAGCAGTGGGATAAAAACAATACTAACAATAAAAACTACACATAGCCACGCCCACCTACCGTACTCCACCTCACCTGGACTCTCTCCCTGATCTGCTCATTCATGGGGACGGGTACGTTGAACATGTGGCGCCAGAACGACAGACGCAGCGACACCTCGTCGTCCATTCGGATGTACTCCTGCAGGGAAGAGTTCATTAACTCAAATAAAAAAATAAAAAAATAAGTTTATCCAGAATCTCAATACACAAAACATAAAAGTCTCGCTATGGAGCTGGTCCCGTGAGCATTATCGAACGTCGTTGTCACTCCTCGCCAATGTCGCCTAGTTCTGGGAGTATAGTTTAGTGGTTCACTAATCACTACACAACTACATGCATATACTACAATCACCCTATAGACTACATGCACTGTACTATACATGCCATGTGCCTCGAGTCATATCGATATCGCGTTCGATACTCTATGTGATAATACTGTTTGTATTTCTTTCATTTGTGTCGTTTTTGACTCCATAAGTCACATTCACAATTCACAATGAATAATTCAGAAACTGTGTAGGTCTTATGCTCTCACAAGAAGACGCAACTAACGGTACAAAAACGGAATAGTAGCAAGGAACAAGGTTTCATTGAAAAATGGTAATTTATAAAGAAAGATAATAAACAAGTAATTAAAACCATACCCTGTTAAAGAAGTCGTCGATGAAGGGCAGTCCAGCCGGGTTATTGTTCTGAAAAAGATTGGAAGAGGGTCAGTACGTCAGACGTTAGATGAAATATATATATATATATGTATATATATATATATATATATATATATATTCTGACAGCAAAATTTCCGCTTCACTTGTAGCTCTACTGAATCACAGAAACCCAATACGCAATTAATTCACATCTGACGACAGACGTACTGATGATGGAAAAAAGAACAACACATTCTACTCACTCGGAATATCCTGACCAAGACCAACACTGTATGGTCATCAATTCTGATCTGTCATACATACCACATTCTAATAATATATCTTGGTTAGGTAAAGGTAGTACAGAAATAAATAAAGACTCACAGCTTAAATGTTATATGCGCGAAGAAGAAAGCGAATAAATACAGTAAATAGTAAATGTGAAACTCACAATGCAGTCTGGCGGGCACTCGACTCGGACCATGACGGTCTGGCTGGTCTGCCTCCCCTGGCGGATCGTACACCAGCGGGGCTTCGACACCGCCGGACCGATCAGAGAGTAGTGCAGCAGGTCGCGCACTTCTGAACCGTCACAGTGAGTACGTAAATACTTTTTAAACTATCTTATTCTCCTTATCTTCAGAGGAGTAAGGAGAGGGAGAGAGGGAGGACGCTTTGAGATCTGCCCACCTGCGTTTCCGATCATCGCTCCGTTCATCTTTCCGAGAGTGAGGTGGAGTTGCGGACCGGGCGCCTTCTCCCTTCGAGCAGTCCGCAGCCGGCGATTCACGTCTAATATAAAACCTTAGTTTACTTTTTACAACATGTACCACTCTCCATGTATGTATATGCCTAGCTCATAACGTCATAGCATAACTATGCCGAGGTGTGAAGCAGGGGAATTACACACAAATGACAACATATAAATATACCTACCTTTCTCCTTCTCTCGTTCGTCCCTCTTCTTTTCCTCGTCTTCCCGCTTCTCCTCCTTCTCCTTGCCCCCGTTTTGCTGCTGGATCAGCTCCGCGATCTGCGACATCTCCACTCGCCCCGTTGCGATAGCGTCTTAAACCACACAGTTGTTAAACAGATCAGTTTTATTTCGTTAAACAACAAACGACATGTATTTTGTGAGTTAGAATACATCACAAAAAACGCACCGTTTATGGCGGTCTCGGAGGGCACGATTCCACCAAGGAGGAAGAGCTCGTGCACTCGCTTGCGCATCTTGTTCGCCTTGCGCAGGTCCGACTTGGCGCCGCGCTCCATCCTAGTGATGAACAAGTACACACACAAACAATCAAATACACAGATGATGAGAACATAACATGGAAAATCAAGTATAATAACGAAAAAGAATTCCTACCGTAGTACCCCGCGGATTTTGTCATCAGAGCATACCCGTCTTAAATGGTCGCAATGGGGCAAACTAAACATGTGTTCAATAAATGATACTTTTCAGTCTAAAAATTGAATTGTATAAATCTTCACATCATTGAAATTTCAAATGACTAACGAGATAACTATTCCAGAGGAAAGCAGCTGATGTGTCAGTTCCTATAAAGTTAGTTCCTATACGCCAAAAACGCCTCACCTTCATATTTCTGCTCATGCTATTCCGAAAATAGAAAGAAGGAATAGAGCTCACTTGATACTCAAACATAACACAAAAATTCACCAGTCGTTTATCTCGTCGTGGTGGCATATGTATTATGAAGAAGGCGTGCAGAATCCATCCGCCGCATTTACGGTACTCAGTCAGAAGCATCGCCGGTTTCTTCCGACTCTTCGTGATACTTATCAGATGGCATGGCTCGTTTCGGACGACTGCGGGTACGGTCAAGGGGTGGCAGCGGGCTAACTTGACTCTCGCTGGTCGAAAGAAGAGAGAAAGGACATCTGCAACCAGTTCTGAACCGACGAGCCCGAGTAAAGATGCCGCGCTTAGCCTTGGATGCAGGCAGAGAGCATCCCGGGAAGGATCTCTCTCTCAATGGATCGAAAAGTTGCCTGACTCCGAACGCGACAAGCGCGAGACAAACAGTAAGCAACAGTAAACTACCATAGCCCGTGTGCGTACTGCTCCGTAGACCCCGAAGGCGTATTCAGTAGTAGACAATTATCACATTCGGATGAGAAACAGAATCACAAATCAAACAACTTTTCGTTAGCAGCCAAAGATTTATTATTGCTTCATTATTGTAATCTCCGCTCCGAGGAGGGGCAGGGCTGGCGATAGGGGAGGGGACGATGATGCTCGCTGATCACTGTCGGGCTACTCAAGGGCCAGGGGTGACTCCCGTAGCCCGTACGTCGGATCTTCTGGCAACTCGCAGTGAGATGCACGCGGTCTCCCACCCACACCTGTCTCGCGTGCCCTGCTTGTTCCTCATGGATCCGCTATCGAGAGTCTCAAATGGGACCTACAACAACAAGATCTGTGAACATGATAAATGACCGTGTTACTTGAAATGAAAGAATAGTTGTTTAAATTGAAAAAGTGTAATTAAATAAATGCGTGTTGTTTGATCAAGTAAAGTGCGGGATGAAAATAGTTTGGTAATAGTTATAGATCAGAAAAGTCAAAAGACCGCACAATGCAACGCATAGCATAGACGTTCCTATCGCGTTCCTATCGATGCATGAAGTGAAAAAAATTTGAGAATGAGCAAGTGCCGCGATTTTTAAGATAATATAAAATCATACCTTTTCTGTGTATGAATAAAGACAGCATTTTCTTGAGATGTAGGCTGAAATAAAGCGTTGATTGAGCATAAACATCTATGAAAAACATTTTCACGAAAAAGAATACTAGACACAGAAAAAAAGTATTTTTTTTAAATAGAGAAAAGAAAAGGGAGAGAAGGATGTGATAAAGGCAGAGAGAAGAAAAAGTAACAGAAAAAACAAAATTTCTTGATGATTGTATTGCATCATTAGACAGACAACAATATTATAAAGATATGTTTTCATAACTGCACTTTTCATAAAAGATCTAGGATGAAAGACATTGGCGTTTCATGACACTTGGTCGGGTGAAATTATAAAGGGGACAAGCCGTGGATGAATAAAAATATGGGGATGCTAGTGCGGCAGATGAAAGCTATTAGACAAAGAAACCCGTTCCAAACTGTCTATGGCTTACTGTAAACATAATGATCGAGTAACAGTGTTACATTCTGTTCAGCTTGAATCTTCAGTATAAACAAACAGTGGCATTTGAGTCGACAACATTACCCTCGATAATATCGTTTCTCTTGACTTTCTAACAATCACCGAGAGAACGAGAGAGAGAGAGAGAGAGAGAGAGAGAGAGAGAGAAAGAGGAGAAGATAGGAGAGAAATGATATGTCATATCATAGATGATTATGCTATCATTATTTATTCAATTATCACTCATGAAATGCACTTTATTAATCTGACCGATGACCAGCATAACCAACAACACGTACGCATCCACGGGCCCACCGAAATCCGTGTTGTTGAAACTCGCAGTAGGCATTGTATTACT
Source organism: Rhabditoides inermis (assembly GCA_963966185.1). Taxonomy (NCBI): domain Eukaryota; kingdom Metazoa; phylum Nematoda; class Chromadorea; order Rhabditida; family Rhabditidae; genus Rhabditoides; species Rhabditoides inermis. The sequence goes on along the minus strand of CAWZYM010000380.1, from coordinate 184,477 downwards.
GTATTTTACCTATCTTACCGTACTTTACGTAACCGATATTGTGTGCTACTTGATTCGAGATAAAAATTTCTGATTCCTATTCTGAATATGATCGTGTGCATATTTCGTAGTTACTCCAATCGTTTCCTTCGCAACTGAGTTTTTTTCTCACCGACCTCGGCTGTCAATAAACCCAAGAGGCGAATACACATTCCACAACAAAAAACACGTTTTATTGCATTCAAAACAGTTTGTCATATGCGGATTTGAATAAAAATATCGCAACCCGTACAACATTTGTATCAACAATACTCCATGCAAAATTCATAAATCGTGTCTAAAAGTGAGTGAGTAATTTGATGTGTTATCAGACTTGGCTGGTTATTGGCAGGTCGCATACTGAGAGGGGGGCAGGCGGGGGAGGGGAGGCATAGGCATAGGTGAGCGGGGATCGAGAGGCGATTCGGAGCACGGTAGCCGGGTGGCGAGTCTCGTCGGTCAGGCTGCGAACCACGGTGGAGTAGGCGGGCGGGGGAGTGGCGCACACTGCCAACACATGCATTACTCTCTTCCTCTTTCTCTCTCTCTCCCCCTCCCTCTCTCTCGCCCACCGTTCCTGTCCCCGTCTGCATACCCTGGCGGGGGCGCTCCCATCTTCGATTCCAGCACAGCCTCCTCGTAGTGGGGAGGCAGCTCTGTCGAGAAACCTGCAAATGATCACATATATGTATCCAAAAACTCCCATGAGAGATGATTTCGTTGGCAGCTATATTTTTCCATACAACACTTTTCCGATAGATGTAGTGCGATTATAGGACAGTACTATTGTCACGCCTCGGTTCATCTCTCCCTATTCCAACATATTCCGCCTGATGTGTTCTTGTCTTTGTGCCGTGTCGCAAAGCGTGCCACTTTGCTATTGGCGGCGATACGTTTACCGGTTGTCGGCACTCGCTCTCTGTTCCTCTCTCCTTCACACAGTCTCTCACTCACTCTGCCCTCTTCTGGTGAGGTGCCAATTCGACCAAGGTCGGATGGAAAGAGCGAATTGGGAGAAAGGGAAGATAATGATCTCGCAGTAGCACACTCTCCATGCAACCACTCAATAGCGTTTCGCTAATTACACTAATCTACGCTGTCATATATGCTCGTATCAACGAGATATCGTGTATGACTCTACCTTTATCACTCACCGCTGACCTGCATAGAAAGGTCTATTTCATATCAGATCATTGATGATTGTACAAGTGGCCCGGTTGGTGGTTCCAATCTCATTCAAGCGTACCGCAACCGCATTGATTCAAAATCCGCGTGTCGGAATGAGATCATAACCCGCTGTGTCATTGCTCGTGCCTCTCTCTTTCTTTCACACTCACTCACTCAGCACTGTCTTTCCATTCAATATCTGACCCATCCGTTCTCTCACACAATGTACACAATACGTCAGACGCATTTATTGGTCTGGTGTGTCTATGCATCATAGCTGTAGCCACCAAACCACATGTATACCTCTCGAACTCGTATCAGAGCGATACCGAGCGTATCTGTGTTTTGTATGTTGTTGTATCACTCGTTTCAAATACGGTATCGATACCGCACGCCAGACATCCACACTCGTCCCTCTGACCTCTGTGTATATTGCGCCATTACAGAATAAACGATCTCTCTCTCTCTCTCTCTCTCTCTCTCTCTCTCTCCTCCGCGACTGTTACACCATCTGCTCAGCATTTCGATGCTCTCCCAATTTCACATCCCATCCATCACAGCCACGTGTTTCCATCTGTTCTCGGCACAATCGCACAGTCTTTTGATCCAGCTACAGATTTCCATATCAGTGGAGCGGTATCATTCGTTATTATCTATCTATCACATATCAGCCGTTTCCCACATTTGACATACAAACTTTGTATGTAGAATCACAGTCTAGCTTTGTTCTTCCTCTCCCTTCTCCTCTCTCTCTCTCTCTCTCTCTCTCTCTCTCTCTCTCTCTCTCTCGATTCCTGTCTCTTATATGCTACTTCACAGTGTCCTATTGACACGGTGACACATCCCGATTGCCACTAGCACCGCTATAATCTCTCTGTCCTCTGATCCTATACCCCGCGGTCACGTCCCTCCTCTCCTTTCCTCCGCCCCCTCATTTGCATATTTCTCGGTTGCATTGTCTCCGCCACTTTCCCACATATTCGCTCTGCCCTTTCTCCATTCGCTCTCTTGGTTTTTGTCGATAGCGATTCGTCATAGAGATGTGCCGGGCGTGAATCTCTGTATTGACACGTGACTCCCTCTCTCTCCCTCGCTCCCATTTCAATCCCACTCTTACAAGGGATCCCACCTCCATCTCGCCAGTACAAGCTTCGCGTGATGTGTGTCTTTGAATGTTCCTCTAATATGTTCCGTATTCCAGAATGTCCACCTCCCTCCTGCGCGAACAGAAGAAGAAGAAGTCTGCCCGCCGCAATCTGGTCAGTTCACGCTTATCTCTACCTAATCAATGCTATCACTCACTCACTTGTTCTCTCTCACTCACTCACATACTCAGCATGAATCCACCAGCACTTGTCTTTGCGGCTCTCCAGAAGGGGGCTTAGCCACTCCTCCCATTTGGGGGGAACAGATGTCACACAGTCGTTAGGCAGTCATTGCGAGATACGCAATAGAGAGAGGGGGGGGGGAGGAGGGGGTCACCTCGCTTTGCGCGCCCGCCCGGGTCAGTGTTGTCACTGTCACACTCCAGTGAGACGTCTTTGTCTCGCACAACAGATGCGGATTCGCACTTCGCGCTCCCTTCTACACGCTCCTCTTTGCCCCCGTTCGCCATGTGTTTCGAAATCTTCAAATTCCATTGACAGTTTTCTAATTGTTCAGTCTGCCTCGATTGTAGTTCGAATACGGTGATGTTACTGTCCGACTCTTTCTCTTTCTTGTTTTGTGCTCCTTTGCCGCAAGCTGACTCTCCGTCTACCTCTGATCAACCCCACAGGCGCTATGTGATAGTCTGGTTTCTCATTACTACCAACACCTTTACGGATTTGCTGAGTGTGTGATGACGATCACTAAAACGTGAATGCATTATCGGGGTGAGTATGCTTGCTGTAACCGATGTGCTCTCAGTTCCCGTCAGTCATGCCGTCTCGGTACTCGATCACCTCGCCTCGCCTTCGCCCCATTGCCCTGCCATCACACAGGGTAGCCAGGCAGAATGACTGCGCGCGACAGAAGGTGAGTCTCTCTCTCTCTCTCTCTCTTCTCTCTCCTTCTCTCTCCTTCTCTCTCCTTCTCTCTCCTTCTCTCTCCTTCTCTCTCCTTCTCTCTCCTTCTCTCTCCTTCTCTCTCCTTCTCTCTCCTTCTCTCTCCTTCTCTCTCCTTCTCTCTCCTTCTCTCTCCTTCTCTCTCCTTCTCTCTCTCCTTCTCTCTCTCCTTCTCTCTCTCCTTCTCTCTCTCCTTCTCTCTCTCCTTCTCTCTCTCCTTCTCTCTCTCCTTCTCTCTCCTTCTCTCTCCTTCTCTCTCTCCTTCTCTCTCTCCTTCTCTCTCTCCTTCTCTCTCTCTTCTCTCTCTCCTTCTCTCTCTCCTTCTCTCTCTCCTTCTCTCTCTCCTTCTCTCTCTCCTTCTCTCTCTCCTTCTCTCTCTCCTTCTCTCTCTCCTTCTCTCTCTCCTTCTCTCTCCTTCTCTCTCCTTCTCCCTCCTTCTCTCTCCTTCTCTCTCCTTCTCTCTCTCCTTCTCTCTCTCCTTCTCTCTCTCCTTCTCTCTCTCTCCTTCTCTCTCTCTCCTTCTCTCTCTCTCCTTCTCTCTCTCTCCTTCTCTCTCTCTCCTTCTCTCTCTCTCCTTCTCTCTCTCTCCTTCTCTCTCTCCTTCTCTCTCTCCTTCTCTCTCTCCTTCTCTCTCTCCTTCTCTCTCTCTTTCTCTCTCCTTCTCTCTCCTTCTCTCTCTCCTTCTCTCTCTTCTTCTCTCTCCTTCTCTCTCTTTTTCTCTCCTCCTCTCTCCTTCTCTCTCCTTCTCTCTCCTTTTCTCTCCTTCTCTCTCCTTTTCTCTCCTTCTCTCTCCTTCTCTCTCCTTCTCTCTCCTTCTCTCTCTCCTTCTCTCTCTCCTTCTCTCTCTCCTTCTCTCTCTCTCCTTCTCTCTCTCTCCTTCTCTCTCTCTCCTTCTCTCTCTCCTTCTCTCTCTCCTTCTCTCTCTCCTTCTCTCTCTCCTTCTCTCTCTCCTTCTCTCTCTCCTTCTCTCTCTCTTTCTCTCTCCTTCTCTCTCCTTCTCTCTCCTTCTCTCTCCTTCTCTCTCTCCTTCTCTCTCTCTCCTTCTCTCTCTCCTTCTCTCTCTTCTTCTCTCTCCTTCTCTCTCTTTTTCTCTCCTTCTCTCTCCTTCTCTCTCTTTTTCTCTCCTTTTCTCTCCTTCTCTCTCCTTTTCTCTCCTTCTCTCTCTCCTTCTCTCTCTCCTTCTCTCTCTCCTTCTCTCTCTCTTTCTCTCTCCTTCTCTCTCCTTCTCTCTCCTTCTCTCTCTCCTTCTCTCTCTCCTTCTCTCTCTCCTTCTCTCTCTCCTTCTCTCTCCTTCTCTCTCCTTCTCTCTCTCCTTCTCTCTCTTCTCCTCTCTCCTTCTCTCTCCTTCTCTCTCCTTCTCTCTCTTTTTCTCTCCTTCTCTCTCCTTTTCTCTCCTTGTCTCTCCTTCTCTCTCCTTCTCTCTCTTTTTCTCTCCTTCTCTCTCCTTTTCTCTCCTTTTCTCTCCTTTTCTCTCCTTCTCTCTCCTTCTCTCTCCCTCCCTCCCCTCCCTCTCTTCTCTTACTCTCCCTCTTCCCTCTCTCTACCTCCCTTGTTCACCTCCGCCTTTCAGATGTTTTTCAAGCAGCGCCCTTCTCTCTCCACCCGCAACACCCCTGTCGCCCCGCAGCCAGTCGCTCTTCCCTCCATCTCCACTTTTCTCGCCACGCCTCAGTCTGCGCCCCTGGCAGCAGGTCCCAGACCTTTCTGGCTGGTCCCTACCAGACTGGTGCTCAGTCCTTCGTGTCCGGCTCCCAGACTCTTGTCGGCGGCACCCCTCTTTTTATGGACTACCCTTCTCCCGCATACACCCCCTATTTCCCCTCCTACTATGAGCCGTATCAGTCCTACCAACTTCTCCCGCACATCTATCAGCCCTATCCTCACATGGTGCACTGCGGCTATTGATTGACAACGATCGATATTGATTTATTGTTATCGATCACACGCTCCACGTATACTGGTACTGCACACGGGCTCCACCTTTCTCATTTTGTTATACATTCCGGGTACTCTCCAGAATTTGTTCCCAATCTGAATATGATTGTAACACCGTTGTTTGTTTGAATAATAATGTTTCGTTATCATACGTTTGGTTTACTGCAATATCACTATCATAATACGACATTGATTCCTACCGTATCCCGCAGGATCGCCGCAGGATCGCACACGAGCCGTGATCATTATAGGAGTGGGCGGGTAGTCCGAACCGCGCACTGAAGTGTGTAAATAAAAATATAATCACATGAAAAACCTCACCCCTAGCTCCTCCCGTCACATAGCAGCGTGGTCTGCTGACCATTCCCGACTTGTGCGATGGTTGAGACGAGAGATGCAACTCCTGAACAAGACACGTCCCTTTACTAAAACTTTGCCTCTCATGCTTCCCACCACACAAACCATACTGCAAATGGTTGTTAGTAAGCCCCGCCCCTCGAAGGGCCGCCCACCTGATAGCGAATCGCATGATACAGGCGACGATGACAGTAGCGAGGAAGAGAGGGGCGACAAAGGCAGACCAGTCGGGAGGAGGAGACTGCGGGGTGGGAGAGAGCATTCTGGAGGGGAAGTGAGAGAGGAAAAGTGAGAGAGAGGAGAGAGAGAGAGAGAGAGAGAGAGAGGGAGAGAGAGGGAGAGAGAGGGGGAAAGAAAGAGGGAGGGGGAGAGATAGAGAGGGAGAGAGGGAGAGAGAGAGAGAGGGAGAGAGAGAGAGGGAGAGAGAGGGGGAAAGAAAGAGGGAGGGGGAGAGATAGAGAGGGGGAGAGATAGAGAGGGAGAGAGGGAGAGAGAGAGGGAGAGAGGGGGGGAAAGAAAGAGGGAGGGGGAGAGATAGAGAGGGAGAGAGGGGGAGAGGGAGAGGGAGAGAGAGAGGGAGAGAGAGGGGGGAAGAAAGAGGGAGGGGGAGAGATAGACAGGGAGAGGGGAGAGAGAGAGAGAGAGAGAGAGAGAGAGAGAGAGAGAGAGAGAGAGAGAGAGAGAGAGGGGAGAAAGGAAGAGATGAGGGGATGATAATAATGGTTTATCCATAGGCGCAGACAAAACACAAAACACGAAATACAAACTGGTGCGGAATGTACAAAGGTTTAGTGTTTAGTCCCCGGATGGGTCCTTGGAGGGTATTGCTCCCTATAGCAAAGCCTCATCCGGTGGGTAGCATCTTTCGAAAATCTTCTTTCTTCTTCCATATAGAGTATGCGGCCTTGATTCGTCTTCGAACGCGTGAGCCATATGGACCACGTTGCCTCTAACGTCGAACGTTCTCGAACTTCTCTCGACCATTTGCATACTTGCTTACGGTTGATCCATTCGTCATCATCACGTTGCGAAATTCAAGAAATCCGTGAGTTACCCACTAGTGCACTCCCAACAGGCTTATTCGGCTCCTCCTTATCGTCTCACAGTGAACGGCTCCGGACATCGATCGATAACAGTGACGTACTTCTCTTCCGGTCGCGGGTGCCGCCGTCGCCCTTCAGTTCGATTTTGCTTTGCACCTTCTTTTGCTCCAATCGAGAATCCGCGCTTCGCCCTACTAGTGCACTCCCAACAGGCTTAATCGGCGTCGCCTTATCGTCTCACAGTGAACGGCCTCAAATCGAGAATCAGTTGATACTCCACAGAAACTCATCTCCGAGCGGCGGCAGCGGTGACTTTCATTGTCGTCGGGTGGTCATTCGAGGGAGCGCGGGAAGGGGCAACCGCTCGCGGGGACGGGAAAATGAGAAGTGATGGATCAAGAAAAGATGAATGAAGTAGTTGGTTACTATGAGTAACACACACCTCGTGCATAGGACAAGTTGCAACTGTAACCAACAAAACAGAGAGAGAGAGAGAGAGAGAGAGAGAGAGAGAGAGAGAGAGAAGAGGGGAGGGATGGGGGGAGGGATGGGGGGAGGGATGGCTGACCTGGGCTGGTTGCCTGTGGGAGGAATGATGGCGGGTCGATGTGCCGTCCACCAGAATCCTCTCCGAAAAGGAGCGGACGAGGAATGAATGGTGGAAGAAGGTCTGCAAGCGAAGCAACCCTATCCCTCTTTCCCCCTCTCTCCCCTCTCTCTATTAAATATTTTACCTCTCTATGTTTCACTACTTTCTGCGTAGGAAAGATAATGTATAAAGGAATGACTATCGATAATTTTAAACAAAGTATGTTTTGGATCGAGTATATGCATACTTTAAAGCAGTGAAACTATCAGAAACTCACACTCACTCGAAAACGATAACAGTGAATAGATGGTGCGGAAAGGAAGTATGGAACAGCTATAAGTGTGCGATTATTGAAGGAAACGCCGATGCACAATAAAAACATAACATACATCCGGAATAAAGTGTACATTGTACAATACTGTGTGTAATTCATTTACAATTCAATTATGACAATCATAGAATTATGAGCGGACTATATTAAACGTATAGTAATAACGTCACACCACAAATTATTCACCTATTTGCGGGCTGACTGGATTCTCAGATTCCATACGAATAGGAAATAGACACACGAGGAGTGGCAAGAGAGCGGAGACAAATAAGAGAGGCCAGACGGCTGACCGTGGGAAGAAGTTGGAATATTGGTGAGCATACACAAATAAATAAGAGAGAGAGAGGGGGGAGGGGGATAGAGAGAGAGAGAGAGAGAGAAAGAGAGAGTGAGTGAGAGAAAGAGAGGGTGAGGGCGGGGGAGAGAAGGGAGAAAGAGATAATGCCTTCCTACTGAATGAGAGGCTGCAAATGCCCTGTCGCCTGTCGGTGTCGCGTGGTGCGAATAAAGTGCGCCCTTGATGAAACACACACTCTTACGCACGCACTAACTAACACGAGAAGAGCACCGATGGTTGACGACAAGTGCGTATAAACAGCGAGTGAAGAGCGCGAAAACAAATATGCTGGGCAAAAACGTCAATCGTAATGAAAGGAGGGAGAGAAAAAAGAGACTTTACTATTGTGTGTTCGATTAGTAATCGGTGGACGGGCGGGCAGCATTGTACGACGCACACTCACATCTCACATGGAATGCCGATTGCGAGAGCGCAATAAAAGCGCGCGCCGGAAGGAACATAAATATAGACTCTATGCACAAACGCGCATTTTATAGAAGGTGTAACACGCAGTTACCCTCATTCAAATATGTGTTTTCCAAGAAACAATTTTAAAACTGTTTGTATTTGGCTTTTCACAGTTCAATCACACAATATACGAATTCTAACGAAGCAATGCAATATTTATATCTCATTCTTGTACTTACTACTATGAACTACTTTTATACTACTATCACTATTGTTCGAACATAATAGGTTGACATTCCATCACATCTTGCAGTACATTTAAAGGTAGTGTACCCTCTGACCGCATGACTTCAAATTTGCAATTTATGTTGTTTATTTGTTCAATCTCATCAATAGAAACATAACTGGTCAATATACTGTCCCTTGAAAATATCTTAAACCTTATGCAAATAAGTTTTTAACGTGAAAGAAACATGAAAACTTCGAATTTATGAAAATTTGCCAAATATGTTTAATATTGTTAATATACATTTTTTTAAGTTTATTTTGATTTTTGAATGTGAATTGAACATCAAAAACAAACCACAAAACCATTAGAACGCATTTTGCGTGCGAAACAAACGAATCACTCCGGTCAGTTGGGTGATGTAACCGCAGTTGGTGAACATAAGTTTGCGGGCGTGGTTAAAACTGCTTACATTTTCCGGTAAATGTCAAACGTTTAAATTTTTTTTTTTTTTAAATTGTAATTTTTGAAATTTCAACTATCATGTTATGGAATTATAACTAACAAATAATGAGCAATAAACTGGTAACAACAACTCATGCAATCAGAATCAGAGGGTACACTACCTTTAAATTACATACTGATCGCGTAAATTACATACGAATCGCGTACAGGAGTAATCAACAATAATTTGATTTGCAGGAAGAGAAAAAAGATTAGAATTAAATAAGTCTACAAATGACGAAATGATAAGATGTGAACGGCCTGAATGGCTAGAGAAAAGAGGTAATCATAGAGAAGCAAAGAATCATAGAGAAGCAAAAAAAAACATTCTTTGAAAAAATGTGCACGCGTGTCGTCACTCTTACTGGTCTCTCGTTCGAAATAAGGGAACATCTGAACGGCGAAATAGGGAACAACGCGACTGCGACAGAGGAGTGCAAGAGTGCATACCTTGCAGCTGAAAGAGAAAGATAGATAGAGAGAGAGAGAGAAAGAGAGAGAAAGAGGGGGGAGAGAG